>JAACNH010000011.1:2276647-2297794 GCA_019447015.1 Hymenochirus boettgeri | reverse complement strand
CTGACTAAAACAATCAACAAAAACAACACCCAAAAACCGAAAAAAAAAAAAAAACAAAAAAACAAACAAAAACTAGAAAAACAAAAAAAAAAAAAAGACTTCCTCTACCCATCCTCGTGCTTCTCTGACAGACGCCTCTTACCTTATCCCGTCTCGTGACAGACCGCCTCTAACCATCCCGTCTTCTACAGACCCTCTACATCCGTCTTCCTGACAGACCGCTGCTACTCATGCCCGTCTTCGCTGAGCAGACCCGGGCATTACCATGCCGGCGTCCTTCCTGACCGACCCCTTCTAGCATCCCGTCTTCGTGAGCAGACTCCTCTATTATATCATTCCCGTCTTCCTGATCAGACCTTCTATCCATCCCGTCTTTCCTGACAGACCCTCTAGCCGTTATCGCCGGCTTTCCATGACAGACTATACGCATCCGTCTTCCTGACAGTATCCCTCTACATCTCCGTCTTCCTGAGCAGACCTACTAGCCATCCCGTCTCTGACCGACCGCTCTATCCTCCGCGTCTTCGTGACAGACCCTCTACCTATGCCGTCTTCCTTACAGAGTCCTCTACCTATCCCGTCTTCCTGACAGAGCCTCTTACCATTCGCCGTCTTCTCTTACGAGTGAGCGCTCTACGCATCCCGTCTCCTGACAGAGCCTCTACTCCTCCGTCTTCCTGACATAGGCCTCTACATCCTCGTCTCCTGAGCATACACTCTACCCTCCCGTCTTCCTAACATTAGGGGGGGGAGGAAAAAAAAAAGAAAAAAGGCCTCTTACCGATTCCCGTGCTTCCTGAATCAGAGCCTCTACTCATCCCGTCCTTCCTGACAGAGCCGCTAGCGCACCCTGTCTTCGTCTGACAGTAGCCTCTCGCATCCGCGTCTTCCTGACAGGTCCCTCTACGCTATCGGCCGTCTCGTCTGACAGAGGCTCTGAATCGGCCAGGAGCCCGTCATATCAGCGGCGCAAAAAGCCCGGCCCCAACGCGGCCCCCGAGCGCATCATCCCGTGCTTCCTGACAGAGCCGCTACCATCGCGCGTCTTCTGACAGTAGCCTCTAGCCATCCGCGTCTTCCTGACTGAGCGCTGCTTCATCGCGTGCTCCTGAGCAGAGCCTGCTACCATGCTCCGTCTTCCTGTGACAGAGCCTCTACCATCGCCGTCTTCCGACAGAGCCGCTACCATGCCGCCTTCGCTGACAGAGTCCTCTACCATCCCGGCTTCCTGACAGAGCCGCTACTCGATCCCATTCTTCTTTTCCGGACTAGAGTCCTCGTACATCGGCCGTCTTCCTGACATGAGCCCTCTACCATCCGCGTCTCCTGACAGAGGCCTGCTACCATCCTCGTCTTCCTGAAAACATGCCCTCTACTCATCTCGCGTCTTCCGGACAGACCCTCAACCATCCGCGTCTCCTGAGCAGACCCTCTACCATCCTGTCTTCCTTGCAGACCTCTACTCGATCGCCTCTTCTCTGACAAGCTCTAGCGCATCCTCTTCCTGACAGAGCACTCTACCATCCGCCGTCTTCCTGACATAGGCCCTCTCCCACGGGCGTGCTTCGCTGACTGCCCCTCTACCATCTCGTCTTCCTGACACGACTCCCCAATATTCCCCCCCACCTCTACGTCATCCGTTCGTCTCCGACAGACCCTCTACGCATCCGTTCTTCCTGACAGACCCGCTACCATCCCGTCCCTTCCTGACAGACCCCTACCAGTCCGCGTCTTCCTGACGACCCTCTCATCCGTCGTCTTCCTGACAAGACCCTCTACGCTCAGTTATATTATATTTGCACATCCTGCAGTCTCAGTCAGTTCATTCTCTGTAAATGTGAGCTTTACTCATGAGGAAAATAGTGAGCAACACTGGTATATTACCTTTTGCCCCGATTCCAGAAATACCTCCCATTCCCTCCTGAGCTTCATCCCCCCACTTAACACACAGTTTCTCCAGAATTGTCGCCTTAGTGGTACCGCAGGCTGTATTGGACAGAACATGCTCCCGGAACGCTCTTGTCAAAACCTTACTCTCATATAAATTCATAGACAAAGCCGATTTCAATGCAAAACCTGAGAAGGAATTTTTGTAGTTAGCTACGCACTCACAGAAGTTAATCATTTCATGACATAGCCCCTCGTTTTTAGGAAGTTAACACTATATGTATACACATGATATCTCACTATTAATTCAGTTTCTATGTTCAAATTCATACTGTTGGTTATATGTAAATTACATACTTACAAGTAGAACAAAAAAAATTGTATTGGAGTTAGTAATAAAGACATACGTCGCATCTGTCCACTTTAGTACCCTACTCCATAATCTGTAATAACATTACATAGTAGACATCGTATTGGAGGTTGTATACAGACATACGTCGATCATGTCCAACCTTATACCCTACCCATAATGTCTGTATAAACGTTACGATAGTAACATAGGTAATTGGAGGTGTATAAAGACATACGTCCATCTAGTCGGTTCAACCTTTATAAACCCTACCCATAATGTCTGGTATAAAACAGTTACATAGTAATCATAGTATTGGAGGTTGTATAATAGACATAACGTCCATCTAGGCCCAACCGCCTTATACCCTACCATAATGGTCATGTATAACAGGTACATGGTAATAGTATTGAGGTTGTATAAAGACATATGTCACTCTAGTCCAACCTTTATACTCCTACCCATATGTCTGTAAACAGTTACATAGTAACATATGTAATTGGAGGTTTGTCTAAAGACATACGTCCATCTAGTCCAACCTTTATACCCTACGCCATAATGTCTGTAAATAACTTACACAGTAACATAGTATTGGATGCTTATAAAGACATATCGTCCATACTAGTCGGCCAGCCTTGATTCCCTAACCGCCATAATTCCGGTATAACAGGTTACATAGTAAGACACAGTATTGGAGGTGTATAGAGAGCATACGCTTCCTATCTAGTCCACACCCTTATACCCTACCCATAAGTCCTGTATAACATTGTATATAGTACACCTGATTGGGAGGTTGTATTAAAGACATACGTCCATCTAGTCCAACCTTTATCCACCACTAATGTCTGTATAACAGTTAGCATAGTACATAGTATTGGAGGTTGTATAAAGACATACGTCTCTCTAAGCCACCCCTTATACCTACCCAATGTCCTGTAATAACAGTTACATGGTATACATAGTATTGGAAGTTTGTATAAAGATATGTCCTCATCTAGTGGCCAACTTATAACCCTAGCCCATGAATCGGTCTGTATAGACAGTATACATATGTCAACATAGTTTGGGATGGGGTTGTATAAAGACATACGTCCATCTAGTCCCACCTCAATTATATACTCCACCCATAATGTCCTGTATCACAGTTACAGCAAAAATTAACAGTAACACGTATTGGAGGCTGTAACAAGACATACCCTTTTTTGTCGCTCTAGGTCAGCCTTTATAGCCCTACCGCTTAATGTCTGTATAACATTACATAGTAATACAGTATTGGAGTGTTATAAAGACATACGTCCATCGTAGTCAACCTTTATTAAACCCTATCCCATACATGTCTGTAATAACAGATTACATATAACATAGTATCATAGGTTGGTATAAAGACATGCGTCCATCTTAGTCCAACCTTTATACCCTAACTCCATAATGTACTGTCTAAGCAGTTACCATATAACATAGTATTTGGAGGTTGTATAAAGACATACGTTCCATCTAGTCCTAACCTTTATACCCTACCCATAATGTCTGTATAACAGTTACATATACATCGTATTGGAGGTTGTATAAATACATACGTCCATCTATCCAACTCTTTATACCCAGCGCATAATGGTCTGTATAGCAGTTACTAGTAACATATAATTGGAGGTTTTATAAAGACATAGTCGTTTCTCATCTCGTCCCAACCCTTCGATACCTAACCCACTAAGTCTGTATAACAGTTACATGGTAACATAGTATTGGAGGTTGTTATAAAGGACAGTATGTCCATCTAGTCCAACCTTTATACCGCTACCCATAATGTCCTGTATAACAGTTACATAGTCAGGCAGTAATTGGAGGTTTTTATAAAGATACGTCCATCCTAAGTCCAACCTTTATACCCTACCCATAATGTCTGTATACATTACAACAGTAACATAGTATTGGAGGCTTCATAAAGACACTCTCCATTCCTAGTCAGCCTTTAGACCCTAACCCTTAATGTCTGTATAACGTTTGACATAGTAACAACAGATTATGGAGGTTTGTATAAAGACATTACGTCCTATGCTAGTCCAACCTTTTATACCCCTACCCATAATGTCTTATAACAGTTACATAGTAAACAATCGTATTGGGCGTGTTGTAACGACTACGTCCACTAGTCCAGCACCTTTATACCCACCCATAATGTCTGTAATAACAGTTACATAGTAACATAGTATTGGAGGTTTGATAAAGACATACGTCCATCTAGGCCCACCCTTATACCCTACCCATATTCTGTAAACCATTTCATTTAAACATAGAAATTGGAGTTGTTAAACATCGTCCATCTAGTCCTACCTTTATACCCTACCCATATGTCTGTATAACACGTTGACAATAGTAAATATTTGTATTGAGGTTGTATAAGCAAATACGTCCATCTGTTCCATACCTTTATACCCTACCCATAATGTCTCGTATAACAGTTTACACAGTAACATAGTATATGGAGGCCTGTAAAAGACGATACGTCCTATCTAGGCCAGCTTATAACCCTACCCATAATGTCACTGTATAACATTACATAAGTAGACACATTAATTTGGGTTGTATAAAGCACATACGTCTCTAGTCCAACCTTTATACCCTACCATAATGTCCTGTATACTAGTTACATATAACACTAGTGATAGAGGTTTGTATAAGACATCACGTCCCTCTAGTCCACACCTTTTATAGACCCTACCCCCATAAATGTACTGTTCTAACAGGTCACTAGTAACATAGTAGTTGGATAGTTGTATAAAGCATACGTCCCATCATCCAACCTTTTTACCCTAGCCCAATAATTCTGTATAACGTTACCATAGTAACATAGTATTGAGGTGTATAAAGACATTGTCCCATCTAGCAACCTTTATACCTAACCATAATGTCTTATAACGGGTTTACATAGTAACATATTATTTGGAAGGTTGGTATAAGACATACGTCTATCTAGTCGCAGTCCTCACCCCTCTTTATACCCTACCCATAATGTCTTATACAGTACCATAGTAAACATAGTATTGAGAGGTGTATCAAAGACTATAAACTCCATCCTAGTCGCAACCTTTATAGCCGTCCACTCCATAATGTCCTGTATACGTTACATAGTAACATAGTATTGAGGTTTGTAATAAAGACAGTAAGTCCATCTAGCCACACCTTATATACCCTAACCGCTAGACTGTCCTGTATAAGCAGTTTACTAGTAACATAGTTTGGATTTGTCACGTCCTGACAGGCCAAAACGTTCTTTATACCCTACCGCATAATGTCTGTTATAACAGTTTACATATAAACATAGTATCTGGAGTTGTATAAAGACATACTCCATCTAGCCCCCCTCTCAAACCTTTGATACTCCTACCATAATGTTCTGTATAACAAGTTACATAGTAGACATGTATTGGAGGTGTGGGTACTAGACCATACGTCCTATCTAAGTCAACCTTTCTACCCTACCTGCATAATGTCCTTATAAATACAGTTACAATAACATAGTAATTTGGAGGGTTGTATAAAGACATACGTCCCATCTAGTCAACCTTTATCACCCTTTACCCATAATGTCTGTGTAACAGTTATCGATCAGTAACTATGGGTGGTGATTGGAGGTTTGTATAAAGAGACATACGTCCTTCTAGTCCAACCTTTATACTCTTCCCATCCATGTCTGTATAACAGTTTACATAGTAAGCATGAGTATTGTGAGGTTGTTAGAAAGACTGATACGTCCCATCTAGTCCAACTTTGATAAACCCTATACCATAATGTCTGTATAACTAGTTATATGTAACAGTATTGGAGGTTGTATAAGACATATGCGTCCATCTTAGTCCAACCTTTATACCCTCCTACCCATAATGTCTGTATAACAGTTAATAGTTAACATAGTATTGGAGTTGTTAAAGAGACATACGTCCATCAGTCCCAACCTTTAGATCCTACCCATAATGTCCTTAATACAGTTTTACATAGTAACATAGTATTGGTAGGTTGTATAAGAACATACGTCCCATCTAGCAAAAAAAAATAAAACAAAAAAAAAAAAAAAAAAAAAAAAAAAAAAAACACTTTATATCTACCCAATGTCTGATAACAGTTACATAGTAACATAGTATTGGAAGTTAGTAAAGACATACGTCCATCTATGTCTCAACCTTTATACCCTACCCATAATGTCTGGTTAACATGTTACATAGTACAATCATTGGAGGTTGTTATAAGAATAATACTCGCTTCCATCTATTCCAAGCTTTGATACCTAACCCATCAATGTCTGTATAACAGTTTACATAGTAACATAGTATGGAGGTTGTCTAAAGACATACTCGCATTGCTAGTCCAATACCTTTACTACCTACCCATATTCTGTATAACATACATAGTAACATAGTATGAGGTATAGAAGACATAGTTCCATCTAGACCAACCTTTATAACCCCATCCCTAGTATTCTGCCTAACAGTTACTAGTAACATAGGTATTGGAGGTTTGCTATACAAGACACTAACGTCCATCTCGTCTGCAAACCTTTATACCCTACCATACATGTCGTTATAACAGTTACATATAACATAGTCTTGGAGGTTGTATAAAGACATACGTCGGCATGCTCAGTTCCCCTTTATACCCTACCCCATAATGTCCTGTATACACAGTTACATAGTAACCGTAGTATTGGAGGTTTTATAAAGACTGACGTCCATCCTAGTCCAACTCTGTTATAGTCCCCACCCATAAGTCTGTCTAACGTTAGCATAGTAACATAGTATTAGGAGGTGTTAATACACTACCGTCCTATCAGTCCAACCTTTATAACCCTACCTACCATAATGTCTGTATAACAGTTTAACATATAAGTATTGGAGTTGTATAAAGACATACCGTCGTCCTAGTCCACTTTTATCACCCTAACCATAGCTGTCCTGTATAAGAGTTTACATAGTAGACCATACGTATTGGAGGTTGTATAAAGACATACTCCATCCTAGTCCAACTTTATAACCCACCCCATATGTCCTGTCTACAGTTACTAGTAACATAGTATTGGAGGTTGTTATAAAGACATACTTCATCTAGTCCCAACTCTTTATAACCGTTACCATAATGTCTATAACGAGTTACATAATAACGATACGTTATTGGGGTTGTATAAAGACATACTCCCGTGCTAGTCCAACCTTTATACCCTACGCCATAATGTCTGTATAACATGTTACATGTAAAAGTAACATATGTATGGAGGATCTATATACATGAAAACCCACAGGCTGACCCCCATCAGAAGACGGGATGGTAGAGGGTCTGTCACGAAGACGGGATGGTAGAGGGTCTGTCACGAAGACGGGATGGTAGAGGGTCTGTCACGAAGACGGGATGGTAGAGGGTCTGACAGGAAGACGGGATGGTAGAGGGTCTGTCAGGAAGACGGGATGGTAGAGGGTCTGACAGGAAGACGGGATTAGAATTCTTGCTAAGATTGAGGTCAACTTCTTCCACGGACCACTCATTAGTGTTTATATATCCGTGGACACTGCCAGGTGTTATACTGGGACAGGTACCTTTAACTCTTTTCACTAAGATCGCTTAAAGACATTCGGTGTGTGGTGGAAGAGCAAGATTGCAATCCGTGTTGCCAGATTACATGTCCTGCAGCGCATGTGGTTACTAATCTTTTGGATGGTTTAGGTATGGTTGCCATGGAAATGGAAGGTAGGTTGTGTTGTGAGGCTGTATCAGTGGGTGTGTGTACCTGTGTTAAAGTAATAGTTCACTCGAAAAGTGAACTTTTCCTTTAATGTATTGATTGAAGCCCGGGAAGTTAAGGAGCGATGTCCTACCTCTCGTTCTTCATTTAAGCAGGAGCCAGGGACACAGGGAAGTATATTTACCTTTCTCACCATCCTCCGCTGCAGAAGTGAAAATTTACGACCGCTTCCTGGTTCTTATCCACAAAAGCGCGCATTGTCGCATATGCACGCTATATATATATATATATATATGTTACGCATATGCACGCTATATATATATATATATTATATATATATATATATATGTTACGCATATGCACGCTATATATTTATATAATGCATATGCACGCAATACTGTATTAGAACTAGGAAGCAGTCAGGACCTGTCATTTTTGCAGCGGTGGATGGCGCCAAAAGTAAATATACTTACCTTCGTCCCTGGCTCCTGAGATATTGATTGAAGAATGGGAGGTAAGGCATAGATCCTTATCTTCCTGGGCTTCAATCAATACATTTTTTGCAGTGAACAATTCCTTTATGGGTATGTTTTTGTGTTTGGGTCCATAAAAGAGAAATGTCTTTCCTGTGGCTCTGCAGATGTTTGAAAACTACAACTCTCAGCATTTACCCGCAGCAGGGAATGCTGGGAGTTGTAGTTCGCAAAACACCTGGAGCTAGGTAAACTGTTTGGCAGGTCACTATGTAAAATATACCCCCTAGTGGGTTGATGTGCAGCTATTCCCCAAACTAACACTAGACCATACATCGTGCTTTACATATAATTATTGTGCTTCTATCTTATATATTTTGTTTTCTGATTGTGTGTTTGTTGTTTGCATAGTTGTGTCTGTTTGTAACTGTGGGAGGAGACACAGTCCAGAAAAGCGGAAGAATAAAAGGGGAAGAAGAAATAGAAAGAACAGGAATTGGCCAAATGAATAATTGGGATTTGGATAAAGTGTCTAATAAATCTGCTAATAGTCCTGAGATAAAAGGAGATCCGTCTCTAATCCGTTAAGTGAGGTGGTGAGTTAACTCTGTTTATTATTCTAACTTATGGGGACCCTACCCTACCAGGAGACTGTTCATTATCGTCTAACCTGATGACATCAGAATGAAGATGTTGTAATGTGGGGGGGCTGTGTAGGACAGTGGCCCTGGGCCAGAACATTTGGTCTAGTTTGAAAACATTTGCGCTTCGCCTGTGTGAGCTTCTAAAAATTGCCCGTGTATGCCTGGGTGGAACGGAAAGAGAGTCCTTTTTCCCTGTAATTTAAAAGCGAGTTATTGTAGACGGTAGCTCAGACATCCCACACATTTCTCCTAAAAGCCCCCACCACAAATAACGCATCCTCCATGCATAACAACACCCAGTGTGATAGGTTTGCCACTCAACACATAACAAACCACATGCAATACCAACAGACACATAACATGTAGCTCAGCCCAACATGCAATTCAAAAAACCTGGTGCATCCTAACAGATACTCCATTAATGTAGTTGAAGACATCAGATGTCATACAAACACATGTATCCCAACACAGACACATACATTGTATTGCGATTGGACACAACATGTGCGATGGGGTCCAACAGGACACCATACATTTAGTTTCAGGGTGACACAAATTTCTACAAACATCATGCAATCCCAACCGACACATATCAATGTAGTCTAAATACACCATAGCATCCCAACAGACCAACAATACATAATACAGTGAAGACAACAGTAGGATACAAACACAATGTATCCCACCAGGCACACATACAGGGTATATGTCAGACACACAGGCATTCCGTACTACACATGCACTCCCACCACGAGACCATACAATTGTATAGTCAGACACATCATGCATCTCCCAAACAATACATCTCTTGTAATTACCCAGAACCACCTGCATGCCACAACATCAGGCAGCACCCCATCCCAACGACACTACATGGAAATCAGACCACATTGCATACAACAATGCAAAATTTCCCCAACAGACCAGTGTATATTCAACAAACATGTCATAAACACTTGCATCTGCTGCAACAGACACATATTACATGTATATATAAATCGACACAAACCCAAAATGCATACAACACATGACATCCCAACAGATACATGTAATATAGTCCAGAGACACACATGCATACAACACATGCATCCCACAGACACATACATGTATATAATTCAGAACAACACCATGCCATACAAACACATGCATCCCAACAGACCATGTAATACTTCAGACCACCTGCATAACACACATCTCCCAACAGGACACATACATGTTATTCAGACACACATCATACAAACACCTGCATCCCAACAAACATGATAGTCCGACACCAGCATGCCTACAACCATGCCATCCCAACGAGACACATCAAAAAAACTGGCATGGTATAGTTCCGACACACAGTGCATACAACACATGCATCCCCACAGACACATACATTATATTCATTACCCACATGCATACATCCACATGCAACTCCCCACAGACACATGTATATTTCAGAACCCAGCATAAACAAAACACATGCATGCCACCCCAACAGACACTACATGTATATTCAGACCAACATGCATACAAAACCACATGCATATCCCAACAATACATGTACAGTCAAGACTAACAACATGCATACAACACCTGCATCCCAACGACACGACGATGTAGAGTTCCGAACACACATGCATTACAAACACATGCAGGAGTCGCCTGAAGACACCTACTTATGTGATATTCAGCACACACAGCATACAACACATATCATGCAATCCCAAGAAAGAGCACACTACATGTATATTTCAGAACACCCCAGTGCATACAAAACACATGCATCCCAACAGACACATACATGTGATTCAGAACACACATGCATAAAACACATCATCCCAACAGACACAATACATGTATATTCCGACACACCTGCATACAACCATCATCCCAGACACTACATGGTATATTCATACACCATGCATACAAACACGCATCCCAAGACCCCTATCATGCTCTATTCAGACACACAAATTCATCACACCACATGCACCTGCCCAGACAACACACCATTAAACATCAGAAACACACACACACGACCACAATTATGTCACCGTTGAATTGTGTCTGTCAACTGTTAACCCCCACTAACCCCTAATAACCTCTGACATGATTTCTCCTCTCGTACCCAATCCTTACACCCAGATCCCTGTCCAGGAGTCCGGGGATCTGATCTGGCCATTAATATCGGGGGAGGTGGGTAAAAGTTGAAAACAGCATAAATTTGCATTGGGACCCAATCAGGCTGCAGGGTGGTCTGGGGGGAGGGGTCAGATTTGGCAGGGCGGGGTTTCCAGAATGATAATGAAATAATAGGTATAATGTCCCACTACTAACCTCGATCTCTAATGCACTAGCCTCCCCACCCATGCCGTGGTTTTCACTTGGAGTTCGTTACCGCGCCACCAATTAACCCTCGTTTCACCCCCCACCCCACGTTTCCTTCGTTAGCCTAGGAGTGTCAAGTTGTGACTAAATTTTTTTTATTTAAAAAAACAAAGGTTTTCATTTTGTTGATCAAAAACACATAAAATCAAACTTATAACTCGATCAACTGCTACTGACTCTGGTAGGAAGATAAAGTGTGATGGGTGTTACTACAGTTATCCCAGCATCGTGCAATAAGTTGGCTCCGCCCCCTCCTTTTACATGCTAGGAAAAACATGAGGGGAACATGGGGTCAAGACCTGGTCCTCCTCTTCCTCTCCTGTGAACTAAAAGAGTCCCATGTACAACCGAGCGACCGATTCGGTACCAACAGCCCGACTGATCAATCGGATGGGAAGGTCAGTCACTGATGTAGTCATCCCTCCAGTTCATACGCACGTCGGTGTTTGTCACCCCCAGTTTCATTACCTACCCCTTGTTATCATGCCCTCCCTCTTCATATCCATCCTACCACGGTTGTTAATTCCACCCATCCCCTTTTACTCCGCTTCCCCTATCCTACTATACCTGTTATGCGTCTTCCCTAATTACCAGTTCATACACCGTTTCCCTGAGTTGTTACAAGTATCACTATAAGTACTCCGTCACAGTTTTTATCATAAGTGACCAGACCCATAGGTGGGTGAGATATGCATAAAATACACCACCATTTTACCATTACCCTACCAGGTGTTTCTTCCCATTTCCCCCCCCCCCCCCCCCTCACATCATCCCTCCGGTTCATTATCCACTGGACTGTTGTATCTCACAGATGCTCCGCCGGCGTTCATTACCCAGGGGACAGCGTCCATCATAAGCCCCCCAGTCAAACTCTACGCGCAGTGTATATTAGGATCCATAGAGCCCCGCCACCAGGGCCAGAGATCAAGCGGGGTCGTGGTAACGCCCGCCAGTTCACTACACCAGGTGTCGCGCCCTCCCAGGCAGGACCCCAGTTGAGGGAGAGCCACGACAGAGGTAACGCCAGCGAGGTACCAGTTCAGGACCGGCGCCGGGTACACCGGACCCGGGGGGACTGTGTGTGTACCATAAGCGCAGGGCATGATCCCGGGTTCGGCAGCCCGCCGAGCTCCTTACCCACCCGGCAGGCCGACCGGAACCGGGGTTGAGGCACCCAGAAAGAAAAGGAGAGACATAGGAACCCCTTAGGCGGAGGAGTAAGGGAGAAGAACAACGCGTTGGTCAAAGGGGATAAAACAAAAACAAGGGAGACACAACAACTGAGAAAGAGGACAAGGGAGGAAGACAACAAGAAGGAATGGCCATGAGGGTGGGGCAAGGGTCTGGGTAGAACACAACAGGCCGGTGGCGATGAACTGGTTTGCATCCAGCCAGCGGACAGTACCCAGTGTTAGATCCAAGACCCTATTCCAGGGCAGGCCTAACAAGGTTAGCTCAGCCATTAGAAGGTGATCATGACTCTTTACCCGTTACCGAGAACAGCGTGTGTAAGGGCAGCCCTGCCCCCAGTTCAGTAACCCGGTGTGTTAGTCATCCCGCCAGAGGCATACCCAGTGGGCGTACATAAGCCCTACCATTCACATACCAAACCCGGGATGTATACGCATACCCCTAGTCCAGATTCATTAAACCCCGTGTTAGTCATACCGCTTCACTTCTCATTACCCCCTTTTATGCCATCCCCGGACCTGTTAGGTATCCTCTTATCCCTGCAGTTCATGACCAAACCCAGTGTTAGTGCATCCCTCAGTTCATTACCCAGTTGTTGTCCTAGACCCGCGCCGCACCGATGTATTTACTTTCATTACCTGACCCTCGCTGTTTAGGCTATGTAAGTCACCGCCTTACATAGTAACGATAGTTACTTGTCCCATGCCAATGTTTCAGTACTCGCCAGTGTTAGTCATTTTTATTTTACTTGAAGGTTCCCTTCCCAGCTTCCACTTCCAAATGACACGTGGATTAGTTCGGTCGCCCCATCTGTCCCACCTCCAGATTCATTAACCCGTGTTAGTCTATCCCCTCAGCAGTGTCATTACACGCCTTTTTTATACCCGTGTTGAGTCATCCCCTCTACCATTCAGTACCCCCCATCATGTTGTCATAACTCCTCCAGTTCATTCTGTGTCCTCCACTATGTTGATCATGTTTTAACAACAAAATAGTACGCCATAGTATTGGAGGGTTGTAGTAGGGGCTGGCTCGGTAGCACGGGAGGGGGGGTGACGCGGGGTTGGGCCATGGGCTAGGTCCAATCCCTCCCTCAACCCGTCCTTCATTTAACCGAAATCAAGTTATTATAGTACATTCATCCGATATTTTATTATCCTACCTCTCGTATCATTACCATTCTTACATCAGGATTGGTTAAAAAGTTCATATTCTCCTTATCCTGATTCATCTTCCGCAGTGTAGTCACGTCCTCCGCTCCCACTTACCATCATGTTAGTCACCCTATCCAGTTCATATACCATGTACCTCCCCGGTGTTATATCGTACCATGCCCCTCCAGGTCATTACCGCGGTGTTAGTCATCCCTCCAGTTCATTAACCACCACACAGTGTTAGTCATACCCGCCATTCATCTACCACGGGGGTGTAGGAGTCATACCCCGCCAGGTCATTTTACCCGTAGGTCGTGTCAGCCCTCCAGTTCAGTACTCATTACTCACCGGCTGTGTGATGGTGTAGTCATCCTCTGCCAGTTCAGTTACCGGTGTTAGTCATTCCACCGACTCCAGTCGAAATCTTACCCCCAGGTGTGTATTCCATCTAGCCCCTCCACGTTCATTACCCCACCCCTGTGTTTAATCATCCCTCCAGTTTCATATTACCACGGTGTTTTAGTCATTACCCTCCAGTATTCCCTTACCTACCCCGATTATTTATGTTCTTCTGTAGAACCCTCCAGTTTCATTACCCAACCATTTCCTACACCGGATGTTAGTCACATAGTGCTTTTCCCGCACCCGTTCATTTTACCACCCGGTGTTTAGTTCATTCCCTCCATTCATTACCCGGTGTTAGTTCTTCCCTTCCAGTTCATTAGCAGGAGTTGCTACCATACCGGTGTTATTCAATCGACCCATACGTCCAGCCATTGTTCATTACCCCCGGTGTTTAGTCAGACGCTTTCCCAGAATCTGCACATGCTGTTAAGCCCGTTTATTAGTGATCCTCCGTGATAACCCAGACCATATCAATACCCGGTGGGTTAGCCCTGCATCCCATCCCTTCCAGATTGGCATTCTGTCTCACTGACGCAGGTTACGCGACACAGCATGACACACACAGTGAACCCCTGCCAGTTCATTATCCCGGATGTTAATCATCCCGTTCCTCAGTTCGTGTGGTACCAGACCCACCGCGGCGGTTATTGCATCCCTCCAGTTTCATTACCGTTGTTTTATAGACATACGGCCTCTACCATTACCCGGTGTTAGTCCATCCCGTCGCAGTTCAATACCCTACCCGTTCGGTGGTGAACATCATTAACCCTGGCCCCCTATAATGCTCTGATTCATTTCACCTAAACCCGGTGTTAGTCATCCCTCCAGTTTCATTACCATACCCGTTGTTAGTCATCCCTCGCAGTTCATTACCCGGTGATTTAGATCTATCCCTCCAGTTCTTACCATTCCTTACCCCCGGATGCTTAAGGTCATCCCTCCAGTTCTATTTAACCACTGTGTTATCACCCTTCCACATTCATTCTCCAACATAAACCGTATTACTCGTACCTTACCAGCCCGGTGTTAATAGTCAGTGCAGCCGTGCCATTATTTCATTAAACCCGGTGTTGTCATCCCCATATTCATTACCCCTTACCCTCGGTGTTAGGCATCCCTCCAGTATCATTAAAACCCGGTGTTTTAGTCATGACACCCTACCATTTCGAATTACCCACAACTACCAGCGCCACACCCCCAGCCATTACCTCCCCGGTGTTCTCATCCATACCAAATCCCTGCCAGTTTTTCATTACCCGGTGTTTAGTCTCGCCCCTCCATTCATTTACCCCTGTGCTTTACAGTCTCCCTCCCGTTCATTCCCCGGTGTTTAGTCCATCCCTCCAGTTTCATTAAGCCCCGGTGTTAGTCCATCTCCTTCTCCCTCCAGTTTTCCCTTCCCTAGTCCCATCCTTTATATCTGTCGTCATCCTCCGCCCCCTTCATATCTTGTCTACTGTATAACCACAGTTACACCATAGTACACATAGTATCCTGGAGTCGTTAGTATACAGGTCAATGCCCCTCCCATTTCACTTCATTCATACCTCGCTTTCATTTAGTCCATTAGGCCATACCTTGTAGACCCGACCCTCGATTTCATACCCCATATTTTTGCTCCGTTGCTACGATCGGGTGGGGGTTAGTCATCCCTCCAGTATTCATTACCTTACCACCCTTACCGGTTTTGTCCCCCATTTCCCCCTCAGTTCATACCCGGTGGTTAATCATTCCCTCCAGTTTCTTACACACCCGCGGTATGTATCAGTCATCCCCTCCATTCATTCCTTTAACCACGGTGATAAACACCAAGCAAAACGCCTACAAACCAGTAAGATTATATGACAAAACACTCTTTTGTCACCTTGTCGTTCGCCCCTTAGTCCCCACATTATAAAATGTGTACTGGTGCCTATCATGGGTGTGTTATATATTCTGATATCTTGAGGAACTTAGTTATTACTTTAGCTCAAACCACTCACCACGTCCTATACCACATTTTCCAGCGAGTCAGTTACATAGGTCTTACCAAACTTGAAAGATCACTAAAAATTGGTATTTTCATGAATATCTTCCACTTTTTTACCTTAGACAATCCAAACAGACTAATGTGGGATTTCAGACTGTAATAAGGACTATATAAATGTTGTTTGGGGAGATTATGGAGCATTTTGGATACTCAGCTAAGATACGTTATTCTATTCCCCCCCCTTTGCTAAACAAATGGATGATATGCAACTAGGAAGTGTATCTTAGTTTAACCCTAATATTGTCACATTCCCATGAATCTTATCACCATTCCCCCTTTTCAACATGAGGCCTAGGCAACTATTTTGTCGTATTGCCTCAACCATAACGACTCCTGGCCTACTCCCCTACTTGTTTTACTTGACACAATTTATTGACCATCTACCATTTGCCAGAGATACAGACTTAATATACAACATTATAGAAAATAAGTAATTTCGCAATCGCTTCTTCTTTACTATAATTATGGTGTTTGCAACAATATGATGCGTCACAACAGTGGAGGCATAACAATTTGTCCAGTTTTATGTACAACTGATAATGATCATCCTAATTATCGCAACACAAACAAATCCCCTTTATCTACATGCGTATCTTCACACTCCCTTCTGCACACTTGATACACTATAAGTTATAGATCCTAACTTACTGATTAGCTGTTGCATGTAATCTACAGTTAATTATTCTACAAATAGGATGGGTCATTTATTCTATAAAAAACAAGTAAGATCTCTTTAATAATCTCTTATTTAATACATTGTCTCTCTTTTTAGTTTCTCTCCAGGGCCCTTAATAGAGAATGTGTGATGAAGAAGACTGACCCAGTGATTGGGGAACAAGGATAAAAAGCAGCGGAAGGAGAGAATTCCTGAAATACGCCCACGGAAATTATGTATCTCCTGACTGGTTACTAGGTGAGGTCGGAACTTGTTAGGGTTAAGTAACTGGAACATGACCATGGAGATCTCTACTGTACTTATAGCATGGGAATTTCTCTATATTAAATATTAACTACCCTCATCTCTCTCCCCCTATATAGGATTACTATTTTGTATAATAAAAGCCCCTCGGCGATGGCGTCCCATAGAGCTGCACTGACTGTATGTTGGAAGGATCCTGCAGGCTCCATCTCCTCCCCCAACTGTGTCGCCATCCCGTCTCTGCTCACCGTCATACAGAAGGAATAATGACAAGAAGATCCTTGGACCTCATCCTCCAACCTCATCCACCTGCAGATCTGGAGCGGGTGTGTGCCCAAATCCGTGATTGGGTTAGTACAGTGGATGATACATCCTTCATTCCTCTGTACATGGCAGGGTGAACTGTAACATTGTGTTTCCCATTTGCCATCATGTGTGAGATTTACATCTATTTGACCTTGTGAGGAGTGGAGTATTTAAAGGGAACAAGACCCTTTACAGGAGATGGATGGCGGAGAATCCGACATCAATCCTTGTATGCAGGTAGAATAACAGTTTGCCTGTGATTTGGGTCAAGGTTAAGACTTTACAGGATCTTAACATTTGTGTATTTTGTTTTATTTCAACTCTATATTAAATCTAGGCACCTCTTTAAACACCCAAAAAATAAAAAAAAAAAAATGGTCCACTTGGTCAGTTTATCCTGCCCCAAATTTCTCAAACAGTGTAGTTCAGCACATTTAATGTGCATTGGATGTATCTACTAACCAACATATATTAGGAATATTTTTATTGCTCTCAGTTCTGGCATAGGAAATGGCTCTTATCCTTCCATGCAGTCCACATCCCAAGGCTATGAACTTGCTGACAATCCAAAGCCAGTCTATTTCCACTGCTCTTTACCAGTCCCCCTGTATGGCTGCTTACTGGAGGTTTTATACTAAGACTATACGTTCTCCCATTGCACATGCGCACCGAACACTCCTAAACTCATTGAGAAGGGGACAGGAGGCGGCAAAACACGTCTACCAGAAAGGGAGCTCAACGAGTGCAATTTACTCTACATATAAAATATCTAGTTCTCGCAAATGTGTCGTGTAATAAATGTGCTAAAATAGCATAAATAATACAGGTGTTACCTAACTTAAAGTATATTTTTTTTACAGGGTAAAAACAATGCCCTTTACTTCCATGGAGTTTCTTACCATTTATCTACTGGGGCTGACTGCCATCTCTTCACTTTAAATCCCGATTCACATGCACGCAATACATTTACACCACACAAATCGCGTGCCCGCTTTAGTTACCATTTGCTGCCGCGGCCCATTAAGCCCTATGTACCTCGCTACTCATTATAATTCAATGCAGGAAAACCTGCAGTAATATCCAATCAATATCATATGACTAGATCTCGGTGGGAAAGACAGTCCCAACCAGCAACCCAACTATTAACCAGCTAAAAAGATGGGATTATGGGGGCACGGACTTTACAGCAAGAGCAGGTCAGGTTGTCAGGCCCTGTATATCACTTATTGATAAAGGGGATTGTTGGCCATTAATGTAAACATGCGAGTGTTTCAGTGTTTTTAATCCTAACTAGGGAGTATAAGGGGCGCATACCTGGATTATTTCTTGCATCGGCCAACGACCGCCCCCATGATTTTCCATGTTATCTCTATCCATATTCTGTACAGCTCCTTCCACGATACCAGACAACCCAAAACTTCCCCGCAAGTGCCCAGCAAGTCAGAGTCTGAAAGCCCATCTTGACCCCCCCAACCTGGCAAGCCCTCTCTCTTGAACACCCCATACACTCAACTAACTGAACGCCTCTTAACTCCCCGATCTCCGCCTCTCTAATAAAAAAAACACCCCACCCACTCTTTATTTACGAATTACACGGCCCCCTACCTACCCCTGCCCATAAGGCCCATTTACCTTTACCCTGGGGAAATGTTAATATGTTGTTTGTAGGCTTTTTTACTTAATGGACTATAATGGTATAATTGATTGACGTTACCTAATTGTATCTTACCAGATTTTGATTGGAAGATGCTAATTGATTATAAAAAAAAAAGTGAAAATCTACAGAACATTATCTAGATGGAATCACCGGGAAGAATTGACAACACCAGATGACAAGGCCACACACTGAAATGGCAAACCAGGGCGGCCGCACTTGACTTCACATCAGGAGCGAAACAGCAATCCAGATTGCATTCCAAATTAATACACTTACAACAAACAGATAACCACTGGAACAATACCCTCTACTTACATTATGTATAGTAACAACCTACATAACAGCTACTGGTCATATAATATATATATCCATATGATTAAAGAGGAGTCGGCTTCATGTAAGGAGGAAAACCTCACAGTCATATTAGCAGCAATATAGATTACAACTTTACAGTCAACATACTCACCCAAAGAGAACAACATAATACCTCTATCACTAATCCATGGAATGTGTAACCTAAATAACTAGCTTATATAGAAGTAATTATATTATCCAATTGGATTAAAATGATTCGTGTGCTTTCATGGGAAAATGACCGAGGAACAATCAGATTGCAGCATCTAATACACTTATCAAAACAGATACAGGGAACTCCTCTAGCTCTAGGCCCATATCATAGGGATGTGTGTACCTCAATACCTGCCTTGGGTCAGATTAATTAAGTATGCCAATTGGGATATTAAGAGAGATCGGTTTTCATGAAGGAGGACACGGCATCAGATTGCAGCATTAATAACGACACTTACGAAGAGATACTATGGACCAGATATCTAATACTACTACTCAACAGATCTAAATGGGCATTAAACCTAAATACATAGCATTGTTCAGAATACTTATCTATCCGATGGTGATTAAAGAGGAGTTCGCTGTCGGGAAGGAGGGAAACCGATCAGAGTTGGCAATGGCATAATAATTAAATTAAACGCTACATAAGAGATACGGGCACGGATAAACATCTATCAACTCTGAGTTCATATCCATGGGATGTCTCCGCTAAATAATACACCTTTGATCAAGACTAATCTATATTATTCCCAATAGGATTAATAGAGAGTAGATCGGCTTCACTGGTCTGGAAGACGGATAACCAATCAGAATTGCAAGCACATACACGTACAAGAACCACGATCCATAGGGAACAATGATGACTCTTTTAGCGTTATATACAATCATGGAATAGCGTAATCCACCTAACAGTTGTCGATGTTCATTTTGTAACAAGACCAGAGTTATAAACATCTCTAGCGCACCTATAAGATACACTAGTGATTATTTCAAATACTTTCACAGTAGGTATACATCAATG
Source organism: Hymenochirus boettgeri (assembly GCA_019447015.1). Lineage (NCBI taxonomy): Eukaryota > Metazoa > Chordata > Amphibia > Anura > Pipidae > Hymenochirus > Hymenochirus boettgeri. The sequence continues at coordinate 2,277,307 of JAACNH010000011.1, read as the reverse complement.
TTGTCGCGCGAGGATTTTATATTTGGGGTGTGGAGTTGTTTCAGTGTTTTTATCATACTAGGGGCTGCACCTGGATTTATTGCATCCCACACCTCCCAGTAGTTCCATTAGTCTCCCAGATTCTGTACTCCCACGAGACCTCCCAGTAGTTCCATTAGTCTCCCAGATTCTGTACTCCCACGAGACCACCCCAAACTCCCGCAAGTGCCCAGAGTCAAGAGCTGAAAGCCCATCTTGACAGACCTGGCAGCCCTGCTTCTGGAACACCCCATAACTCCGCCTTCACCCCACCCACTCCTTACGCCCCCTACCGACCCCTGCCCAGAAGGCACATTTACCTGGGTAGAATGTTAATATGTTGTTGTAGGCTTTTTACTTAAATGGACTATAAATGGTATAATTGACGTTACCTAATTGTAATCTTACCAGATGTTGGAATTGAAGATGCGAATGATATTAAAACAAGTGAAAAATCTACAGAAAATTATCAGAGGGAATCACGGAAGATGACACAAGATGAAAAGGTCCCAAACACTGAAATGGCAATAACCAGGCAGCACTTGACTTCACATAGAGGAGGAAACCAATCAGATTGCAGCATTAATACACTTACAGAACAGATACAGGGAACAGATACATCTACTACTATCATGGGATGTA
>JAACNH010000011.1:2242202-2275818 GCA_019447015.1 Hymenochirus boettgeri | reverse complement strand
TTACGAGGCATCACCAAAGGGAACACACTATAGGGAAACAATTTATTGGTTTTCAAGATAAAGAATGTTTGACCAATCACATGGAGAGACGTAACAAACTTCCCAGAGATGATAAACTATTTTCATGTTGTGAATGTGGAAAAGGTTTTACTCAAAAATCAAATCTTATTACCCATTATAGAATTCACACAGGAGAGAAACTGTTTCGTTGTTCTGAATGTGGGAAATGCTTTACTCAACTCTCAACTCTCAAACAACATAACATTGTTCACACAGGAGAGAAACCATTTTCGTGTCCTGAATGTGGGAAATGTTTTAGACAAAACTCAGATTTTAAGAAACATTACAGAATTCACACAGGAGAGAAACCATTTCATTGTTCTGATTGTGGGAAATGCTTTACTCAAATCTCAACTCTCAAACAACATTACAGGGTTCACACCGGAGAGAAACCATTTTCATGTTCAGAATGTGGGAAATGTTTTCGGCGCAGATCAGATTTTAAGAAACATTGCATAATTCACACAGGAGTGAAACCATTTTCCTGCTTTGAATGTGGGAAATCTTTCTCAAGAAGATCAAGCCTTGATAGACATAACAAAATTCACAATAAGGGCAATTCTGCAGCCTAAATGTTCAAAGTATTTTACACAGGGCTTAGATTTTTAAAAGCATCATAAGAATGTTTTTTCCCTATGAACATATCTTAAAGGGTAACTATGGGTGGCCGCATTCATGAGAGGTGAGAAGTTCCACAAGTACAGCAGCTCTTTTAGAGATATAGGGGATAGTCAGTGAGCTGTCAGCCTCTGCAGGAGTATAGCTTTGACAGCTCAAATTCCCCTCTAAATAGGATGGCAGCTTAGGGAGGCTGGATTCTACATAAGTGATGTGATTTCCCCAGCAAGTCTGGATATTAAGAAAAGTTTTGTTCCATATCTACATTAAATGTTATGTTGTTGACTTTTTTAGTTTTCTTTTAGTTTTTTTAGTTTTCGTAGGCTTTATACCACCTCCAATACTTGTACTATGTAATGTTATACAGACATTATGGGTAGGGTATAAAGGTTGGACTAGTGGACGTATGTCTTTATACAACCTCCAATACTATTTACTATGAACTGTTATACAGGCATATGGGTAGGGTATAAAGGTGGAATAGATGGAGTATGTTTATACAACCTCCAATACTAGTTACTATGTAACTGTTATACAGACATTATGGGTAGGGTATAAAGGTTGGACTAGATGGACGTATGTCTTTATACAACCTCAATACTATGTTACTATGTAACTGTTATACAGACATTAGGGTAAGGTATAAGGTTGACTAGATGGATGTATGTCTTTATACAACCTCTCAATACTATGTTACTATGTAACTGTTATACAGACATTATGGGTAGGGTATAAAGGTTGGACTGATGGACGTATGTCTTTATACAACCTCAATACTTGTTACTATGTAACTGTTACAGACATTATGGGTAGGGTATAAGGTTGACTAGATGGATGTATGTCTTTATCAACTCCAATACTATGTTACTAGTAACTGTTATACAGACATTATGGGTAGGGATAAAGGTTGGACTAGATGGACGTATGTCTTTATACAACCTCCAATACTATGTTACTATGTAACTGTTATACAGACATTATGGGTAGGGTATAAAGTTGGACTAGATGGTATGTCTTTATAACCTCCAATACTATGTTACTATGTAACTGTTATACAGACATTATGGGTAGGGTATAAAGGTTGGACTAGATGCGTATGTCTTATAAAACCTCCAATACTATGTTACTATGTAACTGTATACAGACATTATGGGTAGGGTATAAAGGTTGGACTAGATGGACGTATGTCTTTATACAACCTCCAATACTTGACTATGTAACTGTCATACAGACATTATGGGTAGGGTAAAGGTTGGACTAGAGGACGTATGTCTTTATACAACCTCCAATACTAGTTACTATGTAACTGTATACAGACATTATGGGTAGGGTATAAAGGTTGGACTAGATGGACGTATGTCTTTATACAACCTCATACTATTACTATGTAACTGTTATACAGACATTATGGGTAGGGTATAAAGGTTGGACTAGACGGACGTATGTCTTTATACAACCTCATACTATGTTACTATGTAACTGTTAACAGACATTATGGGTAGGGTATAAAGGTTGGACTAGAGGACGTATGTCTTTATACAACCCCCAATACTATACTATGTAACTGTTATACAGAACATTAGGGTAGGGTATAAAGGTTGGACTAGATGGATGATGTCTTTATACAACCTCCAATACTTGTTACTATGTAACTGTTATACAGACATTATGGGTAGGGATAAAGGTTGGCTAGATGGACGTATGTTTTATACAACCCCCAAATACTAGTTACATGTAACTGTTATACAGCATTATGGGTGGGTATAAAAGGTGGAAGGTTGGACTAGACGGACGTATGTCTTTATACAACCTCCAATACTATGTTACTATGTAACTGTTATACAGACATTATGGGTAGGGTATATAGGTTGGGCTAGATGGACGTATGTCTTTATACAACCCCCAATACTATGTTACTATGCCAGTAACTTGTAACATTCCTTGTTTGTAGAAACTCATCCAGCTTTTTATTAAACTGACCAATGAACCTGCCATAACAACGTCCACTGGAAGACAGTTCCATAGCTTTATCGTTCTCACAGTGAAAACCCTTTCCCAACTTGAAGACTAAACTTTATGTCTTACAGTCTGACATGTTCTGTTGGTGAACAATGCTCCAGATTCCACCCTCAAGTAAGCGCCTTTTCTCTAGTGTACATAATGGTAACTTATCCAGTCTTCATTTTCAAGCTCCCCCATTCCCTTTATTTAGTTGCCCTTCTCTAAACCCTTTCCATTTCCAAAATGTCCTTTTTGAAAACAGAATTCCAAAATTGCACCACATATTCCAAATAAGGACTTACCAATGCTGTGTAAAGAGGGAGAATATTTTATTCTCCCTATTTACTTATTTTTATGTAGAAGTGAGTAAGAATTTAAATTCTGGCATAGCATTAGACGTAGTATGCTTGGATTTTGCGAAAGCTTTTGATACTGTGCCACATAGGCGACTAATATATAAACTGAGGACTGTTGGCCTTGAAGAAAACATTTGTACATGGTTAGAGAACTGGTTATTGGATCGCAAGCAGAGAGTGGTGGTCAATGGGGCTACATCTATGTGGGTAAAGTTCTAAGTGCGGTCCCTCAGGGTTCTGTACTGGGGCCCCTTCTGTTTAATCTGTTTATAAATGACTTAGAAGGGGCATTGAGAACAAGGTCTCTGTGTTTGCTGACGACACTAAACTATGCAGAGCTTTGGAAACTTCCAATGATGTGCAAGTGCTGCAAGCAGACCTAGATAGATTATCACAATGGGCAGCAGAATGGCAGATGGGATTCAATGTTGATAAATGTAAGGTGATGCATTTGGGATTTAATAATCCCTGTGCCCCCTACACCATAAATAACTCTGTGTTAAGTGCATCTGTAATGGAAAAAGATTTGGGGGTTCTGGTAGATAACAGACTTAGCTGTAGCAAACAATGGCAGGTAGCAACGGCTAGAGCTAGCAAGATATTGTCTTGTACAAACTGTAACTGATTTTTTTTCGTGGTAATGGCAAGTTCATTGAGTAGCTTTAAAAGTGGTCTAGATAAGTTCCTAAAACTAAAAAATATTGAGAATTACTGGTATTAATACATATACTGTAGTTCTGGTTGGTACGGGGATTAATACATATACTGTAGTTCTGGTTGGTACAGGGATACTATATAATATTGAGAATTACTGGTATTAATACATATACTGTAGTTCTGGTAGGTACAGGGATACTATATAACTAAGAATTACTGGTAATAATACATATACTGTAGTTCTGGTTGGTACGGGGATACTATATAATATTGAGAATGACTGGTATTAATACATATACTGTAGTTCTGGTTGGATACTATATAACATTGAGAATTACTGGTATTAATACATATACTGTAGTTCTGGTTGGTATGGGGATGCTATATAATATTGAGAATTACTGGTATTAATACATATACTGTAGTTCTGGTTGGATACTATATAACATTGAGAATTACTGGTATTAATACATATACTGTAGTTCTGGTTGGTATGGGGATACTATATAATATTGAGAATTACTGGTATTAATACATATACTGTAGTTCTGGTTGATCCAGGAATATTTTTTCGATTGCCGTTTGGAGTCAGGAAGGAATTCCACCCCCCCTTTTTAGCTTTTTTTTTGCATTCCTCTGGATCAACTGTTAGGTAGGGTTAAAAAGGAAGGTGAAAAGGTTGGTCTTGATGGACGTGTGTCTTTATTCAACCTCAATTTCTATGTTACTATTTTTCTCCCTTGAATCCATACCTTTTTATGCAAAACAATATCTTGTTGGCTCTAGCTGTTGCCACCTGGCACTGCTTGCTACATTAAAGGGTATCTCCACCCCCAAAAACAAAAATTAAGTGTTAGTAGGAGAGCCCCCCAAACCTAGACCTCGCTAGGTTTAAATTCCCCAAATCATCCCCTAAAGGTACTTACCAGCCTTTGTTCAGGGACTCTTCTGCTGCTCTTCTGTGTTTGTGATTAGCTGAGACTCAGCCAATCACAGAAATGGCTGTTGGTCTGGCCCCTTCTGCTGCAGAAGAGCAGCAGAAGAAGATGAAGGAACAAGGGCTGGTAAGTACCTTTAGGAGACAATTTGGGGTAATTCACACATAGCGTCCAGGGTTTGGGATTTCCTTCTTAATTTTTTTTTGTCCGAGACCCGATGCTTTACTGAAAGTGATCCAGAGGGAAGGGGGAGAGCTCCACTGAGCATGACACAAACCTCTCAGAGGAGTAGGAAGTAGCAGGTACAGATTACACCCAGTGAGGTTCCTACTCTATGTTTTTGGACTTTCATCAGGCCCTGCAGGACAATCATAAGGAACAGAAGACAAAGGTCTGGATCTTTTAACAACACAAAGTAGGCTTAACAGTGGGGCGAATTTTTGTTGTTGGGGGGGGAGTTGGACATGCCCTTTAAAGTTTGTTATCTACCAAAATTCTTATATCCTTTTCCAGCGGTAATAGTAGTTTAGGGTGACTGTCATCTGTAGCTAAGTATAAATCTTATTCAATTCTAATAAAACTGTTAGAACATCATTTTACACAGTACTTCTACATTTCTATAATCCAATGTCCTACATATAACAGCCAGGGGTCAGGGACCTCCGTATAACAGCCAGGGGTCAGGGACCTCCGTATAACAGCCAGGGGTCAGGGACCTCCGTATAACAGCCAGGGGTCAGGGACCTCCGATAACAGCCAGGGGTCAGGGACCTCCGTATAACAGCCAGGGGTCAGGGACCTCCGTATAACAGCCAGGGGTCAGGGACCTCCGTATAACAGCCAGGTCAGGACCTCGTATAACAGCCAGGGGTCAGGACCTCCTATAACAGCCAGGGGTCAGGTACCCTCCGTATAACAGCCAGGGGTCAGGGGACCTCCAGTATAACAGCAGGTCAGGGACCTCCGTATAAACCAGGGGTCAGGGACCTCCTATAACAGGGTCAGGAACCTCCCAAATAACAGCAAGGGGGGACAAGAGGAGGGCCCTCAGCATAAAAGCAAGGGGTCAGGGGACCTCCAGATAAGAGCAAGGGGTCAGGAACCTCCAGATAAGACAAGGGTCAGGACCTCCGATAAAGCAAGGGTCAGACCTCCAGATAAGAGCAAGGGGTCAGGGACTCCACCCCGAATAGAGCAAGGGGCGGGACCCATAACACAGGTCAGGACCTCCAATACAGCAGGGGTCAGGGCTCAGATCGGCACCTCCGATGACAGCAAGGGGTCAGGACCTCCACATAACCAGCAGTGGTCAGGCCTCCATGACACATGGGTCAGGGACCTCCAGATGACAGCAAGGGTCAGTGACCCCAATGACAGCAAGGGGTCAGGGACCTCCATATAACAGCAAGGGGTCAGGACCTCCATAACACGCAAGGGTCAGGGACCTCCATATAACAGCAAAGGGTCAGGGACCTCCATATAACAGCAAGGGGTCAGGACCTCCATATACGCAGTGACACAGAGCCATCAGACGGAAGGTCAGGGACCTCCATTATAACAGCAAGGGTCAGGGACCTCCATATAACAGCAAGGGGTCAGGGACCTCCATTATACAACAGCAAGGGGTCAGGGACCTCCATATAACATATAGTTTGTATAAGTGTACCAGTCAAAAGAGGATTGTTGGAAGGTATGTGTATGTATGTGTGTACCCTCCAACACTCACTTTTACATAGGTACACTTTTGAAATATGCATTGCAAAGAGCTGTGCTGGTTTATTTTATTATCTTCTAGCTATTCCTACCCTCCAACATTTACCTTTAAATTAGGTACAGTATTGAGAAATGCATGCACAGGCTGGCTTGGTTTATTTTATTATCTACTGCTAGTCATCCACCCCCAACATTACCTAAAATTAGGTACAGTTTTGAGAAATGCATTGCACAGGGCTTTGCTGGTTTATTTTTTATCTACTAGGTATTCCTCCCCTCCAACATTTACCCTTTAACTAGGTACGTATTGAGAAATGCATGCACAGGGGCTGTGCTGGTTTATTTTATTATCTACTAGCATTTCCTTACCCTCCACCATTTACCTTAAATTAGGTAAGTATTGAAATGCATTGCACAGGGCTGTGCTGTTTTATTTTATTATCTACTGCATTCCTACCCTCCAACATTTACCTTTAAATTAGGTACAGTATTGAGAAATGCATTCCACGGGCTGTGCTGGTTTATTTTATTATCTACTAGCTATTCCTACCCTCCAACATTTACCTTTAAATTAGGTACAGTTGAGAAATGCATTGCACAGGGCTGTGCGGTTTATTTATATCTACTGCTATTCCTCCCCTCCAACATTTACCTTTAATAGGTACAGTATTGAGAAATGCATTGCCACGGGCTGTCTGGTTTATTTTATTATCTACTCGGCTATTCCCCCTCCACCTTACCTTACTTTAAATTAGGTACAGTATTAGAAATGCATTGCAACAGGGCTGTGCTGGTTATTTTATTATCTACTAGCTATTCCTACCCTCCAACATTTACCTTTAAATTAGGTACAGTATTGGAGAAATGCATTGCACGCGGCTGTCTGGTTTATTTTATTATCTACTAGCTATTCCTACCCTCCAACATTTACCTTTAAATTAGGTACAGTATTGAGAAATGCATTGCACAGGGCTGTGCTAATATGTTTACTTTATTACTCCCCTCCTGCAGTTTTGTACTAAGGGTAACTATTAAAGGGTCTGATTCTTTTGTAATTGATGCAATTGTAAACTGTAAAGGATAATTCATTCACTGCCCATTAATCTGCTAGTGGAAAGATGCCTGGAAAAATGTAAAGTACAAACATACAAATATATAGGGGTTAACAGGCACACACTTCTATAATGGTGCAAAAATAAACACAGCTGCTGCATAAATACTCACCCATATAAAGGGTGAACAGGTGGTTGCTTCATAAATACACATGCAAAGGTATAACGGCTTCCTCCAATGAGCGGTCTCCCAAATCCTCTTGGATACACTAGCAGGTGAAGACTCTGGGGTCAAAGGTTAAATGCAGCTCAGCACAAGGGTGATGGGAACAGGTAACACTAGAAAGCAACAAGGGCATCACAGACCCCAGTAACCTGATATTCTACAAATGATTTCTACATTATGAGGCTGAATTTAAAGACAAGAGACACACGAGGATCTGTTTGTTTTTAAAGGGACACTAAACCAGCGTTCTAGTACCTAGAATCTATTTCTATTAATCACAGGGAGGTGAGAACGCTTATTCCCACCTCCCTGTCAATAACAGAACGTCCAGGGGACACTGGAACTTACCATATCAGTACTCTATCAGCGCCTATCTTTTCTACTGGCACACATGCGCCAAAGACAGGCACTTGGTCGGTAGAGCGCGGCTGTCGGCTCAGAAGTAGCTGCGAGTGGAGTAAGGTAATTTCCAGTGTCCCCTGGGCGTCTATTATTCACAGGGAGGTGATTTATGTACTTAAAGTACACAATCTGTTTAGCATCCCTTTAAGGTTTTATTCTCCTTTAAGTATGCAAGTTTCCTAGAAAAGACTTACTTAAAAAAACAACCTATAATTATAAGTTTACTTATTGAAAAAACCTTTTTCAGATCCGATGAAACCTTCTACGTATGAAAACGAGACCCCAGTATGGGAGCTCATCTTGTGACACATATGACGACAAATGTCCAAACCTTCTTACCATGATAATTTACGTTTTGCTCCCATTTAGCCAGTATTTACATGCCAGAATGGTGGCTGTTTGTATGAACATACACAGAATTTGGGAGACGGGAGAAAGAGGATATAACAAGAGGATATAACAAGAGGATATAACAAGAGGATATAACAAGAGGATATAACAAGAGGATATAACGAGGAAAGGTTGACGCCACCAGCAATCAAAACCCTATTGACATCATGGGAATCATATATTATCTAATTAAAAAATTGGGATTATTTTAAACAAATTGGTATAACCTCATCTGACCATAGCCACAGGCACTTATTTATCTAATTACTTGCCTCTCCCATGTACTAATCCATAGGTGTAAATATGCACGGACGCCGGGACCATCAACTCGCACATGAGACGGCATCTAATTGCTGACACCTGGGGGCATCAGGGGTGAATGCAGGGTTTGCTGGTATATCTATATTACACCGTTATGCAACCTCCAATACTATGTTACTATGTGACTGTTATACAGACATTATGGGTAGGGTATAAAGGTTGGACTAGACGGACGTATGTCTTTATACAACCTCCAATACTATGTTACTATGTAACTGTTATATAGACATTATGGGTAGGGTATAAAGGTTGGACTAGATGGATATATGTCTTAGCCAAAGATTAAAGTTGTGATCCAGAATATGGAAGTGAAGCTGGAAAAGCTGATCCAGGAAGAAATGTAGCTGTCTGATACAATCGGGCCTATGCATGAGGCCTTCGCAGTAAGAGACCGGTTCTTAGCAGAGAAAGAACGAGGGAAGGAGAGTGTTTCACATGGCGGTGAGTGTGTCAGCGAGGAACACTTACCTGTGGAGTCCCAGGCCTCTGTGTCCTCCAAGTTTGTATATTGTGCGATGTCGAGTGCTGACGGAATTAACCCTGCGGTGCCCAGTGCTGGAAATACTGAGGATGGACACTTACCTGCTGCACAAGGAAAGGAGGTAATACCTGAGACAATCCTCAGTGGGGTAGGTAGCCGTGATGGTCCTGGACTGCAGGATTCCACATATCCAGGGAAAACAACACCTGTTCCACCATTTCCCAGTGCTGGGAGGGAATCCAAGATGGCCACCGAGGTCAGTGAAGTGGTTCAGGAAGAGACTGCACCATGCTTCTCCAGGTGTACGGTGAGCACTGATGACATCACTTCCTGTACTCCATTCAAACAATCTGTGGTAATAGTCCCTGTGAAAGATGTAACTGTAATATCTCAATTTACTGAACCTATAGCCAAAGAGATGGAAGGTCCACCAATCGGTGGGGGTAAGTTCCAACACCTGGTCTCTGATGGCTCTGTGTCTGTTCCCATTACCCATCCCATACCCCCCAGTAATACTGTGTTTAACCCTGTGTCTGTGCCCATTACCCGTCCCGTACCCCCCAGTAATACTGTGTTTAACCCTGTATCTGTACCCATCCCATACCCCCCAGTAATACTGTGTTTAACCCTGTGTCTGTTCCCATTACCCGTCCCGTACCCCCCAGTAATACTGTGTTTAACCCTGCTGTAGTTGAACTGGCCCCAGAAACACCTGAACTTGTTGTAATATCCAACCCACCTGTGGAGAATAAAGCAGTATCTACACAGAGAATAGCCCCAGCTGAGATTAAACCCAAACACCTGTCAAGTAAAACTCGCCAGAGTGTCAAGTCCATACGATCTGTGCGGAAACCAACTGGTTTGAGACCCTCCCCTCCTGTCAGACCCACATCCTCCAGTAGGAAGCCCCCTCCTGCAGAGGAAGGAGGCTGGGTGACAGTGAAAAAGAAAGGTGGGGGTCCCAAAACCAAAAAAAACCCCTGCTGTTAACAACAACCCTATGGAAACAGACAACCCATATTCCATACTGAATATTGAAAATGACCAAGACATCAATGAGGTAACATGCTGTCTAGAAAGAGAACTAGATAATAATGATGTCTTGGTGGAAATTGGTTTGGAGGAAGCAGAATATTTACCTTTAGGTTTATCTGCAAAGAGAGAAGGGTCCGATGATGAGGGAAGGAGGGTAAAAAAGGGGAAATGAAAACTCCCCATAATTTCAATTACCCTGTAAATGGCTGTGCCCCCTCCAATTCGCTGTGCAACAATTAATGTTGCCAGCATCAAGTCTGTAAGTGCACGTAGAATGGCCTATTTTTTGCTCTGCCAAATTGAGGCAGACATTTTATTTTTGCAAGAGACCAGGCTTAACAAGCTGGCTGTTTTACATCAAGCGAAGAGGGAGTGGTCCTGTGGCCCTTCCTTTTGGTCTCTTGCGGCCGAGCCTTTCAGTGGAGTGGCTGTACTTTTTAAAACAGATCAGGTAATGGTCAAACGGGTAATTGAGCTTGAGATGGGACGTTGCATGGTCTTGGACATCCTGATGGGTGGTTCGCCTCTGCGCCTCATCAACTTTTATGGCCCGCAATCTAAGCGCGAGAGGAAAGCACTATTTATCAGGATTAAGCCCTTTCTTTTTACGGCTCAGTCAGTAGTGTTTGGTGGGGATTTTAACACCATCACTAGGCCGATGGACAGGAGAGGCCTGGCTGGTCCATTAGGGTATGACAGTAATTTTTTAAATAGCGTAGTTAGAGAGGCTGGTTTGGTTGATGTGCATGTTTGTCACTCGCCAAACCTCACGGGTTTCACTTTCTATAAAGGTAGCAGCAGGAGTAGAATAGATAGGTTTTTTGTTAAAGAAAATTCTATTACCTCTCCTGTAGAGGTGAGGGCAGTGGAATTTTCTGATCACTGTTTACTGGTCATGTCTCTGAATATCCCAGAATCCCCCTCGAAAGGTAGAGGTCTCTGGCGCCTCAATTCCACCATCCTTGAGGAGGAATGTACTAAACAGTCTTTTTTGGCTTTCTTTCAGGATCAAGAGTCTCTGAAGGACCTCTGTCATAGCAGGACGGAGTGGTGGGAGATGACCAAAAGGAGGACAGCAAGACTCTTTCGAGGCTTAGCAACAGAGAAGGTAGTAGATAAATATCATACCTATCTGAAACTCAAGAGGAAACTGGATAGGTTGGTGTCTGATTGTGGTGATTTTGGGGAAATCACTAGGGTAAAGTCTCAAATGAGAGAATTTCAGTATGATCGGCTGGCTTCCTTATCTTTTGAGAGAGATTATGGGTCTCACCACTCACCCGATCCCTACCAAGACTGTAAGGAGTCAGTTGCCCGCAAGCTGGTTAATGGCTTGTGGGGGAAGGATGGGACTTTCAGGACATCTCCTGATAGTATCCTGTCAGTTGTTAAAGATTTCTATACTGATCTCTTAAGTGAGAAAAAACTCAGCCAGGCTGACATATCCAGTTTTTTGGAGAAAACTCTGGTTCCTTCAAATCATGACATTCCTTGGGACAATTTGACTGAAGATATCACTGTAGAGGAGGTGAGGGCAGCCATAGAGGGTCTTGCTGTTAAAAAGTCCCCTGGGCCTGATGGTCTTACGGCGGAGTTTTACAAGACCTTTTGTGATGTTCTGGCCCCTAATCTCGTGGAGGTTTTTTCAGACTCCCTGGTTCAGGGTCTCCTTCCACCATCCATGAGATGTTCTGCTTTAATACTTTTGTCAAAAGGGTTAGATTCTTCCAGGATTGAGAATTGGCGCCCCATCTCCTTGCTCAATACTGATAGGAAAATCTTGGCAAAAGTTTTATTCAATCGCCTGTTTGAGGTAGCACACTTGTTACTTTCTCCCTTGCAGCACTGCACAGTTAAGGGTAGATCCACCTTTTCTGCAGTATTGGGGGTCCGGGAGGCTCTAATGCATTGCAAGTCCTGTGAGTGGGGAAAGTACCTCCTTTCTTTGGATCAGTCTAAGGCTTTAGATAGAGTGAATCACAAGTACCTTTGGAGTGTCCTTGGAAGATATGGTATTCCTAAGGTATTCATTAATTGGCTTAAAGTTCTATATGAAGGTGCAATGAGCTTCCCACTTGTGAATGGATGGCCAGGAGAGTCTTTTAGGGTCTCTTCTGGGGTCAGGCAAGGTTGCCCGCTTAGCCCTTTACTTTATGTGTTTGCCATAGATCCTCTACTTCGGAGGCTTGATGGGGATACATTGGTGGGGGTGTCTGTATTTCCAGGGGTTTCCCTGAAGACTATGGCCTATGCTGATGATGTCACTCTTGTTATTTCGAGCCCTGATGAAGCAAATGAAGTGGCCGAGCTTCTGCAAGAGTATTCTAAGGCCTCCGGATCTGTAATTAACAGGAGCAAATGTGAAGCTTTTTGGATGGGAAAAGAAGGCTATCCAGCTTTCAACCTTCCGGGAATATTTCCTAAGCCTTCTCCTAAAATTAAGATCTTAGGGATCATATTCGGTAAGGGCGATTTCGCTGAACAAAATTGGGAGATGAGGTTGGATATTGCATATTCCAAGGTGAATCAGTGGAAGGGGAGATCTTTCACTTTGAGGGAAAGAGTTTCATTGATCAAAACTTACCTGATCCCGATTTTCCTGTATATCAGCACAGTGTGCCTTTTGCCAGAGAAGTACTATACAAGAATAAATGGTTTGTTTTTCCAAATGTTATGGGGAAACAGACTGAACCTTGTTAAAAGGAATGTCGCCTACCTTAAAAGGCAGGAGGGCGGGTTAGACATGGTTAACCCAGTTGTGTTTTTCGTAAACACCTTCATTAAATACAATTTTTCCAACCTCCTTGCGGAGAAGCCTCCTTTTTGGGTAGAGATCTTTAAGAACTGGGTTTCTCCTTTTCTTGGGCTTTGGATGAACGGTGGCTTGGTAAAGAGTCTGCGTGTTCCTCACGGTCCTCTTCCCTCCTATGTGACGGGAGCCCTGAAAGTGATGAGGAAGTGGAAAATGGAGGTGGAAGAAATTAGGTCCTCACCTAGGAGAGACATCGACAAGAGGATCTTGTCTTCTTACTTCTATGAACCACTCGCCTTAAAAGATTGCCCAGACAACGTTTTGAGAACAGGGCTCTCTTTAGTTACTTCCTCGAGGGTTCCCCCCAAGTTTAGGGATGTTGTCTGGCGTTCCTTTCATGGAAAACTCTATGTGAGAGGCAATCTGAAGTGCAGGAACTCCAATGATCGTAAATGTCCTAGAGAGGGGTGCGATGGTCTTGATGAGACAATGGACCATTTCCTACTTGGTTGTCCTTTTAACATAGAAGTTTACAAAAAGGTGTCCAGAGAATTGGTTATCCCCTGCCTTTCAGGTATGTCCTACCAGGGGTGGGCTTATGGGGTGTCTCAACGACATGAGGGTCTTGCTTTAACCACTTTTTTTCTAGTTAGTGCAGTAGTTAAGTACTACACATGGAGTGCACGGAGTTTACTTACAGTTATGCAGAAAGTCCTTTCCTGTGAGGAGGTGGTTTCCAACATCACAAGGGAACTTGGGAAGATTAAAGCTCTTGAGAAGCAGAGGATGAGTGAAGGGAGGTGGTCTTCTCTTTGGAGAGGCCTGTACCTTGAGCCTCCCTGAGGACTCCTGATGTTTCTAGGTGATGGTGTTTCTTCTTTCTTCACCTACCTTTTTTCCCCCCCAAGGCTGATTACATTTTTCTAACTGGGCTCATGCGTTTCAGAGTGAGTAATTGACCTTTTTACCCTCTCAATTGATTTGTGTTAAGGAATTAGTAGGGTTTATTAGGAATTGTATAATTATGTTGTTTATGTACAGTAAAAATGTTGTATGGCTGAGTTTGCTTGCATTATAATGTTGTTTAATACTGACTTATTTAATTTAATTTTTTTTTTTCCCCTTTCCCCCCCCTCCCTAAAAACATTGATAACTTTTGTTTTCGTTCTGTAAAGTGTGTTTGTTGATGGATAAATGCTCTGTCCTTTCCCTCATCATCTTTTGTTGTAGGTGATAGGATTTAGGTGTGTGTAAATATGTAAATACTATGTATGTATATATATGTAAATACGTATATGGAAATAATAAGTTTTTGTAAATATTGTACACTAATGTATGATAAGTGATGTTTTGTAATGAATTTTATTTGTTATATGTTATATTTATTAGTAGCATGTTCAATAAATTCTATATAATGGTATAAAGGTTGTACTAGATGGACGTATGTCTTTATACAACCTCCAATTATGTCTTTATACAACCTCCAATACTATGTTACTGTGTAACTGTTATACAGACATTATGGGTAGGGTATAAAGGTTGGACTATACAGACATTATGGGTAGGGTATAAAGGTTGGACTAGATGGATGTACGTATGTCTTTATACAACCTCCAATACTATGTTACTATGTAACTGTTATACAGACATTATGGGTGGGGTATAAAGGTTGGACTACCGGTCCCGCCCCTCTGCTTGCATTCTCGCAAGCAGAGGGCCGGCAGCACGGCGAAGGAAAGAGGGGAGGTAAGTAAAAGTTTGGGGCACTTTCTAAAAATAAAAATGATGCGGTTGGGGCTGGGGGACCAGGGGGAAGGCTATATTAAAAAATAGATTTAAGGGTGGACATACCCTTTAAATATAAACAAATATAAACACTAATAAAAGTTCTTATCGTTTAAAATGGTGCTAATTTTGCCCCAACCAATCAAAACTTATTTAACATTTGAAAGCTAACATCTGATTAATTGGGGCAAAATTAGCACCATTTTAAACGATAAGAAATTTTATTGAATTACCCTGTTAATTCCTGATCTGGGTAATAAGGTTTGTGCAAGTGCACTTTTGCCCAATCCCAATCAATCAAGTGAACACAGCTTCCATGCAAGACACTTTGCGTAAACTTTAAAGCATTTATTTTCAACTACATGGAGAAGAAAACAGCTCCCAAATACTAGTAATCAGAGCAGTCCATTAATAGTCCGGCTGAATGCAGGGTTCCAATGCATTTCCTTGGTTTTAGAACGTCTGTGAAAGTGTCTTTATAAATAATCTTAAAATACCTTCTGTGATTTCTGTCTTTAAATCTCACTTGTAATGTAATCACATTATCTACAATCGTTATTGCATGAATGGCCACCATAAGGCTTTTACACAATATCCAGATAAAGGAATTTAAATGGCTATGCAATCATTCGTTCCTAACAAAAATATATTAATGTCAGAACACATTTCTTCTTTCCAGTCCTGTCTAAACCTAGAAAACGTGTTTGCCAATGACCTCTACCTTTGGAGGACATTCTTCGAACGCAATGTTCTTAGGGACAGTAGTTGAAAGTGATTTCCAGGTATGTTCTAGTTCTCCTGAAAGGATTCTTAACGTATCACCCACAATTTCAAACACATGGGCATCAACTATGGGCACATACACTGGCTTGACAACCCACCGTTTCTTTTTATTAGGGAGAACTATTTGGAATCTGTTTTTACCTACAGGCTTTAATGTTCTTACTGGACTCACAGTTGACAGTTGCCTGTGGACATTTCTGTTGTGAGATAAGATAGCAAGTCTTGTCCGTGCATGCATCCCATCCATTCCACAAGAATTCTGCTTAGATCGGTACTTCAGAACCTTGCTACGAAATTTCTCCAGTCCACTGGTGTGGTAAGAGTTATTTATACGTGACATGTCCTTTAGTAGGGCTGCATCGTTAATCACTCGGCAAAGAGCATCATGTGCCTTATCCGTTGTGGAGATCCATGGTATTTTTCGCCGAGCATAACAAGACAGCTTGTTATGTTTGCATTTGGTGTAAAGCTTCAGACTTTTGAATCGATGGACATTGGATATATGGAATAACACGGATTTCCATTTGGCTATCAGGACGTTTGGATCATTTTTACAGGTTTGAGCACTCCAACAAAGATGGTTGCATATTGTATTTACCCAGTAAGCAATGTTTTGGCACTTTCTTTTTTTGCTAGCAGCAAGTAGTCGCTTTGAAATGTTCTTAGCCAAATGCCAAGCATCAAATTGGTGTTTAATACCTGGGTATTCTGTGGCCATTAATCTCTTTATACCAGTATGTCGATCTGTTGCTACTATGTGTATGTCTACATTTTCGGACAACAGACTTTCAATGCAATTTTTAAAGGCAAGCTTTTCCATTGCTACCAATGAATTCTCCGGAGAAAACTGCTCAATATTGTAGGTTACTATTTTATTTGACATCACATTCATCATGGAGTATACACTAAATTTGGCACAATGTCTGGGGCGGTCAAGCTGACCATCCCCAGCTAGAAGCACACCTTTTCCCAATAATTCTGTTTTTAAGTTTTCCCGTTCCTTCTCCCAGTGGTAGTCAATAGCTGGGTAAAGGTAGGTACGTTGATAATGATAAAACATTGATTTAGAAATTCTGGCAATGCCAAATATTTGAAGCATTTCATCTACTTTTTTGAATGAGGATCCACTTAAAAGGATAGATGATGCCATCATCACGTTAACAACTGGGACTCTTGATGTTTTTGGTGAACTTGTCCATTGCAATGATTTATGACCACTTAAACAGACCAATTCCACTACCAGCATGCCACCGTATGTTCTCTTCTCAACACTCGTAATATTTTGGTTGCAAAGAGTAATACCTTTATGTTGACAACGGACTAGAAATAACAATTCAAGTAGGGATTCCTCGTACACAATATATTTTGTCTGTAAAACAGGGTCCTTTGGTTTTGAAATCCTTCCTTGTCCATCATCTCCCGATTCTTCCATCGTAACTTGAAATGATTCTGGAATGGATTTTTCTAACCTTATTTCGGCTACATCCTGAACCATATTTGTCAATTCTTCTTTCTCTTGCATGGGTAAAGGTGTTTCTTTAATGGGTGTATAAATAATTGGAGGGTATTTATGTTCCTTCATTACAGTGTGTGCTTCTGTTTCTTTAACTTCTGAAAGACTATATGTTTGAGTGCCAATACTTCTTGTAAACATTCTACGATCCGTACCAACACTGGCATTTCGTGACGCAATTTTGGGGTCATATTGTGTCTGTTTTGTTGCTAAGCGTGATATAATTCTAACTATAGTGCTGTTACCAGTTTGATGTGCTTCTGTAATGCTGGTTTGGCTTGTTAAGGTAATGCTTTCTTCCCCCATTGATTCTAAAACTGGAGATGGTTGAGGCTCCTCCTCCATTTTCCTTCTTTTTGTCGGTGGTACGTTTATTTGATGTAGTGTTGAGGGATCTACTGGTAATCCCCGGAATATGGTTGGTAATGCATTAGGTTTCAACATTTTACTATTACCTTTCATTATATACATTTCTGGAGAAAAGTGATTAGAGCACATACGATAATTCGATTTTTTTACTCTTTTTAAAATTCGCTCAACAAATTCATCAATGTTGTTATAACGTTCTCCAGTCTGCTGAAGCCATATTTTTATCCTGTTGATATCATTGGGGAAGGTATGCAATACCACATTGGGATAAAGATGTTTTTGACGAGATTTATGTGGACATCCATTTACTATGCAAGCAGGCATGTCTGATAATGAGAAAAGACAAAAACAATATAGAAATTGTTTTAAACAAGGCTTAAGGATAAGGCGCGGCAAAAGCGTGTGCGTTTAGTATTACAGCAATATTACGCAATTAGAGCGCATGCAAATTTTTGCACATTTCTTCATGTTTTTCACTCAGAAAGTGAGCCTATCATTTTTCCAAATCTATACTGTTCCTGGTCTAACAAGAAAGGCAGGTTCCAGGGTCCCCTAGTGCTTCTGTCCAGGAGCAATCAAAATATGAAAATGTAGTAAAGGATGGAGAACCGGACCAAAATGCAAATTGTCAATAGTGCTGTTTAATAGCAGAAGGTACACAAAATGTTTCAGGTCCAACCCCCCCTTTCTCAAGTGAATCCATCCCTTTTCTCATTAATTAAAGAACAGGGAGGTAAAGGATGTCTTACCTCTGGTTCTTCAATTAATCTAACAGGAGCCACCCCCTTGCTGAGTCACCTGACAGGTCCTGACTACTTCTGGGTAACTCTGTACTATAAAGCGCAGTATAGTATAGCGCAGACGCAGTCAGGAACTGGAAGTCAGCAGGGGAGGGTAATATTGAGTACGTTGTGCAATTTTCGGTCCCGACTTCTGCTAGATTAATTGAAGAACTTGATATTCTTTAATTAATGAGAAGAGGGGGAGGTTCTTTTCGAAAAATGTGGCTGATCAAATAACACATTATTATCCATCAATAAAACATAAGGCAGTTTCGGAAACTACGACTGCCAGCATGCCTTGTTGGCATTAGTAAACTATGACTCCCAGCATGCCTTGCTAGCATTAGCAAACTACGACTCCCCCAGCATGCCTTGTAGCATTGCAAAACAGACTCCCAGCATGCCTTGCTACATTAGCAAACTACGACTCCCAGCATGCCTTGCTAGCATATGCAAACTACGACTCCCAGCATGCCTTGCTAGCATTAGCAACTACACTCCCAGCATCCTTGCTAGCATTAGCAAACTACGACTCCCAGCATGCCTTGCTAGCATTAGCAAACTACGACTCCCACATGCCTTGCTAGCATTAGCAAACTACGACTCCCTCAGCCTTGCTAGCATTAGCCAACTACGACTCCCAGCATGCCTTGCTAGCATTAGCAAACTCGACTCCCACATGCCTTGCTAGCATTAGCAACTACGACTCCCAGCATGCCTTGCTAGCATTAGCAAACTACGACTCCCAGCATGCCTTGCTAGCATTAGCAAACTACGACTCCCAGCATGCCTTGCTAGCATTAGCAAACTACGACTCCCAGCATGCCTTGCTAGCATTAGCAAGCTACGACTCCCAGCATGCCTTGCTAGCATTAGCAAGCTACGACTCCCAGCATGCCTTGCTAGCATAGCAAGCTAACGACTCCCGCATGCCTTTGAGCATAGCAAGCTACGACTCCACAATGCCTTGCTAGCATTAGCAAGCGCTCGACTCCAGCATGCCTTGCTATCATAGCAAGCAAGCTACGACTCCCAGCATGCCTTGCTAGCACTAGCAAGCTACGACTCCCAGCATGCCTTGTTAGCACTAGCAAGCTACGACTCCCAGCATGCCTTGTTAGCAATAGCAAGCTACGACTCCCAGCATGCCTTGTTAGCAATAGCAAGCTACGACTCCCAGCATGCCTTGTTAGCAATAGCAAGCTACTACTCCCAGCATGCCTTGTTAGCAATAGCAAGCTACGACTCCCAGCATGCCTTGTTAGCAATAGCAAGCTACTGACTCCGCAGCCTTGTTAGCAAAGCAAGCACGACTCCCAGCATGCCTTGTTAGCAATAGCACTACACTCCCAGCATGCCTTGTTGCAATAGCAAGCTACGACTCCCAGCATGCTTGTTAGCAATATCAAGGCTACGACTCCCAGCATGCCTTGTTAGCATTAGTAGCTATAACCCCACATGCCTTGTTGCATATAAGCTACGACTCCCAGCATGGCTTGTTAGCTTAGTAGCTACGACTCCCAGCTTCCTTGTTACATAGTAAGCTACGACTCCCAGCATGCCTTGTTAGCATTAGTAAGCTACGACTCCCAGCATGGCTTGTTAGCATTAGTAAGCTACGACTCCCAGCATGCCTTGTTAGCATTAGTAAGCTACGACTCCCAGCATGGCTTGTTAGCAATAGCAAGCTACGACTCCCAGCATGCCTTGTTAGCATTAGTAAGCTACGACTCCCAGCATGGCTTGTTAGCATTAGTAAGCTACGACTCCCAGCATGCCTTGTTAGCATTAGTAAACTACGACTCCCAGCATGCCTTGTTAGCATTAGTAAGCTACGACTCCCAGCATGGCTTGTTAGCATTAGTAAACTACAACTCCTAGCATGCCTTTATGCATTCTGCAAATTACTCACAGACATACAGTGTATGATAACATTGTCACTCTCATTTCAACACATGGACACCCATGTAATCCCTCACACACACACATCTCACCTGTGTGTGTTTGTGTAACAACACTGGGGTTGTGTCCTGTTTCTTGCAGCTCCTCTCTAAACCCAGTTACAGGGAAAGGGATGAGCAGGTTTGTGCAAAATCAGAGCTTTCTAGTTTGGTTGACATAGCATTGTTTCTATTGGCTGTGTCGTCTCTCTACTCCCAGCCAATCAGTGTCTGTGTCACGCCCCCTCCGGTTCTCTACTGATCAAAACAACGTATGGAGCTAGACAGGAAGTGATCAGTGATTGGATAACGTAAACCGGAAGTGTAAGGACACCAATAGCTCACAATGTGCTGTGTAACCAAACCAACAACAGTTTGGTTACACAGCACACTGGATTCTATTGGCTGTCCTCATTCTTCCTGTTACCATTAGCCAATCAGTGTCTGGGTCCCTCCCCCTCCTGTACAGTTTCCCACACACCTTTTCTCTTCCTGGTAAACAGAGCTGGGGATCAGGATCAGGTCAGTAATGTGCAGAGATTATACTGGATTTACCAATGTTCAAGCAACATTAACCAGGTGCAAGGGGAAGTGGTCTCTGCCATAGAACAAGGATACAAAACTTATAAATGATAAGATTGTATCAACTTCTGTCTCAGCCAATCACCATGGCCATTTAGGGTTGGTGTGTGGCTTAAAAAAACAAACTCCCAGAGGTCTTTGGTGCTGGCACCGTATCCTACATGTCAATCCTGAGAGATGAACTATGGGTGGGAGGATGTTACCTGTAAGATACGTATACTGATACAGTATGTACATCTGGTACTGCACTGGACCTGTGACGCACCCATAAAAGATGATACAAGTATAAATAAAAACCACAAAGCACTGTATATGGGGATGTGACATTTTATTGTTGATGAGATTTATTGCAGGTGGTCGTGTATGATGTCATTGGTGTGACGCTATCCTTGCAGAGTTATTTTTCTCCAGGGAGATCGAGCTCTCACATTTTACAGACTGATTTGATCAACTTTGGTTTTCTAGGAACGTCATTGATATATACAATATTTTATTGTTCTTGGAAAATAACATTTTAGACTTATCATTTAGATTTGCATGTTTTATTTAAGGTATATTACAAGAGACCTTTTTTTCAAAGTCTATAGGATAGCAGCACAGAGACATCCCCAGATTTGGGACTCTGCTCAGAAAGGCAGGGCAGCAGAGGCCTTCTCTCCTCCTTTCCACAGACACTGTGTTTACATTGAAATCGAGGTCCATGCCCCACTATCTGTGCTGCGCTGTTCTTCCAACGCATAGGATCACCATTATTGGTGCGCATCACATGCGTTGCTATTTAACAAAATTCTGTGTGGAAACCTGAGAACGTTTGGTAATGTGCAAAATGACGCATTCTACTGCTCCAAAGAATATAAATAGGTTTTTGGATCGGTACAATCATTTATAAATTTGCCCCTATGTTTCTTTTTTTCCTTGCATACTTCCAAAATCACCTATGCCAAGCCCCTTTAATCAAATGATGTTACTATTTAGTTTTCCAAATTACAAAAAGCTTCAATAGCATTTATTGAAAAAAGTAAAGAGATGTGTGTAATGAAGAAAAATGTTTGTATTGCTTTATTTTTTATTAACAAGGTACTGAACATACAATACATCTACTTTTAATATGTGCAAATAAAACATTGTGCAAAGGTACATTGTCTATTACCCACAGACATTCTGGGTAGATTACTCCTCATTACAACTGTATATTCTCTAATTACTCTTTCTTTTTTGGGCAATTTCATCTGAATTCATTTTATTTAAATTATCTGGATATACATATACTATCTCTTTAATATGTTTTCTCTTATCTTTGTGCCTCTGTAGGGACCTAATTGAATTGTGGGAGGAAGCAACTGACCCAGTGATGGGGAACAAGGATAAAAACCAGCGGAAGGAGAGAATCCTGAATCTCACACTGACATTATCTATCTGCTGACTGGACAGGTGAGGGAACTGGGACAGGGAGGGGAATCTTGTTGGGAAAATACTGGAACATGACATGGGGAGTCTCTACTGTACTATACACTGGGAATTATCTCTATAATAAGATATTAAATCCCTCATCTCTCCCCCTATATAGGATTACATTGTAATGAAGAAGCCTGGCGATGGCGTCCCACAGAGCTGCACTGACTGTATGTTGGAAGGATCCTGCAGCTCCATCCCCCAACTGTGTCCCTCCTCTCGCTCCGTCATACAAGGAAAATGACAAGAAGATCCTGGACCTCATCTCCAACATCATCCACCTGCTGACTGGAGAGGTGGGTGTGTCCCAATCCGTGATTGGTTAGTAACAGTGGATGATAATCCGTCTCTCTGTCTGGGTGGGACTGTAACATTGTGTGTGCCAGGTTGCCATAGAGGTGTGAGGATGTTTCCATCTATTTGACCTTGGAGGAGTGGGAGTATTTAAAGGGAAACAAGACCCTTTACAGGGAAGTGATGGAGGAGAATCCACAGCAGACCCTTTCTGCAAGTGAGTATAATATGCTTTGTGTGTCTAAATGAGACCTTACAGAATTTAAATGTCTGTGTATTTTGTAATTTCACTTCCATTAATCTTGGAGGTTCCTAATATTTACAATTGGCTGCCATTTTCTCACCATGATCCAGATTCATGTCCCAGATATTACTGTACATCCCCAATTGGTAGAACACAAGAACAGGTCCAAGGAGATTCTTTGTCAAGACGATGGGTGTGTAAATGCAGATTCTTTTTCAGAACCAGATATGACAATTTTGCCATTTAATTACCATTTGCTATCTGTAAGCAGGAAACCTGCAGTAATATCCAATGAAAAGCAAGGACTAGATCAGTGATGTCAGCAGACAGTCCAGCCAGAAACTATCAGGGTTGTTCAATAAATATTCTTATCGTTTAAAATTGTGCTAATTTTGCCCCAACCAATCAGATGTTAGCTTTCAAATGTTAAAGAAGATCTGATTGGCTGAGGCAAAATTAGCACCATTTTAAACGATAAAAACATTTATTGAATCTCCCTGTATGTTCATTATGAACCTGCAAAGAAGAATAGGATTTGGGGGCACAGACATTGCAGCAGGGAAAGTCACTGTGTATAACTAACTAAATGGGGATCTGGACTTAATTACACATGGGGGGCTTCAGATATACTTTTATCATACTAGGTGCTACACCTGGATTTATTGTTGGCTTTTAAAGGATAACTATGACACTTTTTAAAAAGTACCTGCGGCAGAAAGGTTTATTATTCCTACCTCACAATACTGTTTTGTTAAGGAGCTACATCACTTACAGTTTTCATTTGCCTGGTTAGTCCTGGACTTGTCCTGTATTAAAGATAGTGCTGAAACCAGGAGGAAGACTGGCAGAATCCGTTTTCTTTGGGCTAGTGCTCCTCACAGAACCAATATTGGGAGGTAGGAAGTATTTTTCATTTTAACTGTATTTTAAAAAAAAATCTAATTCTCTGTTTACCAGATGGTGGAAATGAAAATACTGATATAAAGAATTATATTGAAAATGAGAAATCTACAAAATATTATCAGAGGGAACCAGGGAAGATGATATCAAAAGCTGTAAATGTCTCAAACAACACAATTGCAATTACCAGGCAGCCCCCATCAGCTTCATGTCAAACAACCAACCAATCAAATTGCAGCATTACTAGACTTCAGATACAGGGAACAACCATAGATCCATCTACTATTATCATGGGATGTAACCTAAATAACAGCTTGTCAGATAATTATATATCCAATGGGATTAAAGAGGAGTCGGCTTCATTGGAAGGAGGAAACCAATCAGATTGCAGCATTAATACACTTACAGAACAGATACAGGAAACAGATACATCTACTACTGTCATGGGATGTAACCTAAATAACAGCTTGTCAGATAATATATCCAATGGGATTAAAGAGAAGTTGGCTTTATGTGGAGGAAACCAATCAGATTGCAGCATTAATACACTTACAGAACAGATACAGAGAACAGATACATCTACTACTTTCATGGGATGTAACCTAAATAACAGCTTGTCAGATAATATATCCAATGGGATTAAAGAGAAGTTTGCTTTATGTGAAGGAGGAAACCAATCAGATTGCAGCATTAATATAATTACAGAACAGATACAGGGAACAGATACATCTACTACTATCATGGGATGTAACCTAAATAACAGCTTGTCAGATAATTATCTATCCAATGGGATTAAAGAGAAGTTGGCTTTATGTGAAGGAGGAAACCAATCAGATTGCAGCATTAATACACTTACAGAACAGATACAGGGAACAGATCCATCTACTACTATCATGGGATGTAACCTAAATAACAACTTGTCAGATTATTATATATCCAATGGGATTAAAGAGGAGTCGTCTTCAAGCGAAACAGGAAGCCAATCAGATTGCAGCATTAATACACTTACAGAACAGGTACAGGGAACAGATACATCTACTACTATCATGGGATGTAACCTAAATAACAGCTTGTCAGATAATTATCTATTCAATGGGATTAAAGAGGAGTCAACTTCAAGTGAAGATGGAAACCAATCAGATTGCAGCATTAATACACTTACAGAACAGATACAGGTAACAGATACATTTACTACTGAAATGGAATGTAACCTAAATAACAACTTGTCAGATAATTATATATCCAATAGGATTAAAGAGGAGTCATCTTCAATCGAAACAGGAAACCAATCAGATTGCAGCATTAATACACTTACAGAACAGATACAGGGAACAGCTACATCTACTATTATGGAATATAATAACTTGTCAGATGGTAATTGCGCTGTGATGAAAAGCTGTGATAAAAACAGAATTATGGCTCAACAGAAAACTTGTACTTTGAGAAGGAGCTTTAACTGCAATAAGTGCCACAAAAATTTCAGTAGTAAACACTCTCTTACTAGGCATCTTAAAAAGATACAACATTCAGATCTTACGATACATTACAATATTCACAAAGGAAATAAACTATTTACATGTTCTGAATGTGAGAAATGTTTTACACAGAGCTCAGCTTTAAAAAAACATTACAGAATTCACACAGGAGAGAAACCATATCAGTGTCCTGAATGTAAGAAAAGTTTTGCTCACAAAGAAACTCTTATTGAACATTATAGAATTCACACAGGAGAGAAACCATTTCAGTGTTCTAAATGTGAGAAATGTTTTACTCAAAAAGGAACTCTTATTAAACATTATAGAGTTCATACAGGAGAGAAACCCTTTTCATGTGCGGAATGTGGGAAATGTTTTTCACAAAAAGTTAGCCTTGTTAAACATAAAAATATTCACTCTAAAGTGCTATATTCATGCTGTAAATGTGGAAAACGTTTTACACAGTGCTCACATTTGAAGAAACATTACCTTATTCACTCAGCGCACAAACCATTTTCATGTTCTGTGTGTGGGAAATGTTTTACACAACAAACAAATCTCAATAGACATTACAGGGTTCACACAGGAGAGAAACAATTTGCATGTCCTGAATGTGGAAAATCTTTTTCACAAAGATCCGATTTAAAAAAACATTCCAGAGTTCACACTGGAGAGAAACCCTTTTCTTGCTTTAAATGCGGTAAATCTTTTTCACAAAGAACAAGTCTTGATAGGCATAAAAAAACCCACAATATGGACAATTCCACTTCCTGAATTTAAAGGAATATTTTACACGGGGCTCAGATTCCTGGTTACAATGAACAAATCTTATAGGACAGGAATAGGCAACCAGTAGACCCTGAGTTGTTAAAAATTACCCAGCTTTCCCAGGCTGCAGAGATTTACTGGTTGCCTATCATTGCTATAGAAGAATAAAACCACAATGTAGTAGAATTCCTGGAAAAAGATGACTTTATTGATTGATGGTATTCCAGTCTTAAAATGTTCTTCTGTAGCTATGTTTATATCTTACGCAATTCTAATAAACTGTTTAGCAATTTACATTGTCATGGTGTCATTTCTGTGATCGACAATCCACACTTGCAAGGAGAAGGAGAATCTTTAAAGGAAAACTGAACTAAATTTTTTAAAACCATAATATAAAACCATTTCTCCCCAGGACATCTATACATTGTAATATTCTTCTCTAGTAAGTTGCATTTAGTACATGTGAGAAATGGATTCTGTAACTAAGAAGGTTTCCATGTTGTTACCAGTACAACCCACAGCCCATGAAGTCATCAAAGAGCCACGCCCCCTGACTCCAGTATTCACTGTCTCTATGCACAGTGTTTTTTTATCCACACCGATCTAATAATATGGTAGTCCCTGATAAGACTTGTTACCTAGCAGTTTGTTTACTAGCCAGTATGAATTTCATTCAGCCTTCCTGGGGCAATACAAAATAGTCAGCTAATCTTACTTTTTAGTTCTGTTCCTAGCAAAAGTTCCTAGCAAAAGCCACTGTCGCTCTCTATTGCTTCCTTTAGGCAATGCACCGAGCCAACAGTGGCTCTGTGCATAGCGAATGTTGGTATCTTTAAAAGATTTGTTCTAAAGAGCTGATATCCGCTTGGTACATGATTTGTGTCTTAAAGCCAAGTTAAACTTTGGTACATCGGTTAATACAGCTTTAAGAACGAAATAGCCGATAGCAACTTGTGGTACATAGCCCTGAAAGTTTCTAAAACTACTTCTGGTCTGGTTCACCAGACAAAGCACTTGTTTTAGGATCACATATACAGCCCATGAGGTCATGGGTTCAAGTCCCCGGTGTTAGGAGCTGGTGGTCCTTACCTTCGGTACCCTCCCAGGCTGGATCACCATCTTGCAGCTGCCTTCATCAACCCTCAGCTTTTTCCAGTGGGGGTTTTGAACTTCAGGGTCTTCTCAGTGGTCTTTGTCTCTTTCTGCCACTTCTCCTCTTCCACTTATGTTCAGCTGCTACTGCCTTAAAGGGGACAATGATTAGAAAACTTGTTTTCAACAGTTGGCTTGCTTCCTTTCTTTTCATTTGCCTGATTCGTCTGTTCCTCCTGTTTTAATCCTTCCTGGAACTTGTCTTTTGCCCATTCTAGCATTTAGCTTGTGGTGTTCTGATTTCCCGTTTCTGAACCGATTTTCCTCTGGACTACTCTGACTGCCGTCTGTACCGATCATTTGCTTGTTTCTTGATTCTTATCCCTTTTTTACTGTGTTTGGCCTATTTGACCTCTGCTAGTCTCTCAACATTGTTTCTACCTGAAGCTTCTGTTGCTCTGTCTGCTAGACTGTACCTGTTTCCTGCACATCCTGCTTGGACTGCACACCAGAAATAAAACGTGTTAACTTTTATTGAGGACCATTAGTACAACATTTCAGTGGAGGAGTTTTGAGTAAAGCATAAATTAGGGATGAGGGGTGGCGAACCTAAAGCTAACATTTTATTTTGTGGCTTGGCATGCCCTTTAAAACCCCTTTAAAAGCAGTCCACTTCTGTTCAGTATCTTTACCTAGGAACAAATCCTCCCAGTCTATGAGCAGGAGGGATTCCTTAAACAACATAAAAATATCTTTCCTTTAAAAGTTTTTGTTAAGCCAGTGCACTTTTGTTTTTTTGCAAACTGTAATAAATGACACTAAATCATGATCACTATTCCCTATATTACATGACACTATATCATGGTCACTATTCCCTATATTACATGACACTATATCATGGTCACTATTCCCTATATTAAATAACACTATATCATGATCACTATTCCCTATATTAAATGACACTATATCATGATCACTATTCCCTATTTTAAATGACACTATATCATGGTCACTATTCCCTATATTAAATAACACTATATCATGATCACTATTCCCTATATTAAATGACACTATATCATGATCACTATTCCCTATGTAAATGACACGTATACCATGATCACTATTCCCTATATTAAATGACACTATTCCATGGTCACTATTCCCTATTTAAATGACACTATATCATGATCACTATTCCCTATATTAAATGACACATAATCATGATCACTATTCCCTATATTAATGACCTTAATCATGGTCACTATTCCCCTATATTCATGACACTTATCATGGTCACGTATTCCCATATATTAAATGACACTATATCAGGTCACTATTCCCTATTTAATGACACTATAATCATGGTCACTATTCCCTATATTAAATGACACTATATCATGGTCACTATTCCCTATTTAAATGACATATATTCATGATCACTATTCCCTATTTAAATGAACTATATCATGACACTTCTCTATATTAAATGACACTATATCATGATCACTATTCCCTATATTAAATGACACTATACATGTCATATTCCCTATATTAAATGACACTATATCATTATCACTATTCCCTATATTAAATCACTCATATCATGATCACTATTCCTATTATTACATACACTATATCATGGTCACTATTCCCTATATTACTGACACTATATCATGGTCACTATTCCTATATTAATGACACTATATCATGGTCACTATTCCCTATATTACATGACACTATATCATGGCCTATCCCTATATTAATTATCCACTATATCATGGTCACTATCCCTTATGAATAAATGACACTATATCATGATCACTATTCCTAATCAAATGACACAATCATGGTCACTATTCCCTATATTAAATGACACTATCATGTCACTATTACCTATATTAAATGACATATCATCGATCACTATTCCCTATATTAAATGAATGACACTATATCATTGTCACTATTCCCTAATTAAATGACACTATCATGATCCACTATTCCCTATATACATGACACATATCATGTCACTATTCCCTATATTAAAATGACACTGTATCCATTGGTCACTATTCCCTATATTAAATGACCTATATCATGGTCCTATTCCCTATATTAGAAAATTGACACTATATCATTCATGGTCACTATTCCCTAAATATTAATACAAAACATATCATGGTCACTATTACCATATTACATAGACACTATATCATGTCACTATTCCTATATTAAATGACACTATATCATGATCACTATTACCATATTAAATCCACTATATCATGATCACTCATTTCCCTATATTAAATGACACTAATCTGGTCACTATTCCCATAATTAAATGACACTATATCATGGTCAACTATTTCCCTATATTAATGACACTATAATCATGGTCACTATTCCCTATATTAAGACACATAGTATATCCTGACACTATTCCCTATATACATGAACACTATATCATGTCACTATTCCCTATAATGTACATGCACACCTATCATCATGTCCGTGTCCTATATCCTATATTACATGACACTATATCATGGTCACTATTTCCACTATATTTAATATAGACACTATATCATGATTACTATTTCATATATTAAATGACACTATATCATGGTCACTATTCCCTATATTAAATGACACTATATCATGATCACTATTCCCTATATTACATGGGCACTATATCATGATCACTATTCCCTATATTAAATGACACTATATCATGGTCACTATTCCTATATTACATGACACTATAATCATGGTCCACTATTCCCTATATTTACATGACACTAGTACATGGTCACTATTCCCTATATTAAATGACACTATATCATGATTACTATTTCATCTATTAATACACATATCATGGTCACTATTCCTATATTAAATGACACTATATCATGATCACTATTCCCTATATTACATGGCACTATATCATGATCACTATTCCCTATATTACATGACACTATATCATGATCACTATTCCCTATATTAAATGACACTATATCATGATTACTATTCCCTATATTAAATGACACTGTATATCATGATCACTATTCCCTATATTAAATGACACTATATCATGATCACTATCCCCTATATTAAATGACACTATCATTAATTCTATTCCATATATTAAATGACACTATATCATGATCACTATTCCCTATATTAAATGACACTATATCATGATCACTATTCCCTATATTAAATGACACTATATCATGGTCTCACTATTCCCTATATTAAATGATACTATATCATGGTCACTATTCCCTATATTAAATGACACTATATCATGATCACTATTCCCTATATTAAATGACACTATTCATGATCACTATTCCCTATATTAAATGAACACTGTATCATGGTCACTATTCCCTATATTAATGACAATTATATCAGTGCACTATTCCCTATATTAGATATCACATACCCATCATGGTCACTATTCCCATATTAAATACACTATATCATGGTCACTATTCCCTATATTACCACACATATCAGGTCACTATTCCCTATATTAAATGACACTATATCATGATCACTATTCCTATATTAAATGACACTATATCATGATACTTCCCTATATTAAATGACACATATATCATGTCACTATTCCCTATTAATTACACTAATCATGATCACTATTCCCTATATTAAATGACACCATAGCATGATCACTATTTTCCCTATATTAAATGACACTATATCATGGTCGCTATTTTCCTATATTAATGACACAATCTATTTTCGTCTATTCCATATTAAATGACACTATATCATCATGGTCGCTATTCCCTATATTACATGACACTATATCATGGTCGCTATTTCCCTATATTATGACATCGATTCATGGTCACTATTCCCTATATTAAATGACACTATATCATGGTCACATTCCCTATATTAAATGCTAATATGATCATATTCCCTATATTAAATGACCTATATCTGGTCACTATTCCCTATAACTACATGACACTATATCATGGTCGCTATTCCCTATATTAAATGACACTATATCATGGTCACTATTCCTCTATATTAACATGACACTATATCATGGTCTCATCCCTATAATACATGACACTATATATGGTCGCTTTCCCTATATTAAATGACACTATATCATGGTCACTATTCCCTATATTAAATGACACATATATCACTAGGGCTATCCCTATATTAATGACACTATATCATGGTCACTATTCCCTATATTATGACACATATCATGGTCCTATTCCCTATATTAAATGACACTATAATCATGGTCCGCTATCCCTATATTAAATGACATATATCATGGTACTATTCCCATATTAAATGACACTATATCATACGGTCCTATTCCCTATATTAAATGACACTAAATCATGGTCAACCTATTCCCTATATTAATGACACTATATAATGGTCGCTATTCCCTAATTAAATGACACATATCATGATCACTATTCCCTATATTAAATGACACTATATCATGGTCGCATTTCCCTATATTAAATGACACATATCAATGTCACTATCCCATATTAATGACACTATATCATGTCACTATTCCCTATAAAATGAACTATATCATGTCACATATTCCCTATGAATTAATGACCACTATAATCATGGTCACTATTCCCTATATTAAATGACACTATATCATGGTCACTATTCCCTATATAAATGACACTATATCATGGTCACTATTCCCTATATTAAATGACACTATATCATGGTCACTATTTCCTAATTAAATGACACTATATCATGGTCACTATTCCCTATATTAAATGACACTATATCATGGTCACTATTCCCTATTAAAATGCCACTATATTGATTCACTATTCCCTATATTAAATGACACTATATCATGGTCACTATTCCCTATATTAAATGACACTATATCATGGTCACTATTCCCTATTTAAATGCACTTATCTGGTCACATTCCCTATATTAAATGACACACTATATCATGGTCACTATCCATATTAAATGCACTATATCATGTCCTATTCCCTATATTAAATGCACAATCATGGGCCTATTCCTATATTAAATGACACTATAATCATGTCGCTATTCCCTATATTAAAGACACTATATCATGGTCGCTATTTCCCTATATTAAATGACACTATATCATGATCACTATTCCCTATATTAAAAATGACACTATATCTGATCACTATTCCCTATATTAAATGACACTTAATCATGGTCTCCACTATTCCCTATATTAAATGACACTATATCATGATCACTATTCCCTAATTAAATGACACATATCATGTCTCACTATTCCCTAATTAAATGACACTATATCATGGTCGCTATTCCTCTATATTAAATGACACTATATCATGGTCACTATTCCCTATATTAAAATGACACTAATATCATGGTCGCTATTCCTATATTAAATGACATATATCATAGTCACTATTCCCTATATTACATGACACTATATCATGGTCCACTATTCCCTATATTAAATGACACTATATCATGGTCCACTATTCCCTATATTAAATGACACTATATCATGATCACTCTTCCCTATATTAAATGACACTATATCTGATTACTATATATCTATACACTTTCATGGTCATATCCATATTAATACACTATATCATGGTCAACTATTCCCTATATTAAATACACTATATCATGGTCACTATTCCCTATATTAAATGACACATATCATGGTCACTATTCCCATATTAAATGACAACTATATCATGTCACTAGTTTCCCATATATTAAATGACACTATATATCACTATTCCCTATATTAATGACACTATATCATGGTCACCTATTCCCTATATTAAATGACCACTATATCATGGTCACTATTCCCTAATTAATTCTAGTCATTTATATTAATTTACACTATATCATGATCATAGATAGTACATACACCCCAACATTCCCCCTTTAATAGTTACACTTATAGAAACACATATCCTCCAACATTCCCCTTTAATAGTTACACTTATAGAAACACATACCCTCCAACATTATTTATACAAGTATACAAGTATATACAAGTATCTCTACTTGTATAAACAGATTTTTGGAATTCAATTTTATTTGAAGAACGGGAGGTCAGGGAGCTGTGTCTTACCTCCTGTTGTTCAATAAAACAATCTGGAACCAAGAGAGAAGAACTTATTGCTCGCTCGCTCCCTCGGCACGTAGTCTGACAGGTCCAGACGGACTCTGTATTCTATGTGCATGGTACGTGCATGTGCATAGAAGACAGATTTGTGTAGACTGATGTCAGACAACGTCCAATGGAATGTGTTATCCGCTATATGTATGTACACAGTGTGTGTGTGTACAGTGTGTATGTGTGCAGTGTGTGAATTCTCTGTGTGTGTACAGTGTGTGAAGTCTGTGTGTGTGTATACAAAGTGTAGTGTGTGAAGTATGTGTGTGTACAGTGTGTATGTGTGAAGTCTGTGTGTTTGTACAATGTGTACTGTGTGAAGTCTGTGTGTACAGTGTGTAGTGTGTGATGTCTCTGTGTGTACAGTGTGTATGTGTAGTGTGTGAAGTCTGTGTGTGTACAGTGTGTAGTGTGTGAAGTCTGTGTGTACAGTGTGTAG
>JAACNH010000011.1:2203897-2240904 GCA_019447015.1 Hymenochirus boettgeri | reverse complement strand
TATAGTACATGTGTCTGTCCTGTCTGTATGACACATGGACAGAGCTGGATACATTACATTGTACACATATTTACATGTCAGTGATTTGTCCTCATTCCCTAACTGGCTTTGTCCAATGATATTTGTTGCAGCTTTTTGCACCTCCCACCTTCTTAGCCAATGAGTGAACAGGACACATTCCTAACACTCTGATTGGCTGTCTGAATCTCTTCCCTTCCATCTGAGTCTGTCCCGCCCCTCCTTCACCAGCCAATAAGGGATCATGTTGTTTGTAGCTTCACAGCCACTGACAGTCCAGCACCCATGTGAGGCAGAGCTGGGACTAGGCGCAGGTCAGTAAGGGAAGCAGATTGATTAACATCAATGTCTGTGATTGTCAGTGTCCCAACTTGTATGAGTAGGTTCTGTTAGCAAGAGAGGGTCATGGGAAATGTAGTTCTCAGTGCTATGTATGTTTATTTATATAGCATCACTTGGGGACACAGCCCTGTACAATATTATAATACAGATAGTCATACAAAGGGGACATTATATAAGATGTGAGTTGGTATTGTTACTTTCTGTAATGTTCTGTCTGTTAAATTAGCCGTGACCCATATGTACTGTGTGTGTGTGTGTGTTGTGTGTGTGTTGTTGTGTGTGTGTGTAACGGTGTGTGATGTTGTGTGTTGTTGAGTGTATGTATTGATGTGTGTATATCTGTGTGTGTATATAGTGTGTATACTGTGTGTTATACTGTGTGTGGTGTTGTATACTGTGGTGGTGTGTGTATGTGTGTAGAATGTGTGTATCTGTGTTGTATAGTGGTGTGTGTTGTATACTGGATCTAGTAATGTTGTGTGTTGTGGACTATATGTGTGTGTGTATACGGTTGTGGTGGTTGTGTGTGGGTGTGTGGATTATGTGTGTGTGTGTATACTGTGTGTGTGTGTATACTGTGTGTGTGTGTATACTGTGTGTGTGTGTGTGTGTGTGTGTCTGGTTTTTTTTACTGTGTGTATTTGTGTGTGTTGTGTGTGTGGCGTATAGTGGGTTATAGTGTGTGTGTGTGGGTATACTGTGTTGTGTAGTGTGTGTGATTGTGTGTGTAGTATTTGTTATGTGTTGTATACTGTGTGTGTATATGTTGTGTGTGTCCGTGGGTGTATAATGTTGTGTGGTAGTGTGTGTGTATATGTGTGTATACTGTGGTATAATGTGGTGTATAATGTGTGTATACTTTGGTGTATAATGATGATGTTAAAGAGGAGTCGGCTTCATGGGAAGGAGGAAACCAATCAAATTGCAGCATTAATACACTTACAGAACAGATACAGGGAACAGATACACCTGCCCCGCTTTTAACCCTGTCCTGCGGTGAACCCTGTCCCGTCTGTTAATCCTGTCCCCTTCGGTTAGACCCTGTCCCGGCTGGTTCCTGTCCCCGCTGGTAACCCTTTCCCTGCTGGTAACAACCCTGTCCCTTCTGGTAACCCTGCCTCTTCGGTAACCCTGTCGCCTGCTGGTACCCCTGTCCCCTGCTGTAACCCCTGTCCTTGGCTGGTACCCCTGTCCCTTCTGGTAACCCTGGTCCCCTGCTGGTAACCCTGTCGCTGTTGTTAACCTGTCCCTGCTGGTAACCCTGTCCCCGCTGGTAAACCTGTCCCTGGCTGGTAGTCTTGTAACCCTGTCCCTGCGGTACCCTGTCCTGGCTGGTAGGGTCTGGTAACCCTGTCCCTGCTGGTAATCCTTTCCCTGCTGGTAACCCTTCCTGTATGGTAGGTCTGGTAACCCTGCCTGTCCCTGCTGGTAACCCTGTCCCCCCCCCGCTGGTAATCTGTCCCTGGCTGGTACGCCCCTGTCCCTGCTGGTTAACCCTGTCCCTGCTGTAACACTCCGTCCCTGCTTGGTAACCTGTTCCCTGGCTGGGTATTTCTTGTAACCCTGTCCCTGCTGGAATCCTGTCCCTTCTGGTAACCCTGTCCTGGCCTGGTATGTCTGGTAACCCCCTGTCCCCGCTGGTAACTGTCCCTGCTGGTAAAACCTGTCCTGCTGGTAGGTCCCTGGTCACCCTGTCCCGCTGGTACCCTGTCCTGCGGTAAACCTGTCCTGGGCTGGTAGGTCTTGTAACCCTGTCCCCGCTGGTAACCCTGTCCCTGCTGGTAAATCCTGTCCTGGCTGGTAGGTCCTGGTAAACCCTTT
Source organism: Hymenochirus boettgeri (assembly GCA_019447015.1). NCBI lineage: Eukaryota > Metazoa > Chordata > Amphibia > Anura > Pipidae > Hymenochirus > Hymenochirus boettgeri. The sequence goes on along the minus strand of JAACNH010000011.1, from coordinate 2,238,723 downwards.
CCCCGCTGGTAACCCTGTCTCCTTCTGGTAAAACCTGTCCCTGGCTTGTAGTCTGTAACCCTGTCCCTGCTGGTAACTCCTGTCCCTGCGGTAAACCTCGTCCTGTTGGTAGGTTGGTACCCCTGGTCCCCTCTGGTACCCCTGTCCCTGCTGGTAAACCTTCCTGGTTTTAGGTCTTGTAACCCTGTCGCCCCTGCTGGTAACCCTTAACCTGTCCTGTCCGCTGGCTGTTAGGTTCTTGTAACCCTGTTCCCGCTGGTATAAACCCTGTCCCTGCTGGGAACCCTGTCCTGGCTGGTAGGTCTGGTAACCCTGTCCCCGCTGGTAACCCTGTCCCTGCTGGTAAACCTGTCCTGGCTGGTAGGTCTGGTAACCCTGTCCCTGCTGGTAACCCGTCCCTGCTGGTAACCCTGTCCTGGCCTGGTAGGTCTGGTAACCCTGTCCCTGCCGTTACCCCTGTCCCGCTTGTAACCTGTCCTGGCCTGGTAGGTCTGGTAACCCTGTCCTGCTGGTAACCGGTCCTGGCTGGGGTAGGCTCTCTGTACCCTGTCCCCGCTGGGTACCCTGTCCCCGCTGGTAACCCTGTCCCTGCTGGTAACCCTGTCCCTGCTGGTACCCTGTCCCTGCTGGTAACTCTCTTGGTCCCCTGCTGTTAACCCTGTCCCTGCTGTTAACCTGGTCCTGGCTGGTAGGTCTGGTACCCTGTCCCACATCCCCGCTGGTATCCTGTCCCGGTTGGTACCCTGTCCCCTGCCTGGTAACCCTGTCTCTGGTAACCCTGTCCTGGCTGGTAGGTTTCTGGTAACCCTGTCCCCGCTGGTCCCCCTGTCCCCTGCTGGTAACCCTGTCCCTTCTGGTAACCCTGTCCCGTTGGTAACCCTGCCCCGCTGGTAATCCTGTCCCGGTGGTAACCTGTCCCCGCTGGTAACCTGTCCCCGCTGGTACCCCTGTCCCCTCCCCTCTGGTAACGCCTGTCCACGCTGGTTAACCCCTTGTCCCCGCGGTACCCCCTGGCCCGGTTGGTAACCCTGTCCCGCTGGTAACGCCTGGGTCCCTGCTGGTAACCCCCCTTAAAAAAAAACTGGTACAGTCTTTTCCTGTTTTATATCCACTCTATCCAGCCTTCATTTTCCTTATGCAAGAATGGCTACAATAATCCCAATACTGTTTCCATGCAGACCGTCCATATGTACCTAACATTCCATCTAGGAGGAAAATTTTGTCATTTGAAGTGGGCGGGGGAGGGTCCTGCGCATGGAGGGACAATTTTGATCGGGCTTATTCCGGGCCGGGTTTTCGAGGCTGCGACATCTATGCATTATTTCTGGGCCCAACCTGGGGAATTTATTGTGAGTTTTGATTAGAGCCCAGGAACTTGACACTTTCTGGAAGGTTTTGACGCTTTCCTTCCACTTTGGAAACCATTTCAGGGCATTGGCGGTCTCCAAGCCGGGTGTTGTAATGGTGACCATTATGGTCTTTAATGAGAGCATCCACCCCTCTGACCTGAAAACTGGCTATGGTAGATACGGCACTGGTCCAAATGATCTGTCAAAGACCTTGACCACAATGCAATATGATGGAGGCTGGAGATGTAAAATATGAAGTACATGTTATACGCAATGTTAACCACCCAGCACATTCCCAATGCTGGCCTATATGGTAAAAGATCCATACCTGTTTCTTCTACCCAGGCCAGCCAAGGCAAGCTGGAAGTTGTGTGGTCCCCCTTTAGGCAGTGAGTAAATGTTTTGTACAATCTGAAATGTGCTTTGTGTTTAAATCTGGTGCATGTGCTAAAGAGTGTCCCAACAGCATCGCTGCAACCTGTGTGGGGGGACAGTGCGTCCTACACCTCGTGCCCTGTCTCCTGTGCATCAATTGAAAGGAGTTTTCGGAGGAAATGGAGGAAGCAGGGGATTCTGTATTTGAACTGGCCCCAAAACCCCTGACTTGTGGTAAAATCCACCCCCCTGGTGGAGAATAAGCATTATCTACACAGATACAATCCCCAGCTTAGAATTAAAAAAAACCCAAACACCTGTCAGGAGTAAAACTCTCCAGAGTGTCAAGTCCCTTAACGATCCGTGCGGAAACCACTGGTTTGAGACCCTCCCTACTGTCAGACCCACATCCCTCCAGTAGGAAGCCCCTCCGCAGAGTAGGAGGCTGGGTGACAAGTAAAAAATAAAGGTGGTGGCCCAAAACCAAAAAACCTGCTGTTACAACAACCCTATGAACAGGACAACCCATATTCCCTACTGAAATATTGAAAATTACCAGCATCAATTAGGTAAACCTGCTGTCTAGAAAAGAACTAGATATAATGATGTCTTGGTGGAAATTGGTTTTGAGGAAGCCTAATATTTACCTTCGGTTTTTAATCTGTCACAGAGAGAAGTGTCCGCTGATGAGGGAAGAGGGTAAAAACGGGGAAATGAAAACTCCCCATAATTTCAATTACCTGTAAATGGCTTGCCCCCTCCATTTCGCTGTGGCATCAATTAATGTTGCCCGCCTCAAGTCTGTAAGTGCACGTAGAATTGCCTATTTTTTTTTTTGCTCCGCCAAATGAGCGACATTTTTATTTTTGCAAGAGACCAGGCTTAACAACTGGCTGTTTAATCGCGAGAGGGAGTGGTCCGGTGGCCCTTCCTTTTGGTCTCTTGCGGCCGAAGCCTTTCAGTGGATGGCTGTATCTTTTTAACAAATCAGGTAATGGTCAAACGGGTAATTGAGGCTTGAGATGGGACGTTGCATGTCTTGGGACATCCGCTGGTGTTCACCTCGCGCCTCTCAACTTTTATGGCCGCAATCTAAGCGCGAGAGGAAAGCACTATTTATCATGGATTAAGCCCTTGCTTTTTATCTGCTCAGTCAGTAGTGTTTGGTGGGGGATTTTAAACAACCATCACTAGCCGATGGACAGAGAGGCCTGGCTGGTCCATTAAGGTAATGCAGTAATTTTTTAAATAGCGTAGTTAGAGAGGCTGGTTTGGTTGGTATGCATGTTTGTCACTCGCCAAACCTCACGGCTCACTTTCTATAAAGGTAAGGGCGCAGAGTAGAAGTAGATAGGTTCTTTGTTTAAAGAAAATTCTATTACCTCTCCTGTAGAGTAGGGCAGTGGAATTTTCTGATCAACTGTTTACTGGTCATGTTCTCGAATATCCCAGAATCCCCCGCCTCAAAAAGGTAGAGGTCCTCTGGCGCCTCAATTCGACCATCCTTGAGAGGAACTGTCCTAAACAGTCCTTTTTTTGGCTTTCTTCAGGATCAAGTCTCTGAAGGACCTCTGTCATAGCAAACGGAGTGTGGGAGATGACCAAAAGGAGGACAAGCAAGCACTCTTTTCGGTCTTAGCAACCAGAGAAGTTATTAGATACATATCATACCTACTGAAACTCAAGAGGAAACTGGATAGGTTGGTGTCTGATTGTGGGATTTTGGGGAATCACTAGGGAAAGAGTCCAATGAGAGAATTTCAGTATGATCCGGCTGTCTTCCCTTATCTTTTGAGAGAATTATGGGTCTTCACCACTCACCCTAGTCCCTTACCAAACTGTAAGGAGTCAGTTGCCCCCGCAAGCTGGTTTAGTGGCTTGTGGGGGAAGGATGGGACTTTCAGACATCTCCTGAAAGGTACCTGTCAGTTTGTTAAAGATTCTCTACTTATCTCTTAAAGTGAGAAAAAACTCAGCCAGCTGACATATCCATTTTTTTGGAGAAAATCTGGTTCCTTCAAATCATGACATTCTTGGGACATTTTGACTGAAATTCACTGTAGAAGGATGGAGGGGCACCATAGAGTGTCCTTTGCTGTGAAAAAGTCCCTGGGCCTGATGGTCTTACGGCGGAGTTTTACAGCCTTTGTGATTGCTGGCCCCTAATCTCGTGGAGGTTTTTTTCATACTCCCTGGTTCAGGGTCTCCTTCCACCATCCTGAGATGTTCTGCTTTACTACTTTTTGTCAAAATGGTTAGATTCTCCATGATTGAGAATTGGCGCCAACCCATCTCCTTGCTCAATACTGATAGGAAAATCTTGGCAAAAGTTTTATATTTATATTCAATCGCCTGTGTTGAAGGTGGCACACTTGTTACTTTCTCCCTTGCAGCACTGCACGTTTAACGGTAGATCCACCTTTTACTTTCTGCAGTATTGGGGGTCCGGGAGGCTCTAATGCATTGTCAATCCTGTGATTTGGGGACAGTGACCTCCTTTCTTTGGATCATTCTAAGGCTTTTGATAGAGTGAATCACCAGTACCTTTGGAGTGTCCTTGGAACGATATGGTATTCCCTAAGGTATCAGTATTGGCTTAAAGTTTCTATATGAAGAGCATGGACTTCCCACTTGTGAATGGATGGTAGGAGAGTCCTTTGGGTCTCTTCTGTCTGGGTCAAGGCAAGGTTGCCCGCTTAGGTTAGGCCCTTTACTTACTTAATGGGGTTTGCCATAGGATCTCTCTTCGAGGCTGATTGGGGATACATTGGTGGGGGTGCCTTATTGCCAGGGTTTCCCTTAAAGACATGGGCCTTGCGTGATGATGTCACTCTTGTTATTATTCGAGCCACGCCCTGAGAAGCAAATGAAGTGGCCGGCTTCTGCAAAGTATTCTAAGGCCTCCGGATCTGTAATTAAACAGGAGCAAATGTGAATCTTTTTGGATGGGAAAAGAAGCGTCCAGCTGTTCAACCTTCCCGGGAATAGTTCCTAGCCTTCTCCTAAAATTAATATCTTAGGGATCAATATTCGGTCAGGGTCGATTTCGCTGAACAAAATTGTGGAGATGAGGTTGGATATTGCCTCTTCCATGTGATCAGTGGAAGGGGAATCTTTCCTCTGGGGAAAGAGAGTTTCAAGTGATCAACTTACCTGATCCCCGATTTTTCCTGTATATCAGCACAGTGGTTCCCTTTTGCCAGAGAAGTACTATACAAATAAATTGGTTGTTTTTCCAAATCGTTTATGGGGAACACGACTGAACCTTGTTAAAAGGAATGGTCGCCTACCTTAAAAGGCAGGAGGGCGGGTTAGACATGGTTTAACCCAGTTTGTTTTTCTAACACTTCTTAAATACATTTTTTCCAACCTCCTTGCGGAAAGCCTCCTTTTTTGGGTGAGGATCTTTAAGAACTGGTTTCTTCTCCTTTCTTGGGCTTTGGATGAAAACGGTGGCTTGGTAAAGAGTCGCGTGTTCCTCACGGTCCTCTCCCTCCTATTGACGGGCCCTGAAAGTTGATTATGAAGTGGAAAATGGAGGTGAAGAAATTTGTCCTCCCTAGGAGATACATCGCACAAGAGATCTTGTCTTCTTACTTCTATGAACCACTGGCTCCTTAAACGATTGCCCAGACAACGTTTTGAGAACAGGGCTCCTTTAGTTTACTTCCCTCGATTGGGTCCCCCCAAGTTTAGGGATGTGTCTGGCCGTTCCTTTCATGGAAAACTCTATGTGATAGGCAATTGAAGTGCATGAACAATGATCGAATGTACCTAGATCGAGGGTGGCGATGGTCTTGATGACAATGACGCTTTCCTACTTGATTGTCCTTTTGAACATAGTAAGTTTTACAAAAAGTTTCCAGAGATTGGTTTATCCCGCCTTTCCTGTCTGTCCTACCAGGGGTGGGGCTTATTGGGTGGTCTCAAACGAATGAGGGTCTTGCTATTAACCACTTTTTTTTCTAAGTTAGTGCAGTAGTTAGTACTACACATGAGTGCACGAGTTTACTTACAGTTTATGTCAGAAAGTCCTCCTCTCTTTTCTTGACAATAGGTTTTAGACTTAGAGAAGAGAGGGTTTGTAATCTGTAGGAGGTGGTTTTCCATCCAACATCAACATCACAGGGAACCTTGGGAAGATTAAAGCTCTTGAGAAGCAGAGGATGATGAAGGGAGGTTGTCTTGCTGCTTTGGAGAGGCCCTGTACCCTTGAGCCTCCTGAGGACTCCTGATGTTTTCCTAGGTGATGGTTGTTTTCTTCTTTCTTCACCTACCTTTTTTCTTTTTTTCCCCCCCAAGGCTGATTACATTTTTCTAAACTGGGCTCATGGGTTTCAGGTGGTAATTGACCTTTTTTATACCTACCTCTCATTGATTTGTGTTTAGGAATTAGTAGGGTTTTATTAGGAATTGTAATAATTATGGTTGTTATGTACAGTAAAAATGTGTATGGCTTGATTTGCTTGCAATTGATAAGGTGGTTGTATAATACTGACTTTATTTAATTTTTTTTTTTTTTTCCCCTTTCCCCCCCTCCCTAAAAACATTGATAACTTTTGTTTCGTTCTGTAAATTGTGTTGCTGATGGATAAATGCTCTCCTTTCCCTGCATCATCTTTTGTTGAGGTATAGGATTTAGGTGTGGTGTAAATATGTAAATACTTGTAATGTATATATATGTCAATAACGTATATGAAATAATAGGGAGTTTTTTTGTAATATTGTACACTAATGTATGATAAGTGGATGTTTTGTATGAATTTTATTGTTATATGTATATTTATTATAGCAGGCTTCAATAAATTCTCTATAATGGTTAAAGTTTGGACATATGGACGTATTTCCTTTATACAACCTCCAATACTATTTACTATGTAACTGTTATACAGACCTTGTGTAGGATATAAAGGTTGGACTAGATGTCACTATTTCTTTATTATACAACCTCCAATGCTATGTTACTATGTAACTGTTATACAGACATTATGGGTAGGTATAAAGGTTGGACTAGATTGGGACGTTGTCTTTATACAACCTCCCTCCAATACATGTTACTGTGTAACTGTTTATACAACATTATGGGTAGGTATAAGGTTGGGAATAGATGGACTATGTCTTTATACAACAGCCTCCATACTAATGTTCTATGTAACTTTTTATCAGACATTATGGGTAGGGGGTATAAAGGTTGGACTGGATGGAGCGTATGTCGTTATATCACCTCCAATACTTGTTTTACTTATTTTAACTTTTTATACAAGACTTATGGGTAGGCGTATAAAGGTTTGACTAGATGGACGTATGTCTTTCTCAACCGTCCAATACTATTTTACTAATGTAACTGTTTACAGACATTATGGGTAGGGTATCAAGGGTTGACTGGATGGACGTATTTCTTTATACACTCCAATACTATGTTACTATGTAACGTTAACAGACTTATGGGTAGGGTATAAAGTTGGGGACTGGATGGACTGTGTCTTTATACACCCTCCTCCCATACTATGTTACTATGTAACTGTTATACCAGACATTATGGGTAGGGTATAAGGTTGGACTAGATGGACCTATGTCTTTATACAACCTCCAATACTATGTTTACTATATAACTGTTATACCGACTTATGGGTATAGGTAAAAGGTTTGACCTAGATGGACATAATTTCTTTATGCCCCTCCCATACTAGTTACCTATGACTGTTATAACAGACATATGGGTGGGGTATAAGGTTGGACTAGAGGGACTATGTCTTTATACAACCTCCAATACTATGTTATGTGTAAATGTTATAATCCATTATGGTGGGTATAAAGTTGGACTAGATTGACCGTATTTCTTTCTCTCAACCTCCAATACTATTGTTTACTGTGTAACTGTTATACAGACATTATGGGTTAGGGTTATAAATGTTGGACTAGATTGGACTATGCTTATACAACCTCCAATACTATGTTTACTATGTAAGTGTTATACAGACCTTTATATGTGGTGTGTATAATGTTGGACTGGATGGACGTGTGTCTTTATACAACCTCCAATACTATTGTACTATTTAACTGTTATACAGACCATTATGGGTAGGGTATAACAGTTGGACGGGATGTGACTAAGGTCTTTAGACATCCTCCAATGCCTAAGGTTACTATGTAACATGTTTTATAACGACATAATGGGTAGGATATAAAGGTTGGACTAGATGGACTTATGTCGTCTATATACAACCTCCAATACTAATGTTACATTAACTGTTTATACAGACATTATGGGTAGGTTATAGAAGGTGTTGGACAGTGTACACGATGCTTTCTACAACCGCCAATACTATGTTACTATGTAACTGTTATACAGACATTATGGTGTGGGGTAATAAAGGTTTGGAACTAAATGTACGTATTCTTTATACACCTCCCTACTATGGTACTGTGTACTGTTTACAGACATTTATGGGTAGGGTTAAGGTTGGTACTAGATGACGTATGTCTTTTATACAACCTCCAATACTTATGTTGACTATGTAACTGTTATACAGCATTTAGGGTAGGGTATCAAGGTTGGACTAGATGGCTTGATGTCTTTATACAACCTCCCATACTATGTTACTGTGTAACTGTTATAGCAGACAATATTGGTGGGGTATAAAGGTTGGACTAGATGTACGTATGTCCTTTATATACACCTCCATACTATGTTACTTGTGTGTAACTGTTTACAGACATTATGGGTAAGGTAATAAAGGTTGGACTAGATATGGACTAATTCTTTTACAAGCCTCCATACTATGTTAGCTATGTAACTGTTTATACAGACATTATGGGTGGGGTATAAATGTTGGACTAGATGGACGTATGTCTTTATACACCCTCCAATACTAGTTACTGTGTAACTGTTTATACAGACATTATGGTTAGGTATAAAGGTTGGACTGGATGGACGTATGTCTGTATACCCCTCCAATCTATGTTACTATGTACTGTTATACAGACCGTATGTTAGGGTAATAAAGTTTGGCGGAATGACCTGTGTTTTAGACACCTCCATACTATGTTACTAGTAACTGTATACAGACATATGGTAGGGGGTATAAAGGTTGGACTGATGACCTGTGTCTTTATCAACCTCCAATACTATGGTTATAGGTAACTGTGTATACAGACTTATGGGTAGGGTATAAGTTGGACAGTGACGTATGTCTTTATATAACCTCCAATCTAGTTACTATATAACTGTTTACAGAACATTATGGGTAGGGTATAAAGGTGGACTAGATGGACGTATGTCTTGATACAACCTCCAATACTATGTTCTATTTACTGTTAATACAGACATTATGGGTAGGGTATAAAGGGTTGGACTAGATGGACATATGTCTTTTTAAACCTCCAATATTTAGTTTACTATGTTGTGTAGATGAGCCCAAACAACGTGAGACAAGCCTAGTCAGTAGATGTTAGAGAGGTGACGCACTGCAAAGCAAGTTGTCTACCGGTAAGGAGGATGGAGATCTGATTGTTTGTTGCTTATGGGATGTGTGTGTTGTAGAATACCATAAAACCAATCTAATATCTGCTTCTCATACATATTAAATATAAACAATATAACACTAACCGTGAGATCAATAAAGTTCTATATCGTTAATGGTGCTAATTTTGCCCCAACCAATCAAAACTTATTTAAAGGAAAGGGCAATGTCCACCCCCACAACTATAATCCCCCCACTACTGGCCCCACCATGTAGTTGTAGTTTAAATCCTTACCTCACATCCCATGCTCCATAGTGTGCTCCAGTAGTCCCCCCCCGCAAAGTCCCCAAAAACTGCCACCAGGATGATAGCAGAGTCCATATAGGACTCTGCCTCTACCTGGCCTCCGGGAGAAGTTTGGCATGCGTACTGCAGCCCTTCTCGCCTCCCTCACCCCTCCGGAGTCCTCGTCCCTAGCCTTAATCACCTTTAATATAGTATTCCCCCGGTCCCCCAGCCCCAACCGCATCATTTTTATTTTAGAAGTGCTCCAACTCTACTTACCCTCCCCTCTTTCCTCCGCTTGCACTGAAATTGACCGGCAGCCGCTCCGTGATGGGGCTGCCGCCAGCAATCACAGACGCTACTGCCGGTCCCGCCCCTCTCTTGCATTCTCGCAAGCAGGGGGCCGCAGCAACGGCGAAGGAAAGAGGGAGGTTCGGTAAAAGTTTGGGGCAATTTCTAAAAATAAAATGATGCGGTTGGGGCTGGGGGACCCAGGGGGAAGGCTGATAGTTAAAAATAGATTTAAGGGTGGACATAGCTCCCTTTAATATCACCAAATATAAACACTAATACAGTTTCTTAATCGTTAAAATGGTGCAATTTTGCCCCCAACCAATCAAAACTTATTTACATTTGAAAAGCTAACATCTGAATTAATTGGGGCAAAATTAGCACATTTTAAACGATAAGAATTGTTTATTGAATTACCCTGTTAATTCCTGATCTGGGTAATAAGGTTTGTGCAAGTGCACTTTTGCCCCAATCCCATCATCAAGTGACACAGCTTCCATGCAGAACACTTTGCGTACACTTTAAAAAAGCATTTATTTTCAACCTAACATGGAGAAGAAAACGGCTCCCAAATACTAGTCAGAGGCATTTTCTCCTATAGTCCGGCGGAATGCGGGTTCCAATGCATTTCGCTTGGTTTTAAACGTCTGTGAAAGTGTCCTTTATAAATAATCTTAAAAATAACCTTTCTGTGATTTCTGTCTTAAACTCACTTGTATGTAATCACATTATCTACAATCGTTATGCATGAAATGTTCCACATTGAGGCCTTTTACACAATATCCAGATAAGAATTTAAATGGCTATGCAATCATTAGTTCCTAACAAAAATATATTAATGTCAGAACGAATTTCTTCTTCCAGTCCGTCTAAACCTAGAACGTGTTTGCCAATGACCTCTACTTTGGAGGACATCTTCGAAACGCAATGTTCTTAGGGACTAGTTGGAAAGTGATTTCCAGGTAAGGTTCTATTTTCTCTCCTGAAAGGATCCCTTAACGTATCACCCAAAATTTCAATTCAACACATGGGCATCACCTATGGGCACCTACACTGGCTTGAACAACCACCGTTTTTCTTTTTATTAGGGAAACTATTTGGAATCTGTTTTAACCTAGGGCGGCTTTTAATTTTCTTACTGGACCACAGTGACGTTGCCGTGTGGACATTTTCTGTTTTGGATAATAAAGTATAGCAAGTCTTGTCCGGCATGCATCCCATCCATTCCACAAGAATTCTGCTTAGATCGTACTCTTCATAACCTTGCTACGGAAAATTTCTCCAGTCCACTGGTGTGGTAAGAGTTATTTTACGTGACATGTCCTTTATAGGGCTGCATCGTTAATCACTCGGCAAAGAGCATCATGTGCCTTACCGTTGTGGAATCCATGGTATTTTTTCGCCGCGCATAACAAGACAGCTTGTTATGTTTGCATTTTGGTGGTAAAGCTGTCATACCTTTGAATCGATGGCATTGTGATATATGGATACCACGGATTTCCATTTGGCTATCAGGACTTTGGATCATTTTTTACGGTTTGAGCACTTCCACCACAGATGTTGCATATTGTAATTTACCCAGTAAAGCAATGGTTTTTGGCACTTCTTTCTCTTTTTTTTTTGCTAGCAGCAAGTAGTCGCTTTGAAATGTTCTTGCCAAATGCCAAAGCATCAAATTGGGTGTTTAATACCTGGGTATTCTGTGGCCATTATCCTCTTTATAACCAGTATGGCGATCTGTTGCTAACTATGTAGTATGTCTACTTTTCGACACAGACTTTCAATGCAATTTTTTAAAGGCAAGCTTTCCATGCTACCAATGATTCTCCGGAGAAAACTGCTTCAATATTGTAGGTAACTATTTTATTGACATCACATTCAGCAGGAGTATACACTAAATTTTGGCACAATGTCTGGGGCGGTCAAGCTGACCATCCCCACTAGAAGTCCACCCCGTTTCCCCAATCTTCTGGTTGTTAAGTTTTCCCTTCTCCCGTTCCTTCTCCAGTGGTAGTCCAATATTTCTGGGTAAAGGAGGTAATTGATAATGAATAAACATTATTTAAGAAATTCTGGCAATGCCAATATTTGAAGCATTTCATCTACTTTTTTGAATGAGGAATCCCCCACTTAAAAAAAGGATATATGAGCCATCATCACGTTAACAACTGGGACTCTTGATGTTTTTTGGTGAACTTGTCCATTGCACTGAATGTATAGACCGACCACTTAAACAGACCAATTCCCACTACTACCAGCATGCCACGGTGTTCTACTTCTCAACACTCGTAATATTTTGGTGTGCAAAGAGTAATACCTTTATGTTAGACACGGACTAGAAATCAAACAATTCAAGAGGGATTCTCCTCGTACCACACTATAATTGGTCTGTAAAATCAGGGTCCTTTTGGTTTGAAAAAATCCTCCTTGTACCTCTCTCCCGATTCTTTTACCATCGTAACTTGAATGATTCTGGAAGGATTTTCTAACCTTATTCGCTACACATCCTTAACCATATTGTGTCACATTCGTTCTTTCTCTTGCATGGGTGAAAAAAAAAGGTTTTTCTTTTAAATGGTGTAATAAGATAATTGGAGGGTAGTTTATGTTCCTTCATTACAGTGTGTGCTTCTGTTGTCTTTAACTTCTGAAAACTCTGAATGTTTTGAGGCAATACTTCTTGTAAACATTCTCACGATCCGTACAACACTGGCATTTCTGTGACGCAAGTTTTGGGGTATATTGTGCTGTTTTGTTGCTAAGCGTGATATAATTCTAACTATAGTGCTGGTTACCAGTTTGATGTGCTTCTGTAATCTGGTTTGCTTGTTTAACGGTAATGCTTCCATTTCTCCCCATTGATTTCTAAAAACTGGAGATGGGTTGAGTCTCCTCCTCCATTTTCCTTCTTTTTGTTTCACGGTGGTACGTTTATTGATGTAGTGTTTTGAGGTATCTACTTACCTCGGTAATACCCCGAATATGGTTGGTAATGCATTAGGTTTTCACCATTTTACTATTACCTTTCATTAATACATTTCTGGAGAAAAGTGTTAGAGCACTACGATAAGTCGATTTTTTTACTCTTTTTAAATTCGCTCACAAATTCTCAATGTTTGTTGATAACTCGTCCAGTCTTGCTGACGCCATAATTTTTATCCTGTTGATAATCATTGGGAAGGTATGCATACCACATTGGGATAAAGATTTTTTTGCCGAGATTTATTTTGGACATATCCATTACTAGTGCAAGCAGGCATGTTGATAATGAGACGACAAACACAATATAGCAAATATGTTTTAAACAGGCTAAGGATACGGCGCGGCAAAAGCGTGTGCGTTTAGATATTAACACGCAATATTACGGCAATAGAGCGCCAATGCAAATTTTGCGACATTCTTCATGTTTTTCACGCACGAAAGTGAGCCTATCATTTTTTTCCAAATCTTACTGTTCCTGGTCTAACAATAAAGGCAGTTCCAGGGTCCCCTAGTGCTTCTGTCCAGGAGCAATCAAATATGAAAATGTAGTAAAGGATGGAGAACCGGACCCAAATCAAATTGTCAAGTAGTGCTGTTTATAGGCAGACGGTACACAACATGTTCAGGTCCACCCCCCCTTTCTCAAGTGAATCCATCCCTTTTCCATTAAATGAAAGAACAGGGAGGTAAAGGATGTCTTACCTCTGGTTCTTTCAATTAATCTAACAGGAGCCACCCCCTTGCTGAGTCAACCTGACAGTCCTGACTACTTCTGGGGTACTCTTAACTATAAGCGGCAGTATATTATAGCGCAGACTCAGTCAGGAACTGAAGTCAGCAGGGGATGTGGTAATATTGAGTAAGTGTGCAATTTTCGTCACCGACTTCTGCTAGATTAATGAAGAACTTGATATCTCTTTAATTAATAAGAGGGGGAGGTTTTTTCCGAAAAGTGTGCTGATCAAATAACACATTGAGTTATCCATCAATAAACATAAGGCAGTTTCGTAAACTACACTGCCAGCATCTTGGTGCAATTAGTAAACTATGACTCCCAGCATGCCTTGATAGCATAGTCAAACGACGACTCCAGCATTCCTTGCTAGCATAGCAAACTACGACTCCCCAGCATGCCTTGCTAGCATTACGCAAAACGACTCCCAGCATGCCTTGCTACATTAGCAAACTACGACTCCAGCATTCCTTGCCTAGCATTGAGCAAACTACACTCCCAGCATGCCTTGCTAGCATTAGCAACTACTACTCCAGCATGCCTTGCTAGCATTAGCAAACCCGACTCCCCAGCATGCCTTGCTACGCTTAGTCCAAACTACAGACTCCCAGCATGCCTTGCTAGCATTAGCAAACTACGCTCCCGTCATGCCTTGCTAGCATTAGCCACTACGACTCCCACCATGCCTTGTCTAGCATTAGCAAACTACGCCTCCACACATGCCTTGCTATGCATTAGCAAACTACGACTCCAGCATGCCTTGCTAGCATATACAAACTACGACTCCAGCATGCCTTGCCTAGCATAGCAAACTCCGACTCCACCCAGCATGCCTTGCTAGCAATTAGCAAACTACGACTCCCAGCATGCCTTGCTACATTAGCAAGCTACGACTCCCCAGCATGCTTGCTAGTCATTAGCAACTACGACTCCCAGCATGCCTTGCTATCTATAGCAACTACGACTCCCCGCATGCCTTTAGCTAGCAATATCAATGCTGCTAGCATGCAACCCGCCAGCATGCCTTGCTGATCATTAGCAGCAAAAGCTAACACTCCAGCATCCTTGCTAGCATTAGTACAAGCACACGACTCCCAGCATGCCTTGCTACATTATTAGCAAGCTACGACTCCCGCAGTGCCTTGTAGCATATAGCAAGCTACGAACTCCCAGCAGCCTTGTTTAGCATAGCAAGCTACACTACCCCCAGTCAGCCTGTTACGCAATAGCAGCTACTACTTCCCAGCATGCCTTGTTAGCAAAGTCACTCGACTCCCACATGCCTTGTGTTAGCATAGCAACTACGACTCCCATGGCCTATGTTAGCACAGACAAGCACCTGACTTCCCAGCATGCCTTGTTAGCAATATCACTACACTCCCAGCATCCTTGTTCGCAATAAGCAAGCTCGACTCCCAGCTATGCTTGTTAGCACTACAGGCTACGACTCCCAGCATGCCTTGTTACTTAGTAGCATATAAGCAGACTCCCACGATGCCTTGTTCGCATTAGTAGCTACGACTCCCTCAGCATGGCTTGCTAGACCTTAGTAAGCCTACGACATCCCAGCTTCCTTGCTAGCTTATAAGTAAGCTACTCCCAGCTGCCGTTTTAGCAATTATAAGCTAACGACTCCCATCATGCTGTCTTAGGACTACTGAGCTTTTCATTAGTAAGCTACGACTTCCCAGCATGCCCTTGTTAGCATTAGTAAACTCGACTCCCAGCAGGCTTGTTACAAATAGCAAGCTACGCCTCCCCGCATGCCTTGTTAGCATTAGTAACTAACGACTCCCAGCATGGCTTGTTAAGCCATTAGTAACTACGACTCCCAGCATGCTTTGTTCGCATTTAAGTAAACTACGACTCCCCAGCATCCTTGTTAGCATTAGTAAGTAACGACTCCCAGCATGGCTTGTTAGCATTAGTAAGCTACACACGCCTGCATGCCTTTATCATTCTGGCAATTAACCACAGACATACATGTTGATAACATTGTCACTCTCATCTCATATTTCAACACATGGACACACCCATGTATCCCTCACATCACACACACTGCCTCACCTGTGTGTGTTTGTGTAACAGAACCACTGTGGTTGTGTGCCTGTTCTTGCAGCTCGCTCTCTAAAAACCCCGTTAAGGGAAGGGATGTAGCAGTTTGTCAAAACAGAGCTTTTCTAGTTTTGGTTTACATAGCATTGTTTTCTATTGTGCTGTTCGGAGTCTCTCTACTCCCAGCCAATCGTGTCTGTGTCCGCCGCCCCCCTCCGGTTCTCTAACTGATCAAAACACGTATGGAGCTATGACAGGAAGTGATCAGTGATTGGATAACGTAACCTGGAGTGTATAGGACATCCATAGCTCCCAATGTTGCTTGTAACAAACCACAACAGTTTGGTTTACACAGCACACTGGATTATTTGGCTGTCCTCATTCTGTCCTGTTTCCATTAGCCAACAGATGTGGTCTGGGTCCCTCCCCTCCTGTACAGTTTCCACACCCACTGTCTTTCTCTTCCGGGTAAACATGAGCTGGGGATCATGATCGGTCCGTACATGTGGCAAAGATTTACTGGATTTAACCAATGTTCAAGCAACATTAACCAGGTTGCAGGGGAAGTGGCTCTGCATAGACAAGGATACAAAACTTTAAATGATAAGTATTGTATCATGACAACTTTGTCTCGCCTCACCAATGGCCAATTTAGGGTTGGTGTGTGTGTGGCTTAAAAACAAACTACTCCCAGAGTCTTTTGGTGGCTGGCACCAGGAATCCTACGTCAATCCCTGATAGATTAACTATGGGTGGGAGGTGTTCCTTGAAGATACGTATACTGATACAACGTATGGTACACTGGTACTGCACTGGACCCTGTGACGCACCCACAAAATGATACAAGTATAAAAAAACCACAAACACTGTATAGGTGATGTGACTTTGATATGGTGATTGAGTTTATTTGCAGGTGGTCGTGTATGATGTCTTGGTTGTGACGCTATCCTTGCAAGATTATTTTTCTCCATGGAGATCGTCTCATCACATTTTAGCAGACTGATTTGATCAACTTGGTTTGGTGCTAGGAACGTCATTGCATATAACAATTTTATTAGTTCGGGGAAAATCAACATTTAGACTTATCATTGTAGATTTGCATGTTTTATTTAAGAAGGTATATTACAAGAGACCTTTGTTTTCAAGTCTATAGGAAAAAAATAGCAGCACAGAACATCCCAGATGTTGGGATCTGCTGCAGAAAGGCAGGGGCAGCAGGAGGCCTTTCTCTCCTCCTTTCCACAGACACTGTTGTTTACATTGAAATCGAGGTCCATGCCCCATCTATCTGTGCTGCGCTGTTTCTTCCATTTTCCACGCTATGAACGACCATTATTGGTCGCATCACAATGCGTTGCTATTACCAAAATTCTGTGTGGAAACCTGAGAACGTTTGGTATGTGCAAAATGACGCATTCTACTGCTCCAAAGAATTAAATAGGTTTTTTGGGATCGGTACAAATATTGATAATAATTTTGCCCCATGTTTCTTTTTTTTCCTTGCATACTTTCTCAAAAATCACTATGCACCAGGCCCCTTTAATCAATGATTGTACTATTTAGTTTTCCCAATTCAAAAGCTTCACTAGCATTTATTGAAAAAGTAAAGAGATTTGTGTAATGAAGAAAAAGTTTTATTGCTTATTTTTATTAACAAGGTACCTGTAAACATACATACAACATCTACTTTATATGTGCTAAATAAAACATTGGGCACAAGGTACATTGTCTATACTCACTTGAGACATTCTGGGTAGATTACTCCTCATTACAAACTGTATATTCCTTCCCTAATTACTCTTTCTTTTTGGGGCACTTTCATATCTGAATCATTTTATTTAATTATCTGGATATACATATACTGATCTCTTTAATATGTTTCCTGCTTATCTTGTGTGCCTCTCGTATGGACCTAATTGGAATGTTGGGGGAAGGCACTGACCCAGTGAGGGGAACAAGGATAAAAACCATGCGGAAGAGAGAGAATCCGAATCTCACACTGTTCACATTATCTATCTGCTGACTGACAGGTGAGTGGGACTGGGACAGGGAGGGAATCTTGTTGGGAATAACGTACAGACTGGGGTCTCCTACTGTACGGATCTCTATACTGCGAACCTGGGTAATTATCTCTATAATAAATGATTAAATCCCTCTCTCTCCCCCTATATCAGATTACATTGTAATAAGAAAGCTTTGCGAATTGGCGTCCCACAGAGCGCAACGACTGTATGTTGGAAGGATCCTGCAGGTCTCCATCCCCAACTGTGTCCCACTCCTTCTCGCTCCGTCATACAGAGGAACAATGGACAAGAAGATCCTGGACTCATCTCTCACATCATCCCACTGCTGACCTGGAGCGGTGGTGTGTCCCAATCCGTGATTGGTTTATAACAGTGGATGATAATCCGTCCTCTTCGTGTCTGGGTGTGACTGTAAACTTGTGGTGCCATGTTGCCATAGAGGTGTGAGATGTTTTCCATCTATTTGACCTTGGAGGAGTGGGAGTATTTAAAGGGAAACACGACCCTTTACGGAGAATGATGGAGGAGTAATCCCAAGCAACCCTTCTGCAAGTGATTATAATTGCTTTTGTGTGTCTAAATGAGACCCTTACAGAATTAAAATGTCTTGGTATTTAGTAATTTCACTTCCATTAATCTGGAGGTTCCTATATTACAATTGGCTGCCATTTTCTCACCATGATCCAGATTCATGTCCCAGATAGTACTGTCACATCCCCCAATTGGTAGAACACAAGAACAGTCCAAGGATCTTGTCAACGATGGTGTGTAAATGCATATTCTTTTTCATAACCAGATATGACATTTTGGGCCATTTATTACCATTTGCTATCTGAAGCAAGGACCTGCAGTAATATCCCATGACAAGCAAGGACTATATCAGTGATGTCAGCAGACCAGTCCAGCCGAAACTATCAGGGTTGTTCAATAAATATCTTATCGTTTAAATGGTGCTATTTTGCCCAAACCAATCAGATGTTAGCTTTCAAATGTTAATAAGATCTGATTGCTGAGGCAAAATTACACCATTTTAAACGTATAAAACATTTATTGAATCTCACCTGTATGTTTCATTATGCCGCAAAGAAGAATAGGATTTGGGGCACATACATTGCGCAGGAAATGCTCTGTGTAAACTAACAAATGGGGATCTGGACTTAATTACACATGGGGTCTTCAGATCTACTTTTATCATACTAGGTTGCACACCTTGATTTAGTGTTGGCTTTGTAAAGGATAACTAATGACACTTTTTAAGAATACCTGCGGCAGAAAGTTTATTATTCCTACCTCACAATACTTGTTTTGTTAGGAGCTACATCACGTACAGTTTTCATTTGCCAGGGTTAAGGTCCTGGACCTTGTCCTGATTAAACCATGGAGGAAGCGCAGAAGCAATTTTCTTTGGGTCTAGTGCTCTCTCACATAAACAATATTGGGAGGTAGAAGTATTTTTTTTTCATTTTTACTGTATTAAAAAAAAAATTTAATTTCTCTGTTTTACTCCACTGGTGGAATGAAGAACTGATTAAGAATTATATTGAACAATGAGAACTCTACAAAATATTATCAGAGGGAACCAGGGAAATGATATCAAAAGCTGTAAATGTCTCAAACAACCACAATGGCACATAACCAGGACAGCTCCCCATCCCTCTTCATGTCAACAACCAACCAATCAAATTGACAGCATTCTACGAACTTCAGATACAGGGAACAACCATAGATCCTCTACTATTATCATGGGATGTAACCTAAATAACAGCTTGTCAGATAATTATATATCCAATGGGATTAAAGAGGAGTCGGCTTCATGGAAGGAGGAAACCAATCAGATTGCCGCATAATACACTTACAGAACAGATACAGAAACAGATACATCTACTACTGTCATGGGAGTAACCTAAATAACAGCTTGTCCAATATATATCCAATGGGATTAAAGAGAAGTGGCTTTATGGGATGAACCAATCATATGCAGCATTAATACACTTACAGAACAGATACAGAGAACAGATACATCTACTACTTTCATGGGATGTAACCTAAATAACAGCTTGTCAATATTATATATCCAATGGGATTAAGAAATTTTGGCTTTATTAGGAGGAAACCAATCAGATTTGCAGATTAAATAATTACGAGACAGATACAGGAAGATACTCTCTAACTACTACATGGTTTACCTGAAATACAGCTTGTCAGTAATTATCTATCCATGGACATTAAAGAGAATGGCTTTATGTGAAGGAGTAAACCAATCCGATTGCACATTAATACACTTACAACAGTACAGGGAACAGATCCATCTACTACTATACTATCATGGGATGTAACCTAAATAACAACTTGTCAGATTATTATATATCCAATGGGATTAAAGAGGATTCGTCATTCAAGCGAAACAAGGAACCATCAGATTGCAAGCATTAATACACTTACAGAAACAGGTCGGGAACAGATACATCTACTATATCCATGGGATTAACCTAAATAACGCTTGTCAGATAATTATCTATCAATGGATAAAGGAGTCATTCATGTTAAGATGGGAAACCAATCAGATTGCAGCATTAATCACTTACAGAACGATACAGGTAACAGATACATTTACTACTGAAATGGAATGTAACCTAATAACAACTTGTCAGATATTATATATCCAATAGGATTAAAGAGGAGTCATCTTCAATCGAACAGGAACCAATCAGATTGCAGCATTAATACACTTACACGAAACCGATACAGGGAACGAGCTACATATCACTATTTGGAATAAGATAACTTGTCGGATGGTAATTGGCGCGTGATGAAAAAGCGTGATAAAAACAGAATTAGATGGCAACAGAAAACTGTACTTTGAGAAGGAGCTTTACTGCAATAGTTGTCCACAAAAATTCAGTAGTAAACACCTCTCTTACTAGGCATCTTAAAAGATACAACATTCAATCTTACGATACATTACAATATTCACAAAGAAATAACTATTACATGTCTGAATGTAGAAACTGTTTTACAACAGACTCACTTTAAAAAAAACATTACGAATCACACCCGGAGAGCCAACCATATCAGTGTCCTGAATTAAAAAACATTTTGCTCACAAGAAACTCTTATTGAACATTATAAATTCACACACGGAGAGAAACCATTTCAAGTGTTCTAAATGTGAGAAATGTTTTTACTCAAACAAGGAACTCTTCTTAAACATTATAGAGTTCATACAGAAGAAACCCTTTTCATGTGCGGAATGTGGTAAATGTTTTTTCACAAAAGTTAGCCTTGTTAAACTAAAAATTTCATCTAAAGTGCTATATTATAGCTTGTAAATGTTGAAAACGTTTTACACAGTGCTCACATTTGAAGAACATTACCTGTATTCACTCAGCGCACAAACCATTTTCTCATGTTTCTGTGTGTGTGGGAAATGGTTTACACAACAACAAATCCAAATAGACATTACAGGGTTCACACAGGAGAAACACATTTGCTGTCGGCCATGTGGAAATCTTTTTCACCAAGATCCGATTAAAAAACATTCAGAGTTTCACACTGGAGAGAAACCCTTTCGCTTTAAAAATGCTGTAAAAATCTTTTTCACCAAGAACACGTCTTGATAGGCATAAAAACCACCATATGGACAATTCCACTTCCTGATTTAAGGAATATTTTTACAACCGGGGCTCAGATTCCTGGTTACGAATGAACAAATCTATAGGACAGGATAGCAACCATATAAGACCCCTGAGTTTTATACAAATTACCCAAGCTTCCCAGGCTGCAGAGATTTACTGGTTGCTAATCATGCTATAGAAATAAAACCACATGTAGTAGAATTCCTGGAAAAAGATACCTTTATTTGATTGATGGTATTCCAGTCTTAAAATGTTCGTTCTGTAGCTTATTTTATATCTTACGCAATTCTTAATAAACTGTTCAGCAATGTTACATTGTCATGGTGTCAATTTCTGTGATCGACAATCCACACTTCCAAAGGAGAAGGAGAATCGTTTCAAAGGAAAACTGAACTTAATTTTTTAAAACATAATATAAAACGCATTTCTCCCAGGACATCTACATGTTACATTAGTAATGTGAAGAAATGGGATTCTTTTAACAAAAGTGTTTCCATGTTGTTTACCAGTACAACCCACAAGCCCATGCAGTTCCATCAAGAGAGCCATCGCCCCTGACTCCATATCAACTTCTACCTCAGGCCCATGTTTTTTTTATCCACACCGCTCATATGTAAATGTAGTCCCTGAGAAGACTGTTTACCGCTACGCATGTTGTTACTAGCCAGTAGATTTCATTCTGCCTTCCTTGGGGCAAATCAAAGTAGTCCGCAATCTACCTTTTTATTTGCTGTTTTCCTACAACAGGTTCCTGCAACAAGCCACTGTCGCTCTCTATTGCTTCCTTTGGCAATGCAACCCGACCACAGTGTGCTCAATGTGCATAGCGAATGTTGGTATCTTTAAAAGATTGTTCTAAAGACTAGAACATATCCGCCTGGTACATGATTTGTGTCCATTCAACCCAAGGTAAACTTTGGTAACAGTCGGTTAATACAGCTTTAAGGAACGAAATAGCCGATAGCAATTGTGGACATAGCCCTTGAAGTTCTAAAACTACGTCTGTGTCTGGTTCACCAGACAAAGCACTTGTTTTTAGATCACCATTACACCCATGAGTCATGGTTCAAGTCCCGGTGTTAGGACTTGTGTGGTCCTTACCTTCGGTACCACTCCCAGTCTGGATCACCATCTGCAGCCTGCCTCAACCCTCAGCTTTTTCCAGTGGGGTTTTGACTTTCAGGTCTTCTCAGTGGTCCTTTGTCTCTTTTCTGCCACTATCCCTCTTCCACTTTGTTCAGCTGGCTACTGCTTAACGGGGACATGATTAGAAACTTGTTTTCAACAGTTGGCTTGCTGCCTTCTTTTGCATATTGCTGATCTCCTGGTTCCTCCTGTTTTAATCCTTCCCTGGAACTTGTCTTTTTGCCCATTCTAGCATTAGCTTGTGGTTTTCTTGATGTTCCCGTTTCTCTGAACCGATTTTTCCTCTGGACTACTCTGAACTGGCCTCTGTTACCGATCATTTGCCTTGTTTCTTGATTCTTATCCCTTTTTACTGTGTTTGCCTGATTTGACCTCTGCTAGTAGCTCCTCCACATTGTTCTACCTGAACTTCTGTTTGCTCCTCGTAGAACTGTAACCTTTTCCTGCACATCCGCTTGGACTGCACCCCGAAATAAAACGTGTCTACTTTTATGAAGGACCATTAGTACAACCTTTCAAGTGGAGGAGTTTTGAGTAAAGTCATAAATTTAGGGATGAGGGGTGGCGAACCTAAAGCTAACATTTTATTTGTGGTCTTGCATGCCCTTTAAACCCTTTAAAAGCAGTCACTCTGTCATATCTTTACCTAGGAACAATCCTCCCAGTCATGAGCAGGAGGATCTTTAACAACATAAAAATAATCTTTCCTTTAAACAGTTTTGTTAAAGCCCGTGCACTTTTGTTTTTTTTTTGCAAACTGTACATATGACACACAATCATGATCACTATTCCCTATATTACAATGACACTATATCATTGTTTAATGAATCACTATATCAACATCCCTAGATAAATACCACTATACTCATGATCACTATTCCCAATAATCATATAAATTAACTATTCTAATAGACCCTCTAGCTCATGGTCACTATTCCCTATATTAATGACACTTATATCGATCACTATTCCCCTATATTAAATGCCACATATCATGGTCACTAATTCCCCCTATATTACATGACAACTAATCATGGTCACTATTCCCTATATTAAATGACACTATAGCATGATCACTATTCCCGTATATTAAATGACCGACTCATGTCCTCTATTCCCTATATTAAGTGACCTATATCATGGTCACTATTCCCTATTTAAATGATATCCATGATCACTATTCCTTATTAAATGACACTATCATGGTCACTATTCCTATAGTAAATTACACTATAATCTATATTACTATTCCCTAATTAAATGACACTATATCATGATCACTATTCCCTATATTAAATGACCTGTATCATGGTCACTATTCCCTAATTAACTGACACTGTATCATGGTCCTATTCCCTATATTAAATGACACTATATCTGGTCACTATTCCATATTAAATGACACTATATCATGGTCACGATTCCCTATATTACAATGACACTATATCATGGTCACTATCCCTATAAAATGGCACTATAATCATGAGCACTATTACCTATATTAAATGAGCACTATATCATGATCACTTTCCCTATATTAATGACACTATATTCATGATCACTTTCCCTATATTAAAGACACTATATCCATGGATCCACTATTCCCTAACATTAAATGACACATATATTACATGGTCACTATTCCCTATATAAATTCCACTATCATGATCACTATTCCTTATATTAAATGACACTATATCATGATCACTATTCCCTATTACTGACACTTACATGGTCACTTCACTATATTCCATGACACTATATCATGGGTCACTATTCCCTATATTACATGACACTAAATATCATGGTCACTATTCTCTAGTAAATGACACTATATGGGTCACTATTCCCATATTAAATGACACTATATCCTGATCACTATTCCCTATATCAAATGACACATACATGGTCACTATTCACTATATTAAATGACACTATCATGGTCACTATTACCTATATTAAATGACAACTATACCTGATCACGTATTCCCTATATTAAATGACACTATTCATGGGTCACTATTCCCTATATTAAATGACACTATATCATGATCACTATTCCCTATATTAAATGACACTATATCATGATCCCTATTCCCTATATTAAGGACACTGTATCGGGTCACTATTCCCTATATTAATACACACTGTATCATGGTCACTATTCCCTATATTAAATGACACTAATCAGGTCACTATTCCCTATATAATGACACTAATCGTGGTCACGTATTCACTATATTACATGACCTATATCATGGTCACTATTCCCTATATTAAATGGCACTATATCATGATCACTATTACTATATTAATGACACTATATCATGACACTTCCCTATATTAATTACACTATATCAGGTCACTATTCCTAATTAAATGACACTATATCTGGTCACTATTCCCTATATTAAATGACACTATATCATGAATCACTATCCTTATAGTTAAATGACACTATAGCATGAACACTATTCCCTATATTACATGACACTTATAATCTGGTCACTATTCCCTATATTACATGACACTATATCATGGTCACTATTCCCTATATACATGACACTATATCATGGTCACTATGCCCTATATTAAATGACACTATATCATGATACTATTTCATATATTAATGCCACTATATCATGGTCACTATTCCCTATATAAATGACTATATCATGATCATATCCCTATATTCATGGCACTATATCATGATCACTATTCCAAATTAAATGACACTATATCATGGTCTATTCCCTATATTACATGACACCTATATCATGGCTCACTATTCCCTATATTACATGACACTATATCATGGTCACTATTCCCTATATTAAATGACACATATCATGATACTATCGTCATATATTAATGACACTATATCTGGTCACTATTCCCTATATTAAATGACAACTTATCAATGATCACTATTCCCATATTACATGGCACTATATCATGATCACTATTCCCTATTTACATGACACTATATCATGATCACTATTCCCTATATTAAATGACACATATCATGATTACTATTCCCTATATTAATGACACTGTATCATGATCACTATTCCCTATATTAAATGCAACTATATCATGATCACTATCCCCTATTTAAATGACACTATCATTAATTCTATTCTCATATGATTAACATGACACTATATCATGATCACTATTCCCTTATTTCAAATGACACTATATCATGATCACTATTCCCTATATAAGAAATAGCCAGGTCACTTCCCATATTAAATATACTATATCATGTCACTATTCCCTATATTAATGACACTATATCATGACACTATTCCCTATATTAATGACACTATATCATGATCCTATTCCCTATATTAAATGACACTGTATCATGGATCACTATTCCATATATTAATGACCCTGTATATGGTCACTATTCCCTATATTAGAGACACTATATCATGGTCCACATTCCCTATATTAAATGCACTCATTCATGGATCACTATTCCTATTCACATGACCTATCATGGTCACTATCCCTATATTAAATGGCACTAGTATCATGATCACTATTACCTTATTAAATGACAACTATATCATGATCACTTCCCTATATTAAATGACACTATATCATGGTCACTATTCCCTAAATAATGAACACTATATCATGATCACTATTCCCTATATTAATGACACCATATCATGATCACTATCCCATATGAAATGACACTATATCATGGTCCTATTCCTATATTAAATGAACTATATCCTGGTCTGCTATGCCCTACTTATTAATGACACTATATCATGGTACACTATTCCCTATATACATGACACTATATCATGGTCGCTATTCCCTATATTAAATGACACAATCATGTGTCACTATCCCTATATTAAACGACACTATATCATGGTCACTATTCCCATATTAATGATCACTATATCATGATCACTATTTCCCTATATTAAATGGACACTATATCATGGTCACTATTTCCTATCTACATGACACTATTCATGGTCGCTATTCCCTATATTAAATGACACTATATCATGGTCACTATTCCCTATATTAAATGACACTATATCATGGTCACTATTCCTTCCCTATATTACATGACACTATATCATGGTCGCTATTCCCTATATTAAATGACACTATTCATTGTCACTATTCCCTAATTACATACACTATATCATGTCGCTATTCCCTATATTAAATGACACTATATCATGGTCACTATTCCCTATATTACATGACACTATCTGGTCGCTATTCCCTATATTAATACACTAATCATGGTCCTATTATTCCCCCTATATTAAATGACACTATATCATATCATGTCACTATTCCCTATATTAAATGACACTATATCATGGTCCGCTATCCCTATATTAAATGAACACTATTCATGGTCACTATTCCCATAATCAGCATCTAATTCATGGTCGCTATTCCCTATATTAAATGACACTATCATGATCAGCTATTCCTAAAATTTATAAATGGACACTATATCATGGTCGCTATTTCCTATATTAAATGACCCTATTGTCACTATTCCCTATATTAATGACACTAGATCAGGGTCACATTCCCTATATTACATGACACTAATATCATGGTCACTATTTCCCTATACTTACTAGTGACACTAATATCAATGGTCACTATTCCCTATATTAAATGACACTTTATATCATGGCATTATTCCCATATTAAAGACCTATATATCATGGTCACTATTCCCTATATTAAATGAACACTATATCATGGCCACTATTCCCTTATTAAATGACACTATATCATGGTCACTATTCCCTTATTAAATACACTATATCATGGTCACTATTCCCTACATTAACTGACACTAGTATCATGGTCCACTATTCCTATATTAAATGACACTATATCATGGTCCCTATTCCCTATATTAAGGACACTATATCCATGGCACATTCCCTATATTAAATGACACTAGATCATGGTATCCCATGCTCACTATTGGCACCATATTAAATTACCATATCATGTCACTATTCCCTAATTAAATGACACTATATCATGTCCACTATTCCCTATATTAAATGACACTATATCATGGACCGACTAATCCTATATTAATGACACTATATCATGATCGCTATTCTTCCCATATTAAATGACACTATATCATGGTCGCTATTCCTAACTATTAAATGACACTATATCATGATCACTATTCCCTATATTAAATGACACTATATCATAGCTCACTATTCCCTATATTAAATGACACTATATTCATGGGTTCTCCACTATTCCCTATATTAAATGAACACCTATATCCATGATCACTATTCCCATATTAAATGACACTATATCATGGTCTCACTATTCCCTATAGTAAATGACACTATACATGTCGCTATCCCTATATTAATACTGACACTATATCATGGTCACTATTCCCTATATTAATTACACTATATCATGGTCGCTATTTTCCCTATATTAAATGACACGATATCATAGTCACTATTCCCTATAATGACCTAATCAGGTCACTATCCTTATTAAATGACACTATATCATGGTCTCACATCACTATTCCTATATTAAATGACACTATATCATGATCACTATTTCCCTAATTAAATACACTATACATGATCTATTCCATATTAAATACACTGTACAGGTCACTATTCCCTATATTAAATGACACTATATCATGGTCACTATCCTATATTACATGACACTATATCATGGTCACTATTCCTATTAAATGACACATATCATGGTCACTGTTCCCTATATTAAATGACACCCTTATAGAGTACTATTTATATTACTGAACAATACATGTCATATCCCTTATAAGCCACTACATTCACTCCATATAAATACCCAATCTGTCATATTCAAATTAAATGACCTATATCATGTCCTTTCCTCATTACATTACACTATACATTCATACATCCCAACATACCCCTGTTAATAGTTACACTTATAATACACATACCCTCCCACATTACCCCTTTAATAGTTACACTTATAGATAACACATAACCCTCCACAACATTACCCCCTTGAGTGTAACTTTAGATACACACTACCCTCCAACCTCCGTTATTCACAACCCACCCATTACCCTTATAGTTCCTTATATACACCTCACTCTTAAGTGCACTTAAAGAACACATAATCCTCCAAACTTCGCCGTTGATAGTTTACACTTAATAGAAACACATACCCTCCAACATTCCCCCTTTGAATAGTTACACTTATAGAAAACCCATACCTCCAACAATTAACCCCCCTTCAATAGTTCTTACCTTTAGAACACATACCCTCCACATTCCCCTTTAGATAGTTACACTTATAGAAACACATATTCCTCCAACATTCCCCCCTCCTTTAATAGATTTTCACTTTAGAACCCATACCCCAACACTTCCCCTTTAATAGTACACCTTATAGAAACACATACCCTCAACACCTTCCCCCTTTAACTAGATCACTTATAATACAACACTACCCTCCAACTTACCCCTTTAGTAGTTACACCTTATAGAACAGCATACCCTCCAACATTCCCCCTTTAATAGATACACTTATAGATACACAACCCTCCAACATTACCCGCTTTAATAAAGTTTACAACTTATAGAAACACATACCCTCCAACATTCCCCTTTATATTACACTTATAGAACACTTACCCCTCCACGATTCCCTTTTATAGTTACACTTAGAGAACACATACCCTCCACACAGTACCCCTTTAATGAGTTACAAACTTATAGAAACAATACCTCCACATTCCCCCCTTAATATTCCACTATAGATCCATACCTCCACATCCCCCTTTTATAGTTTACAACTTAATAACACTACTTCCAACAATCCCCCTTTAATAGTTACACTTATAGAAACACATACCTTCCAACATTCCCCCTTTAATAGTTCCACTTATAGAACACAAAATAAAACCCTCCAACATTTCCCCTTTTAATAGTATTCACTTATGAGAAACACTACCCTCCACATTCCCCTTTAATAGTTACACTTATAGGTACACATACCCTCCAACATTCCCCTTTAATAGTTTACCTTATAGAACACATACCCTCCAACAGTACTCCTTTAATAGTTACACCCTTATAGAAACCATACCCTCCAACTTACTCCTTTACTTCTAAACACTTTAGAAACACATACCCTCCACAGTCCTCCCCCTTTAATAGTTACAGCTTAATAGAAACACATACCTCCACATTACCCCCTTTAATAGTTTCACTTATAGAAACACTATCTCCTCCAACATTCCCTTTAATTATAGTTACCTTATAGATACAGATCATACCCTTCCAACATTCCCCCTTAAAAGGTTTACACTTATAGAAACCATACCCTCCACATCTGCCCCCTTTAAATATTAACACTTATAGGTGAACACATATCCTCCAACATTCCCCTTTACTAGTTTACACTTATAGATCACATACCCCAACTCCTCCCCCTCTCCCCTTAATAAGTTACAACTTATAGATACACTACCCTCCAACATTCCCCCTTATAGTTACAACTTATAGAACACACATATCCTGCCACATTCCCCTTTAATAGTTAACTTATCGAAACACAGTCCCGTCCAACATTATTTATACAATAGTACAAGTATATACAAGTATCTCTACTTGTATAAAAACAGATTTTTGGAATTCAATTTTATTTGAAGACGGAGTCAGGGAGCTTTGTCTTACCTCCTGTGTGTTCAATAAAACATCTGAACCAAAGAGAAAACTTATTTGCCGCTCTCTCCCTCCGGCACGTAGTCTGACAAGGTCAGACGGACTCTGTATTCTATGTGCATGGTACGTGCATGTGCTAAAGACAGATGTTGTGTAACTGCTGTCCAGACAACGTCAATGGAATGGTGTTATCCGCTATCATGTATGGTACACCAGTGTTGTGGTGTACGATGTGTTATTTGGGCATTGTGTGAATTCTTGTGGTTTGTGTACAGTGTGTGAGTCTGTGTGTGTTGTACTACACAAGTTAGTGGGTTGTGAAGTATTGTGTGTGTACAGTGTGTAGTGTGTGAAGTCTTGTTTTTTACAATGTGTACTGTGGTGAGTCTGTGTGTACAGTTGTGTAGTGTGTGATGTCCTCTGTTGTACCAGTGTGTATGTGAGTGTTGTTGAGTTCTTGGTGTGTAGTGTGGTGATGAAGTCTGTGTTGTTACATAGTGTAGTGGGTGGGAGTATAGATGTGTGTACAGTGTATGTGTGAAGTCCTGTGTGGTTTGTACAATGTGTACTGTGTGAAGTCTGTGTGTTACATGTGTAGTTGTGATGTCTCCTGGTGTACAGTGTGTATTTGTGACTGTGTTGTAAAGTGTGGTAGGGACTCTTGTGGTGTACAGGTGTAGTGTGTGAAGTTCTGTACTTGTAAGTGTGTAGTTGTGTGAAGTGTGTTGTGTACAGTGTGTCAGGTGTCAGTCTTGTGATGTCCTGGTTGTGGGTTTCACATGGTGTGGTGTAGTGTGTGAAGTCTGTGTTACTGTGTGTTATTCGGTGTGTATTGTGTGTTAAGTCTGTGTGTACAGTGATGTAGTGTGTGAAGTCACTTGTGTGTACAGTGTGTAGTGTGTGAAGTCTGTGTGTACAGTGTGTAGTGTGGTGTGAAGTCCTGTGTGTACAGTGTGTATTGTGGAAGTGTGTGTGTACAGTGTTTTGGTTAACAGTGTGTGAATTCTTGTGACAGTGTGGGTAGTGTGTGAAGTCTGTGTGTGCTACAGTGTGGGTAGTGTGGTGAAGTCTGTGTGTACGTGTGGTAGTGTGTGTAAGTCGTGTAGTTGTGAGGCGGTAGTGTGTAGTGGTGATCGGAAGTCGTAGTGTGTGATCTGTACAGTGGTGTATTGTTGTGATACAGTGTGAGCCGTGAAGTGGGTGGAAGTCTGTGTGTGTGTACAGTGTGTTAGTGTGTCCGGACAGTTGATGTGCTGTGTGTACAGTGTGTAGTTGTGTAAGGCTGTGTGTACAGTGTGTAGTTGTGTGAAGTTGTGGTAAGTCGTTGGTACGTGTGGTATGGTGGGTGACGTCTGGGGTGTGTACAGAGTGTAGTGGGTCTGGTGATCCATGTGTAGTGGTGGAATGTCTGGGACAGTGAGTGTACCTGTGTTGTACAGTTGTGTAGTGTGTGAAGTCTGTGTGTACAGTGTGTATGTGTGTGTACAGTTGTAATGGCGTGTAGTTATCTGGTGTGTGGAATGTGAGTTTACGTCTGTGTGTTGTACAGAGTGTATTAGTGTTTAAAGTCCTGTGTGTGTTACAGTGTGTAGTGTGTGAGTCCGGCTGTGGGGTGTAGCGTAGTCTGTGTGTATGTGGTTGAAGCTGTTGTGTACAGTGTGTAGTGTGGTGAAGTCTGTGTGAGTGTGTGAAGTCTGTGTGTTACATGTGTATGTGTGGAAGTCTTGTGTGTGTGTACAGTGTGTAGTGTGTGAATCTGTTGTGTGTTACAGTTGTGTAGTTGTGAAGTCTGTGTGTGGTGTACAGTGTGGTATGTTGTATGTATGTGAGTCTTTGAGTGTAAAGTCTGTAATTGTTATCAGTGTTGTAGTGTGTGGTGTGTATAGGGTTGTGGTGTGTAACATTGCAACCATAGAAAGTATAGTACGATGTGTCCTGTCCTGTCACTGTATGACACATGGACAGCGCTGGATACATTACATTGTTACACATATTTACAGGTCAGTGATTTTCCTCATCTTCCTAACTGCCTTTGTCCAATGATAATTTGTTGCACAGCTTTTTGCCCTACCACCTTCGTTAGCCAATAGTGAACAGTGACACATTCCTACACCTCATTGGCTGTCTGAATCTCTTCCCTCCATCTGAGTCTGTCCCGCCCCTCCTTCACCAGCGCCAATAAGATCATGTGTTTGTATAGCTTCACCACACACTGACAGTCCAGCACCCTTGAGGCAAGAGCTGGGACTAGGCGCAGTCATTAAGGGAGCAGATTATAACATCAATGTCCTGTGATTGTCACTTGTCCCGCAACTTGTATGAGTAGTTTCGTTTGCAAGAGAGGGTCATGGGAAATGTAGTCTCAGTGCTATGTATGTTTATTTATATATCATCCTTGGGGACACGCCCTGTACAATATTATAATCAGATAGTCATACAAAGGGGACGATTATAATAAATGTAGTTGGTATTGTTACTTCTGTATGTTCTTCTGTAAATTAGCCGTGACCCATATGTACTGTGTGTGTGTGTGTGTGGTAGCTGTGTGTATATGTGTTGTGTGGGTGTGTATAAGGTGTGTGTAAGGTTTGTATGTTAGTGTTGTGTTGTATAATGTGTGTGGTATATTTGTGTGTGTATAATGTGTGTGTGTTCCTGTGGTATGTCCTGGTGGGATTACCTGTGTGTGTGTCCGTGTGTGTGCTCCTTGTTTGTTCCTTTTGTGTGTCTCCTGTGTGTGTGTGTGTCTCCTGTTTGGTGTGTCGTGTGTCTACCTTGTGTGTGTGTGCTCCCTTTGTGTGTGTGTTCTCGCTTGATGTGTGTTGTCCCTGTGTGTGTGTTCTGTGTTGGGTGTTCTCCTGTTGTGTGTCTCCTGTGTCGTGTTGTGTTCTCCTGTGTGTGTGTGATGTCCCTTGTGTGTGTGTGGTGTGTGTCTCCTGTAGTGTGTGTTAGGTTGTTGTGTGTCCGGGGGGTGGGGGGTCGCCTGTGTGTCTGTGGTTGTGTTTTAGTGTGTCCCTGTGGTGTTGTATGTGTGTATCGGTCTCAGTGTGTGTGTTCTGTCCCTGTGTGTGTGTCCGTTTTATACTGTGTCTAGTGTGTGTACTCCGTTGTGTGTTGTGTGTGTTGTGGTGTCTCCTGTTTGTGTGTCTCCCTGTGTTGGGTGTGTGTGTGTGTTCTACTGTGTGTTACCTTCCTGTGGGTTGTCTCTCTGTGTGTCACATCTGTTGATGTGTGTATACTACTGTGTGTATACTGTGTGTGTGTACTTGTCTAAGTGGTGGTATATACGTGTTTATGTGTGTGTGTAAATAGTGTGTTATTGTGGTACGTGTTCTGTTGTATACATGTTGTTGTTATTGCTTTGTTTGCCTGGTGTGTGTGTATCATGTTTATTGTGTATAAGTTGGTGGTGTCTATACTGTTGTGTTAATGTGGGTGTGTGTAATATACTGTTGTATAATGTGTGTTGTTATATACTGGTGTGTAATAATGGGTGTGTGCATATACTGTTGTGATCAATTGTGTGTGTATATACTGTGTGTATAATGTTGTTGTGTTTATGGTGTAAAATGTGTGTGTGTATAATGGGATTGCTGTGTGTATAACATGGTGTATGTGTGTGGTATATACCTGTGTGTAAATGTTGTGTGTGTGTATATACTGTGGGTCTACTGTGTGTGTGTGTAATACCTGTGTGGATAATGTGTGTGTGTTATATACTGTGTGTATAATGTTGTGTTTATATACTGTGTGTATAATGTGTGTGTGTGTATATACTGTGTTGTATAATGTGTGTGTGTATATACTGTGGTAGTGTTTTGTATTATGTGGTGTGTTGTGTATGATACTGTGTGATGAATGTGTGTGTGTATATACTGTTGTGTATAATGTGTGTGTGTGTGTAGTATTGTGTGTTGTGGTGTGGTGTGTTATATAGTGGAGTTGTGTGTGTGTGTATACTGTGGTGTATAATGGTGGTGTGTTAATGTGTATACTGTGTGTATAATGTGTGTGTGTGTATATACTGTGTGTATAATGTGTGTAGTGTATTATACTGTGTGTATACCGTTTGTAGGTATTGGTGTGTGTCTTTTATAATGTGTGTGTGGTACGTGGTGTGTATATGGTGTGTGTGTTGTGTGTGTGTGTTTATACTGTGTTATATTGTACTGTGTGTGTGTGTATTACGTTGTGTGTTGAACTGTGTGTGTGTACGTGTGTGTGTAGTTGTGGTGTCGTATACCTGTGTGTAGATACTGTGTGGTGTGTGTTGGTATCTGTGTTAGTGTGTGGTGTTATATGGTGTGTATACGTGTGTGTTGGTACGTGTGTCGTGGTGTGTCGTGTGTTCTTATAGCATGTTGTGTGTGTATTGTGTGTGTATAATGTGTGGTGATTGTGTGTGTGTGTGTTGTGTATACTGTGTGTGATCGTGTATACATGTTGTGTTCTGTTTGTGTATACTGTGGTGTGTGGTGTATAACTGTGTTGTGTGTGTGTGTGTGTTGTGTGTGCGTATACTGTGGTGTATATGTGTGTGTGTGTGTGTGTGCGTAGACTGTGTGTATGTGTGTGTGCGTGTGTGTATACTGTGTGTTAGTGGTGTGTGTGTGGGTATCTGTGTGTATCGTGTGTGTGTGTGTGTATACTGTGTGTATAATGTGTGTGTGTGTGTGTGTGTATAATGTGTGTGTATACTGTGTGTATATGTGTGTGTATACTGTGTGTATACTGTGTGTATAATGTGTGTGTATAATGTG
>JAACNH010000011.1:2108797-2203845 GCA_019447015.1 Hymenochirus boettgeri | reverse complement strand
TGTGTGTATACTGTGTGTATATATGTATATAATGAAAACAAGGTGCACTCCTGAGTCTTCTTAAAGCAATTTATTCAGTGTTCAGTTTATTCATAATTTAAGGCAACGTTTCGGTCCTGTTTCTTGGACCTTTCTCAAGCCACAATCCTTGACAAAGGTCCAAGAAACAGGACCAAAATGTTGCCTTAAATTATACACTGAATAAATTGCTTTGAAGACCCAGGGGTGCTCCTTGACTGCTTTCATTATATGCATACAAGTGGTCTTGAATTGCAACTTGAAGTGTGCGCCTGTACCCAGCAGAAAGTTTTGCCGGTTCGATACCGGACTTTTAAACTGCTGATCGTGCGTATCTTTAATGCTGTTTAAAAAAAAAAGCTGATGGCATGTGCACTGGGGAGGGGTGTGTGTCAGGGGCCTGGCCTCCACTCTCACGGGGGGTCCGGACCCCTGCAGTTTCACTGCTGCTATGCTTAGAAGGACATTGGATATTGTCCTCCCTGGCTTTGTTCCCCTGCACATGCTCACAGTCTAATCATGTGTTTAGAAGAGGGCATCTAGGATTTGTTTAAAGAATGTGAAGGTTCTTATTAATCCAGGTGGGATTCTATTGAAATTGATATTTATCTAACTGAATCCCACAGATCTAGTTTGCTTCTATAAGAGGGTAGCTGTCCAAGATACGCAGCTCTTTCAATCTGGTTTTATAATAGGCCAAATAAATGGATCTTTGGTATAAATACACCAGAATAATTTCCACTGTTTTTATGTTTATTAGC
This sequence comes from Hymenochirus boettgeri, assembly GCA_019447015.1. Classification (NCBI taxonomy): domain Eukaryota; kingdom Metazoa; phylum Chordata; class Amphibia; order Anura; family Pipidae; genus Hymenochirus; species Hymenochirus boettgeri. The sequence continues at coordinate 2,203,066 of JAACNH010000011.1, read as the reverse complement.
TTGTGAAAATGAAGAAGATAATGATTGTTTACAAAGCATAAAATCAACAGAATATTAATAAACGGATCCAAACAAGATGGCATCAGAAGAACCACTTTATGGTTTAGATAAAATCATTACAAACCTTGGAACGGCAATAACAAGGCAGCCCCCATTAACGAATGGGATTAAAGAGGAGTCAACCTTACGTGAAGGAGTAAACCAATCAGATTGCAGCATTAATACACTTACAGAACAGATACAGGGAAACAGCTACATCGACTGACTATCATGGTCTTGTCCATCCTAAAAGCCACAGGCTTGTCAGATAATTATATATCCAATGGGAGAAAAGAGGAGTCGGAAATCCGGGGAGTCAAGGACGGGGGGAAGGAAACCAATCAGATTGCAGCATTAATACACTTACAGAACAGATACAGGAAACAGATACATCTACTGCTATCATGGGATGTAACCTAAATAACAGCTTGTCGGATAATTATATATCCAATGGGATTAAAGAGGAGTCGGCTTCATGGGAAGGAGAAAACCAATCGGATTGCAGCATTAATACACTTACAGAACAGATACAGGGAACAGATACATCTACTCCTAAAATGGGATGTAACCTAAATAACAACTTGTCAGATAATTATATATCCAATGGGATTAAAGAGGAGTCTGCTTCGTCTGATGATATTTCTGATTTTAGAATCATTACAATTACAGACCCAGTACAAAAGACAGATTTTTCAACTTCAGATGTGGGATTAAGTTTATGTGACAGCTTGTCAGATAATTATATATCAAATGACATTAAAGAGGAGCCAGCTTGGGAAGGAGGAAACCAATCAGATTGCAGCATTAATACACTTACAAAACAGATACAGGGAACAGATACATCTACTACTATCATGGGATGTAACCTAAATAACAGCTTGTCAGATAATTATATATCCAATGGGATTAAAGAGGAGTCGGTGTCCTTTAATAACGAAAATCTTTCTGACTTAAGAATTGTTACAATTACAGAACAAGGCACAACATTCTCTTCTCCTATTGTGGGATTCAGTTTAAATAACTTGTCAGCTAATTTTATATCCAATGATGTTAAAGAGGAGTCGGCTTCATGGGAAGGAGGAAACCAATCAGATTGCAGCATTAATACACTTACAGAACAGATACAGGGAACAGATACATCTACTACTGTCATGGGATGTAACCTAAATAACAGCTTGTCAGAAATGAATTGCGTTCGCTTTAAGAGCTGTGATAAAACCAGTAATAAGCCTCCGCAAGAAACCCTTACTGTGAAGTTGACATATAACTGCACTGAGTGTCACAGGAATTTTATCAATAAACACACTCTGGCTCGCCATCACAGAAGAGTGCACACTATGGAGAAACCATTTTCTTGTTCTGAATGCGAGAAATGCTTTTTACACCCGTCAGAAGTTAGAAGACATCTTCGCACTCACACGGGACTGAAACCATTTTCTTGCTCCGAGTGTGGGAAATGTTTCCGATATCAGTCAAACCTTAAGAGGCATTGCTGTGCTCACAAAGGAGAAGTCTCACTTTGTTGTCCTGAATGTGGACAGTGTTTTACACATCAGTCAGACCTGATTGGACATTCCAAGATTCACAATGAGGTAAAAACTCTTTCATGTTCTGAATGTGGCAGATATTTTACTAATCGCTCCAAGCTGAATCGACATATCCGATCTCATAAAGGGGACAAACCATTTTCTTGTTCTGAATGTGGAAAGTGTTTTATCCAAAGATTAGACCTCGATAGACATCAAAGAACTCACAGTGGAGACAAACCGTTCACATGTTCTCAATGTGGCAAATGTTTTACACGAATGGCAGGACTTCGGAAACACGAGAGGATCCACACTGGAGACAAACCGTTTTCTTGTTCTGAATGCGGCAGGTGTTTTAATCAGCAGGCAAACCTTAGCAAACACTACAGGATTCACACGGGACTGAAACCGTTCTCTTGCTCGGAATGCGGCAAGTGCTTTGCTCAAAGATCAAACCTTATTAGACATAGTAAAATTCACAATATGGACAATGGCGAGTCCTAAACTTGGGGAAACTCTTTATACAAGTATAAGAAACCTCACAATTTACAAAGTAAAGGGGTAAAACCTTTTTGTGTTTTTTACAAGCACACACCTTAACGTTGTAGAATAGTTCACAACAGAGGCAGACTTTTTTGCAGTATCTTTAGCCCTAAAAGACCTTAAATGGCAAGTTTGCTTCTTAAAGGGCAACTGTGGTCTTCCAAACTAGTAAGAATTATATAGAAAGCCTTCCATCATATAAAACCTAAATCACATCTCTGGATAAATTTGTGAGAAGTTATTGCTGGAAAGGTTCAGCAATATTACTTCCTGCTTGAACACTTCCTGTTTTCAGCCATGTGACCAGCCTCCATCTGCATTAAAAGGCTCCCCTACTCACCTGTCAATTTTTCCCCCAGGTACCGTATATACTCGAATATAAGTCGATCCTAGTATAAGACGAGGTACAGATTTTTACCTGAAAAATTTGTGAAACATGATTGACTTCAGTATAAGTCGAGGGTAGAAATTATGACCACCACCTTCCAGCAAGGCCCTGCGCTTTGGCCTCTGACTTGGGTTTCTCCTCTCACCAGAGAGGGGCTCTGGCTACGCTACTGCTGCCGGCCACTTGCTTCCGCATTAACTCCTCTGGTGGGTGACGTCATTACTCAGCGCAGAGTAGTGATGTCACCCACCAGAGAAGTTGATGCGGAAGCAAGCGGCTGGCCGATTACTGGACTGCAATTGTGAGTGACTCGAGTATAATTCATGATACGATTTTTAGGCTATTTATATAGCGTAAAAACCTCGACTTATACTCGAGTATATACGTTACTTCCTGATTTCCCCAGCATTAAGTCTTAACTGATCATGCTTCTCAATTGGCATATATATATTTATCCTCGCACACATGAAATCCTGTAAATCCTCAAAGGTGCTGCTTCCCCCACACTGCTCAACCACTCACAGTGAAGTCACAGAGGAAGGCGGACAACCCCCGAAACGTTGTGCACTGCATTGTCGAAATACAATTATATCTCATTTGAGTGCGCCTCCCTGCTATCGTATTTTATTTATGAGCATGCTTCTCCCCCAGGGTGGATGGGCGGGGCAGAGGTCCGGTGACGTCACATTCACCCAATTTAATTTCCACGGCTCCAACCAGAGATGTGATGTCGTTCTCATTGTAAAGGAAATACTGCGGCTTTCATTTAACCCGTCGCTTGTTTTAAGACCACAGTTGGCCTTTAAATAAAAAAATTGTATAAAGGTTTATCATCCCAAACCACAAAACTGCAATAGTTTTAACCAGAATGTTGCCTATGTTCTATTACTTCCCTTTCTGCTTCCTGGATAATCCAGTTAGCAGCTATCAGTCATGGTGTAAAAAAATGACAACACAGCCAATGACTGAATGTTTTTCCTCGCTGCTCATTCTGAGCATGTGCAAGCTTGTAAAAGATCTTGGAGAGGAAGAGAAGAAAAAGGGCACAGGGGAGGGAGAACATATTTTGTCATAATTGTAGTTTGGAGGGTGATTCACCTGTATATTTTATTATAGAGGTGATCATGCCCTTTTTTTTCAGATATATGAGGCCCTGCATAGTTCCCCTTTCCTGCTCTACTACAGTCAAATAAAAGTCTGAAATTGGCTTATGTGCATTGCGGCCACACTAACAGCGAACGGACATGCGCATGGCCAAGGGTGAACGCAATGCGTTTCCAAGCATTCTGTAATTGGGGTGTATACTATCTGCACCAAAATAGAGATTACAGATGAGCTGATCATGAAGCACAGAGCAAACGTGTGGCCTGTCACAATTCCATGCACTTGACTGTGATTCTCAGACGACTTTCGTATTACAAAATAACATGGCCCAGTCCTCAATGGGCAGTAACGGTGAATAAGACCAGGGAATCAGAGGTGCAGAGCTCCTAGCTTGAGCCGTAAAGCTTTGAAACATTGCTGGACTTCTCCCTGATACTCTATACAACACCAACCAGAAACCATTGTGAGGAATTGTGTGTCTATTCATGGGATTTTCCCATTTGCTTTCTGCTGCATTATAAAGGATTCTCTGAGAATGCTGGTACGGGGGGCTCCGTAAGCCCCAAACCAATTAGGCTTCCCAGATCTAACATGACTTTCCCGCAATATTAGCTCCTTTTGCAGACTAACTGCTCACTAATACTTCATTTTTCCTGCCTCTAATACACCTTTGTGTTAGAGACCCGGCAGAAGTTTCTATTGACCATGAAAGTTCTCTAGATATTGGCTTGAGCGACTGTGTGACAAGAGTTCAGTGTTTTTATGCTGATGCTCACCAGGTTACGTGATTTACACGGACAACGTAACGAATACTCCATATCCTAATGATTTCTTATTAATCCCTATGGCTGATGGAATCCTCTGATGACTACTGGTAGATCATGCAGCCCGAACTTGTTTAGTTCTATGAGGTTGAACCAAACAAGCTTATGGGAGTCTGAATGAACCAAATCCATCTCTGTGGGTTATTCCTACTGAAATTCTGTTGATTTGGGGGTGAACCTCAAAGTTTATTAAAATTCTCTGTGATGATCATTTCTTGTTAATTATTCAGCATTAAGGTCAATTTTACTTTGCTCAGAGCCATAGAGCAATCCATAGTATTCATTGTAATAAACAATCTTCTTGTTTTCTTGATTTTTCTTCCTTTGGGGCTATTACTTCACAAATTGTTTAATATCCGGAAGATAGGATTATGTTCCTCTCTGGGTGGTCCTGGGAGGAGATAGGAATACGTTCCTCTCTGGGTGGTCTCTGGGAGGAGATAGGAATACGTTCCTCTCTGGGTGGTCTCTGGGAGGAGATAGGAATACGTTCCTCTCTGGGTGGAGGTAGGAATACGTTCCTCTCTGGGAGGGGTAGGAATACGTTCCCTCTCTGGAGGAGGTAGGAATACGTTCCTCTCTGGGAAGAGTAGAACGTTCCCTCTCTGGGAAGAGTAGGAATACGTTCCTCTCTCTGGGAAGAGGTTGGAATACGTTCCTCTCTGGGAGAGGTAGGAATACGTTCCTCTCTGTGGAAGAGGTAGAATACGTTCCTCTCTGGAAGGTAGGATACGTTCTCTGGGAAGAGGTGGAATACGTTCCTCTCTGGGAAGAGGTAGGAATACGTTTCCTCTCTGGGAAGAGTAGGAATACGTTCCTCTCTGGAAGAGGTAGGAATACGTTCCCTCTGGGAAGAGGTAGGAATACGTTCCTCTCTGGGAAGAGGTAGGAATACTCCTCTCTGGGAAGAGGTAGGTCTCTGAAGAGAATACGTTCTCTCTGCTGGGAAGAGGTAGGAATACGTTCCTCTCTGGGAAGAGGTAGGAATACGTTCCTCTCTGGGAAGAGGTAGGAATACGTTCCTCTCTGGGAAGAGGTAGGAATACGTTCCTCTCTGGGAAGAGGTAGGAATACGTTCCTCTCTGGGAAGAGGTAGGAATACGTTCCTCTCTGGGAAGAGGTAGGAATACGTTCCTCCTCTGGAGGAGGTGATACGTTCCTGTCTGGGAGGAGTAGGAATACGTTCCTCTCTGGGAGGAGGTAGGAATACGTTCCTCTCTGGGAGGAGGTAGGAATACGTTCCTCTCTGGGAGGAGGTAGATAACGTTCCTCTCTGGGAGGAGGTAGGAATACGTTCCTCTCGGGAGGAGGTAGGAATACGTTCCTCTCTGGAGAGGTGGAATAGTTCCCTCTGGGTGGTCTCTGGGAAGGTAGGAATACGTTTCCTCCTGGTGGTCTCTGGAGACGTAGGAATACGTTCCTCTCTGGGTGGGTCTCTGGGAAGACGTAGGAACGTTCCTCTCTGGTGGCTCTGGAAGACGTAGAATACGTTCCTCTCTGGGAAAGTAGGAATACGTCCTCTCTGGTGGTCTCTGGAAGACGTAGGAATACTTCCTCTCTGGTGGTCTCTGGAAGACGTAGGAATACGTTCCTCTCTGGTAAGACGTAGGAATACGTTCCTCTCTGGGTGGTCCCTGGGAAGAGAGGAATACGTTCCTCCTGGGTGGTCTCTGGGAAGAGAGAGGAATACGTTCCTCCCTGGGTGGTCTCTGGGAAGAGATAGGAATACTTTCCTCTCTGGGTGGTCTCTGGGAAGAGAGAGGAATACGTTCCTCCCTTGGGTGTCTCTGGAAGAGAAGAGGAATACCTTCTCCCTGGTGGTCTCTGGGAGAAGAGGAATACGTTCCTCCCTGGGTTGGTCTCTGGGAAGAGAGAGGAATACGTTCCTCCCTGGGTGGTCTCTGGGAAGAGAGAGGAATACGTTCCTCCCTGGGTGGTCTCTGGGAAGAGAGAGGAATAACTGTTCCTCTCGGGAAGAGAGAGGAATACGTTCCTCTCTGGGAAGAGATGGAATACTTTTCCTCTCTGGGAAGATGAGAGGAATACGTTCCTCTCTGGGAAGAGAGAGGAATACGTTCCTCTCTGGGAAGAGATGGAAATACGTTCCTCTCTGGGAAGAAGAGAGGAATACGTTCCTCTCTGGGAAGAGAAGGAATACGTTCCTCTCTGGGAAGAAGGGAATACGTTCCTCTCTGGTAAGAGAGGAATACGTTCCTCTCTGGGAAGAGAGAGGAATCGTTCCTCTCTGGGAAGAGAGAGGAATACGTTCCTCTCTGGGAAGAAGAGGAATACGTTCCTCTCTGGAAAGAGAGGATGTTCCTCTTGGGAAGAGAGATATACGTTCCTCTCTGGAAGAGAGAGGAATACGTTCCTCTCTGGGAAGAGAGAGGAATACTTTCCTCTCTGGGAAGAGAGAGGAATACGTTCCTCTGCTGGAAGAGAGAGAATACGTTCCTCTCTGGGAAGAAGAGGAATACGTTCCTCTCTGGGAAGAGAAGGAATACGTTCCTCTCTGGGACGAGAAGGAGATACGTTCCTCTCTGGGAAGAGAGAGGAATACTTTCCTCTCTGGGAAGAGAGAGGATACGTTCCTCTCTGGGAAAGAGAGAGGAATACGTCCCTCTGGGAAGAAGAGAATACGTTCCTCTCTGGGAAGAGAGAGGAATCCGTTCTCTCTGGGAAGAGAGAATCGTCTCCTGAGAGAGAGAGGAATACGTTCCTCCTCTGGGAAGAGAGAGGAATACGTTCTCCCTGGGGTGGTCTCTGGGAAGAGAGGAATACGTTCCTCCCTGGTGGTCTCTGGGAAGAAGAGGGGAATACGTTCCTCCCTGGGTGGTCTCTGGGAAGAGAGGAATACGTTCCTCTCCCTGGGTGGCCTGGGAAGAGAGGGATACTTCCTCCCTGGTGGTCTCTGGGAAGAGAGGGAATACTCTTCCCTGGGTGGTCTCTGGGAAGAGAGAGGAATACCTTCTTCCTGGGTGGTCTCTGGGAAGAGAGAGGAATACGTTCCTCCCTGGTTGGTCTCTGGGAGAAGAGAGAGATACGTTCCTCCCTGGGTGGTCTCTCTGGGAAGAAGAGAGGAATACGTTTCCTCCCTGGGTGGTCTCTGGGAAGAGAGAGGAATACGTTCCTCCCTGGGTGGTCTCTGGGAAGAGAGAGGAATACGTTCTCCCTGGGTGGTCTCTGGGAAGAGAGAGGAATACGTTCCTCCCTGCTGAAGAGTAGGATAACGTTCCTCTCGTGAAGAGATAGGAATACGTTCCTCTCTGGGAAGAGATAGGAATACGTTCCTCTCTGGGAGATGAATACGTTCCTCTGAAGAGATAGGAATACGTTCCTCTCTGGGAAGAGAATGGAATAGTTTCCTCTCTGGGAAGAGATAGAATAGTTTCCTCTCTGGGAAGAGATAGGAATCGTTCCTCTCTGGGAAGAGATAGGATAACGTTCCTCTCTGGAAGAGATAGGAATACGTTCCTCTCTGGGAGAGATAGGATACGTTCCTCTGGGAAGAGAGAGGAAACGTTCCTCTCTGGGAAGAGAGGAATACGTTCCTCTCTGGGAAGAGAGAGGAATACTTCCTCCCTGGGTGGTCTCTGGGAGAAGAGAGAGAATACGTTCCTCCCTGGGTGGTCTCTGGGAAGAGAGAGGAATACTTTCCTCCCTGGGTTGGTCTCTGGGAAGAGAGAGGAATACGTTCCTCCCTGGGTGTCTCTGGGAAAGGGGAATACGTTCCTCCCTGGGTGGTCCTGGAAAGAGGGGAATCCCTTCTTCCCTGGGTGGTCTCTGGGAAGAGAGAGGAATACCCTTCTTCCCTGGGTGGTCTCTGGAAGAGAGAGGAATACGTTCCTCCCTGGGTGGTCTCTGGGAAGAGAGAGGATACGTTCCTCCCTGGGTGGTCTCTGGGAAGAGAGAGGAATACGTTCCTCCCTGGTGGGTCTCTGGGAAGAGAGAGAATACGTTCCTCCTGGGTGGTCTCTGGAAGAGAGAGGAATACGTTCCTCCCTGGAAGATATAGAATACTTCCTCTCTGGGAGAGATAGGGAATACGTTCCTCTCTGGGAGAAGAATACGTTCCTCTCGGAAGAGATAGGAATACGTTTCCTCTCTGGGAAGAGATGGAAAGGTTCCTCTCTGGGAAGATATAGGAATAAGGTTCCTCTCTGGAAGAGATAGGAATAGGTTCCTCTCTGGGAAGAGATAGGAAAGGTTCCTCTCTGGGAAGAGATAGGAATAGGTTCCTCTCTGGGAAGAGATAGAATAGGTTTCCTCTCTGGGAAGAGATAGGAATAGGTTCCCTCTCTGGGAAGAGATAGGAATAGTTCCCTCTGAAGAATAGGATATTCCTCTCTGGAAGAGATAGGAATACGTTCCTCTCTGGGAAGAGATAGGAATACGGTTCCTCTCTGGAAGAAATAGGAATACGTTCCTCTCTGGGAAGAGATAGGAATACGTTCCTCTCGGGGAAGAGATAGGATCCGTTCCTCTCTGGGAAGAGTAGGAATACGTTCCTCTCTGGAAGAGAGAGGAAATGCGTTCCTCCCTGGGTGGTCTCTGGAAGAGAGGAATACGTTCCTCTCTGGAAGAGAGAGGAATCGTCCTCCTTGTGAAGAGATAAAGAATACGTTCCTCCCTGGGAAGAGATATGGAATACGTTTCCTCCTGGGAAGAGAGAGGAATACGTTCCTCTCTGGGAAGAGATAGGAATACGTTCCTCCCTGGGAAGAGATAGGAATACGTTCCTCTCTGGGAAGAGATAGGAATACGTTCCTCTCTGGGAAGAGATAGGAATACGTTTCCTCTCTGGGAAGGAATGTTAAGATAGGAATACGTTCCTCTCTGGGAAGAGATAGGAATACGTTCCTCTCTGGAAGAGATAGGAATACGTTCCTCCTCTCTGGGAGAGAGAGAAGACGTTCCTCTCTGGGAAAGAGAGGAATGCGTTCCTCCCTGGGTTGGTCTCTGGGAAGAGAGAGGAATACTTTCCTCTCTGGAAGAGAGAGGAATGCGTTCCTCCTGGGTGGTCTCTGGAAGAGAGAGGAATACGTTCCTCTCTGGGAAGAGATAGGAATACGTTCCTCTCTGGGAGAGAGAGGAATGCGTTCCTCCCTGGTGGTCTCTGGGAAGAGAGAGAATACGTTCCTCCTGGAAGATAGGAATCGTCCTCTCGGAAGATATACGTTCCTCTCTGGGAAGAGATAGATAGAATACGTTCCTCTCTGGGAAGAGATAGGAATACGTTCCTCTCTGGGAAAGATAGGAATACGTTCCTCTCTGGGAAGAGATAGAATACTTTCCTCTCTGGGAAGATAGGATACGTTCCTCTCTGGAAGAGATAGGAATACGTTCCTCTCTCTCTTGGGAAGAGATAGGAATACGTTCCTCTCTGGGAAGAGATAGGAATACGTTCCTCTCTGGGAGAGATAGGATACGTTCCTCTCTGGAAGAGGAGGAATACCTTCTTCCCTGGTGTGGTCTCTGGGAAGAGGAGGAATACCTTCTTCCCTGGGTGGTCTCTGCGGAAGAAGAGGAATACGTTTCCTCCCTGGGGGTTCTGGGAAGGAGAGGAATACGTTCCTCCCTGGGTGGTCTCTGGAAAGAAGGAATAGTTCCCTCCCTGGGTGGTCTCTGGGAAGAGAGAGGAATACGTTCCTCCCTGGTGGTCTCTGGGAAGAGAGAGGAATACGTTCCTCCCTGGGTGGTCTCTGGGAAGAGAGAGGAATACGTTCCTCCCTGGTGGTCTCTGGAAGAGAGAGGAATACGTTCCTCCTGGGTGTCTCGGGAAGAGAGAGGAATACTTCCTCTCTGGGTGGTCTCTGGGAAGAGAGAGAATACGTTCCTATCTGGGAGAGAGGGACTTGCTGGTCGTGTTAGGAGAGGGAGGAAGCAGGACACATTTATAGCTCCCTGGGAAATGGACTTGGACATTTAAAACGTTCCAGGAAGCCTATTGTGAGTAGTGAAGATAGTTCTGCTAATCGCTACTTTTAGACTTGACTGAGTTTTGATCACCATAAATTACCTGTTACCAACTCCTCAGCAAGAGCTAAAGTGTTTTTCAAGGTAAAGAGGATTTAGCAATAATAATACTAATATGTTTTTTTTCTTTATTATATTTCCAATGTTTAATACTTTTAAGAATTTAATACTCTAAGGATAACGATCCCCCCAGTAAGACTACTGAGTTCTCGCCTGTGTTTACAATATCTAATAACTGGACTTCTTAAGTTAAGTTCTGATCACTGCCAACTGTAGCTCTGGGGGCCAAACTAGTGTTAAGATGCAAGAACCGGTCTTTCCCATTGGATAGATCTCCGACAGGGTGAGGCTGATTGAGGTAAAGATTTAATGGTTTAGACCCTCACCCTGGTTAGTCTTCATTTTTTTTAACAGTAAAATATGTTCCTTGTTTTCTCAATCTGGTAAAAATGAACGAACATCCCCAAAATAACCCAATTCCTTTTTATAGACCAGGCTCAGTAGGCAACCACTATCTTGGGTAACCCATCTTCTTTCCTTAGATTCTGCAGTGCATTTTGGAATCCCATATACAAAAGGACATCTTGGAAATTGAAGCAGTTCAGAGAAGGGCAACTAAATTAATAAGGGGAATGGAGGGGCTTGACTAGCTGGCAGATTTTAGACAAGTTATAAACTAAATTATTGGAGGAAGGAGGGGCTTGACTATGCAGCAGATTAACAAGTTATAACTAAATTAATAAGGGAATGGAGGGGCTTGACTATGCAGGCAGATTAGACAAGTTATAACTAAATAATAAGAGAATGGTGGGCTTGACTATGCAGGCAGATTAGACAAGTTTATATAAATTAATAAGGTGAATGGGGGGCTTGACTATGCAGGCAGATTAGACAAGTTATAACTAAATTAATAAGGGAATTGAAGGGGCTTGACTATGCTGGCAGATTAGACAAGGTATAACTAAATTAATAAGGGAATGGAGGGGCTTGACTATGCAGGCAGATTAGACAAGTTATAACTAATTTAATAAGTGAATGGAGGGGCTTGACTATGCAGCGATAAGACAAGTTATAACTAATTAATAAGGTGAATGGAGGGGCTTGACTATGCAGGCAGATTAGACAAGTTATAACTAAATTAATAAGGGAATGGAGGGGCTTGACTATGCAGCAGATTAGACAAGTTTATAACTAAATTAATAAGTGAATGGAGGGGCTTGACTATGCAGGCAGATTAGACAAGTTATAAACTAAATTAATAAGGGGAATGGAGGGGCTTGACTATGCAGGCAGATTAGACAAGTTATAACTAAATGAATAAGGGGAATGGAGGGGCTTGACTATGCAGGCAGATTAGACAAGTTATAACTAAATTAATAAGGGGAATGAGGGGCTTGACTATGCAGGCAGATTAGACAAGTTATAACTAAATTAATAAGGTGATGGAGGGGCTTGACTATGCAGACAGATTAGACAAGTTATATACAATTAATAAGGGAATTGAGGGGCTTACTATGCTGGCAGATTAGACAAGTTTATAACTAAATTAATAAGAGGAATGGAGGGGCTTGACTATGCAGGCAGATTAACAAGTTATAACTAAATTAATAAGGGGAATTGAGGGGCTTGACTATGCTGGCAGATTAGACAAGTTTATAACTAAATTAATAAGAGGAAGGGGGCTTGTGACTATGCTGGCAGATTAGACAAGTTATAACTAAATTATAAGGGGAATGGAGGGCTTGACTATGCAGGCAGATTAGACAAGTTATAAACTAACTTAATAAGAGAATGGAGGGGGCTTGACTATGCAGGGCATTAGACAATGTTATAACTAATTAATAGGTTGAATGGAGGGGCTTGACTATTGCAGACAATTAGACAGTTATCTCTAACAATTATAGGGGAATATGGAGGGGCTTGACTATGCAGGCAGATTACAAGTTATAACTAAATTAATAGGGAGATTGGAGGGGCTTGACTATGCTGGCATTAGACAGTTATAACGTAATTAATAAGAGGATGTGGGGGCTTGACTTATATGACCTAGGCAGATAATTATACAAGTTGGGCATAACATAGTAGGATAATAGTGTTAATGGAGGGGCTATGTGCTGACGTTATACTCAAATAAGTGGGAGGAAATGGAGGGGTTACTGTGGGTTGCAGCGCAGTTTCTAACAGATTATACAGGGGTAATGTACGTCAAAGGTCTTACAGTTAACGGAATGGAGGGGCTTGACTATCGGCAGATTAGACAAGTTTAACTAATTAATAAGGGGATGGGGGCTTGACTATGCAGCAGATAGACATTATAACTAAATTAATAAGGGAATGGAGGGGCTTGACTATGCAGGCAGATTAGACACGTTATGCCTAAATTAATAAGGGGATGGAGGGGCTTGACTATGCAGGCAGATTAGACAGTTATAACTAAATTAATAAGGGAATGGAGGGCTTGACTATGCAGGCAGATTAGACAAGTTTAACTAAATTAATAAGGGAAAAAAAAAAATGGAGGGGCTTGACTATGCAGCAGATAGACAGTTATAACTAAATTAATACAGAGGGAATGGAGGGGCTTGACTATGCAGGCAGATTAGACACGTTATAAGCTAAATTAATAAGAGGTAATGGAGGGCTTGACTATGCAGGCAGATTAGACAAGTTATAACTAAATTAATAGAGGAATGGAGGGGGCTTGACTATGCAGGCAAATAACACGTTAAACTACTTAATAAGGGGAATGGAGGGGCTTGACTAATGCAGGCATAATTAGACAGTTATAACTAAATTAATAATGGGAATGGATGGGGCTTTGACTATGCTGGCAGATTAGACAAGTTATGCGAAATTTAATAGGAGAGGGGCTTACATCATGCAGATAAGTCAACTTATAGAACTAAATTAAGATGGTCTTGACTATGCAGAGAGACGTAGGGTGTAGAGATTGTTCGGTAAAGGCACCCTAAATTTAGGCCATATAATAAGTGACGTTTTAACGGTTTGTCGTGTAAGGCCCCGCTTTAGGACAAAGGATTATATGCAACCAGTGTCCTGGCAGCTGAACCAAGAGCCTCTTCTTTGTTCAGAATTGGAATTTAAAAAGCTTACAGTCCATTGGAGGGGAACCATGATTCCAACATGTACTGTGAATCAAAGCACTGATCACCCTCCCCTCTGAACTGGGGCCACAGGATAGTGTTCCAGGCCTTGCTAAAGAAACTAATGGGTTATGTGCTGGACTGGCAATCATCTCCTCCTGACCCTAAACGCTATTGGGCATCTTCTAATGGAATGTGGAGGAGCAGAAGGTCTCTAATTCCACCAGCTCCATGTTTTGACTTTGGGGAGTGGGAAAGGATTCCGTTGGATAACCTGTGAAGCTCTAGTCCACTCCATGTTTCGAGAGGTAATGAGGCAGTCTGGGAAATATAATGACGCCACCACAAAGTTTGTACATTTTTTAAATTTATTATAATTTATATAATATAATAATACTTTAATTGCCAGCGGTTTTAGAATTAATGCTTGTGCCGTGTTACTTGGAGGGGACAGGTAATTTACTTACACTCCGTTCAGTTATTGTACCATGGAAAGACTAAATATTTAACACAAATTGAGTGTGGAACTGTATATCTCTTATGTACAACATCAATCCTTTTGATTACAGGTATAACCCTCATTATGTATAAACATATTACCATATAATCCTGTTTTCCTTTCTGTCCCTGTATACATATTACTGTGTTACGGTCAGTGGTCATTACTGTGGACAGTAGATGTATAAAGGGGTTATTGATAATGACAGGTATACCCTATTATAGTATAATAAACAATATCACATAATAAACCCTGTTTTCCTTTCTTGTCCCTGTAATACTAGTTACTGTGTGGCAAGGCAGTGGTCATCTGTGGACGGTGGTACGATTTTTAGGCTATTTTTATAGCCTAAAAACCTCGACTTATACTCGAATATATACGGTACTTCCTGATTTCCCCAGCATTAATTCTTAACTGAGGAAGGGGGACAACCCTCGAAATGTTGTGCACTGCATTGTCACAATAAAAACAATTATATCTCATTTGAGATGCTATTTTATTTATGAGCATGCTTCTCCCCCAGGGCGGATGGGCGGGGCAGAGGTCCGGTGATGTCACATTTACCCCAATTTAATTTCTCACAGGCTCCAACCAGAGATGTGATTGTCGTTTCATTGTAAAGGAAATACAGCAGGCTTTCATTTAACCCGTCGCTTGTTTTAAGACCACAGTTGGCCTTTAAATAAAAAAATTGTATAAAGGTTTATCATCCCAAACCACAAAACTGCAATAGTTTTAACCAGAAATGTTGCCTTATGTTCTATTACTTCCCTTTCTGCTTCCTGGTATATCCAGTTAGCAGCTATCAGTCATGGGTGTAACAAATGACAACACAGCCAATGACTGAATGTTATTCCTCGGGCTGCCTCATCTGAGCATGTGCGAGCTTGTAAAAGATCTTGGAGAGGAAGAAGAAGAAAAAGAGGCACAGGGAATGGGGAGAACATATTTTTGCATAATTGTAGTTTTGGAGGGTGATTCACCTGTATATTTTATTATAGAGGTGATCATGCCCTTTTTTTATCAGATAGATTGAGCCCTGCATAGTTCCCCTTTCCTGCTCTACTACAGTCAAATAAAAGTCTGAAATTGGCTTATGTGCATTGCGGCCACACTAACAGCGAACGGACATGCGCATGGCAAGGGTGAACGCAATGCGTTTCCAAGCATTCTGTAATTGGGGTGTATACTATCTGCACCAAAAATAGAGATTACAGATGAGCTGATCATGAAGCACAGAGCAAACCGTGTGGCCTGTCACAATTCCATGCACTTGACTGTGATTCTCAGACGACTTCGTATTACAAAATAACATGGCCCAGTCCTCAATGGGCAGTAACGGTGAATAAGACCAGGGAATCAGAGGTGCAGAGCTCCTAGCTTGAGCCGTAAAGCTTTGAAACATTGCTGGACTTCTCCCTGATACTCTATAGAACAACACAACCAGAAACCATTGTGAGGAATTGTGTGTCTAATTCATGGGGATTTTCCCAATTGCTTTTCTGCTGCATTATAAAGGATTCTCTGAGAATGCTATTGTACGGTTGGCTTCCGTAAAGCCCCAAAACCAATTAGGCCTTTCCCAGATCTAACATGACTTTCCCAGCAATATTAGCTCCTTTTGCAGACTAACTGCTCACTAATACTTCATTTTTCCTGCCTCTAATACACCTTTGTGTTAGAGACCCGGCAGAAGTTCTATTGACCATGAAAGTTCTCTAAGATATTGGCTTGAGCGACTGTGTGACAAGAGTTCAGTGTTTTTAGCTGATGCTCACCAGGTTACGTGATTTACACGGACAACGTAACGAATACTCCATATCCTAATGATTTCATTATAAATCCCTATGGCTGATGGAATCCTCTGATGACTACTGGTAGATCATGCAGCCCGAACTTGTTTCAGTTCTATGAGGTTGAACCAAACAAAGCTTATGGGAGTCTGAATGAACCAAATCCATCTCTGGGGTTATTCCTACTGAAATTCTGTTGATTTGGGGGTGAAACTCAAAAGTTTATTAAAATTCTCTGTGATGATCAGATTTCTTGTTAATTATTCAGCATTAAGGTACATTTTACTTTGCTCAGAGCCATAGAGCAATCCATAGTATTCATTGTAATAAACAATCTTCTTGGTTTTCTTGATTTTTCTTCCTTTGGGGGCTATTACTTTCACAAAATGTTTAATATCCAGGAAGATAGGATTATGTTCCTCTCTGGGTGGTCTCTGGGAGGAGATAGGAATACGTTCCTCTTTTTTTTTAACAGTAAAATATGTTCCTTGTTTTCTCAATCTGGTAAAAATGAACGAACATCCCCAAAATAACCCAATTCCTTTTTATAGACCAAGGCTCAGTAGGCACCACTATCTTGGGCTAACCCAATCTTCTTTCCTTAGATTCATGCAGTGCAGTTTTGGAATCCCATATACAAAAGGGACATCTTGGAAATTGAAGCAGTTCAGAGAAGGGCAACTAAATTAATAAGGGGAACGGAGGGGCTTGACTATGCAGGCAGATTAGACAAGTTATAACTAAATTAATAAGGGGAATGGAGGGGCTTGACTATGCAGGCAGATTAGACAAGTTATGACTAAATTAATAAGGGGAATGGAGGGGCTTGAAAATGCAGGCAGATTAGACAAGTTATAACTAAATTAATAAGGGGAGTGGAGGGGCTTGACTATGCAGGCAGATTAGACAAGTTATAACTAAATTAATAAGGGGAATGGAGGGGCTTGACTATGCAGGCAAATGCAGGCAGATTAGACAAGTTATAACTAAATTAATAAGGGGAATGGAGGGGCTTGACTATGCAGGCAGATTAGACAAGTTATAACTAAATTAATAAGGGGAATGGAGGGGCTTGACTATGCAGGCAGATTAGACAAGTTATAACTAAATTAATAAGGGTAATGGAGGGGCTTGACTATGCAGGCAGATTAGACAAGTTATAACTAAATTAATAAGGGGAATGGAGGGGGACGATTCCCTGATCCTATAAAATCCTATATTAAATGAGGCACTGTATCAGGGTCCCTTATTCCCTAGTAGTTAAATGACACTGTGCTCCCTTGTCACTATGTCCCGTCATCTTAACATGACGACTAAGTAATCCATGGTCACTATTCCCAGATATTTTGACACACTATAATCAAAATGTCACTATTCCTATATTAAATGACAACTAAGTAGAACATGGGTACACTATGCGCCTAGTTTACAATGAACACATATATCATGGTCACTATTCCCTATAATTGGAAATGGCACTATAAGTACATGATCACATTACCTATCTTAAAATGACACGATACATGATGCACATAAAAAACCCTTCCCTCTATTAAAAATTACACTATATCAATGGTCACTATTTCCCCGTAAATTAAATGACACTATAATCATGGTCCCTATTCCCTATATTAAATTTACACCATATCATGATCAGTATCCTTTATGTAGATGACCACATAATCATGATCACATATCCCTATATTTAAACATGACACTATAATCACTTGTCACTATTCCCTATCTTTAGACCACTGACACTTACTAGTCATGTTCACTATTCCCTACTATTTTACATGAACTATAATCATGAGTCACTAGTTCCCATATAATTACATGACACTAGACTAATTCCATGGTCCTTATTCCCATGAGTTAATGTGGGACATATAAAGATCATAGATATACTAATTTCATATCTAACTCATGACACTATATCATGGTCCACTACATCTTCCCTATAGTAAAGACACTAAAGGAAAAAAAATCTCTGAATCACATTCCCTATAATACATGGAACATATCAATGCTCAACTGGTTCCCCTATCTTAAAATGACACTATATCTGGTCACATATTTTCCCTATATTACATGACACCTTATCATGGTCACTAAATCCATATATTACAATGACACTATTCATGGTCACTATTTCCCTTATTAATGGACGAACTAATAATCTGGTCACTATTCCCTATATTTATGACACTGATTCATTGCTCACTATTCCTCCCCGTATAGATTAAATGTACACTAGATCATGGTCACCTATTCCCTATATTAATAACATATATCTGGGCGTCACTATTCCAACATATAGTTAAAATGAACAGATACTAATACCATGAGCACCTATTGCCTAATATATATGACACTGATATCATGGTCTTACCTCGGCTATTCCCTATATTAAATGACACTATATCATATCCACTAATTAAAAAAAAAGAAAGGAGGGAAGGAGGGGGAGCGAAGGAGTCCAAATGGTGCCTCAAGCCAGATGTGCCACGAAATAAATGGTCTACTTGGGAGGGAGAGGAAGAGGGGGGAAGAAACCCGTAGTATTAAATGACACTGATGTCAGTGATTACAATTCCCTATTTAAATGACACTATATCATGATCAACTATTCCCTATAAATTAAATGAACACTATATCATAGTCACTATTCCCATATAAATGACACTATATCTGTACCTCACTATTCCCTATACTTAAATGATACTAAAGAATCATGGTCCCTATTCCCTATATTCACGATAAACCCCTCACATACATCAAATGGTCACACTACAATTCCCTATATTAAATGATCTATATCATGATCACTATTACCCTATATAAAAATACACTATACACTTATTACTGATGCCATATATTAATGACACTAGGATCATGACAACTATATCCATATATTAACATGACACTCAAAAGTCATGGTCCTATTCGCCTAATCTTTAAAATGACAACTATATCAATGGTCACTATTCCCCTATAGTACATGACACTAGTAAATACATGGTCACGAATTCCCTATATTAAATGACCAGTCCAGGATCACTATTCCATATATTAAATGACAAATATAATCGCATGGTCTCATATTCCCTAATCAATAGAAATAAAGACACTATATCATTGTCACTCTTCCCTATATTACATGACACTATATCAATTGTACGCAAATTCCCTATATTAAAGGACACTAGTAAAAGTCAAATAGGTCCTATTCCCTATATTAATGACACAATTATATTTCACTATTCCCTATATTAAAAACATGACACTATCTCCTGAAAAAAAAGGAGGAAAAATCACTATTCCCTATCTTACACGTTACATATAATCATGAATCCTATTCCGCTATATTAAAGCACTATACTCAGGATCACTATCCCTACTTATTAAATGACAGCTATAAAAATCAATGGTCTCAGGGCACTAGGTTCCCATATCAATGAAGCTCTAAAGATCATGATCCTATTCCCTATATTAATGACCAACTAATATCATGGTCTTCAAACATACTTACCTAATTAATGCACAATAAATAAAGTCATGAAAATCAGTATTCCTATATTAACTTACACGGATATCGTAAATATTACTATTCCCTATATGTAAATGACACTAAATCATGTCCGACAAATATTCCCTAATATTAATGACAGACTATATCCTAGTCAACTATCCCATATATTTACCTGACACTCTATCATGGTCACTATTAATCCTATAGTTCCAATGACAACTCATCATAATTCATATTCCAATAAAAAAGGATTCCATATATTACATGTACACTATATCCTGATCGACTCTTCGCCTTATAGCAAAACAATGACCGTATATCAGGATCACTATTCCCTATATTACTGACACTCTATCTGGTCTCAAAAAAAACTATATCCTAATATTACAATGAGCGCTATATATGTTCAAACTATTCCCTCATATTAATGAACTATATCAATTGATCACTATTCCCTATATTAAATGACACTATATCACTGATCACTATTTCCCTATATTACATGACACTATTATCATGGTCCACTATTCCCTATATTAAATGACACATAATCATGATTCTATTTCATATATAATAAATGACACTATATCATGTCACTATTCCTATATTAAATGACACTATATCATATCACTATTCCCTATATTACATGGCACTCTATCCCATGATCACTATTCCCTATATTAAATGATACTATATCATTGTCCCCTATTCCTATATTACATGACACTAATCAGTCACTATTCCCTATATTACATGACACTATCTCATGGTCACTATTCCCTATATTAATGACACTATATCATTGGTCACTATTCCCTATATTAAATGACCACTATATAATGGTCACTATTCCGCTATATTAACTGACACTATCTCATGGCATATTCCCTCATATTCACTGACACTCTATCATTGTCACATTCCCTATATTAATGACATTATACCATGATCACTATTCCTATCTTAAATGACACATATCACATGGTCGCCCTATTCCCTATTTAGAATGACAACTATTCCTTTCACTATTCCCCTATATTAAATGACACTATATCTGATTACGATTCCCTATATTAAATGACACTATATCATGATCACTATTCCTATTTAAATGACACTATCTCATAGTCACTATTCCCTATATAACTGACCACTATATCATGGTCTCACACTATTCCCTATATTAAATGATACGATAGTCATGGTCACTATTTCCTATATTAAATATACTTATTCATGGTCCTATGCCCTATATAAATGATACTATATCATGATCACTATTCCCTTATTCAATGACACTATCTCATGAATTACTATTTCCAATATATTAAATGACACTATATCCTGGACACTATTCCCTATATTAATGACACTATATCATGGTCACTATTCCCTATATTCAATGACACTATATCATGGTCCTATTCCCTTTTAAATGACAACTATATCCTTGTCACTATTCCCTATATTAAATGACACTATATCATGTCACTATTCCATATATTACATGACCTATATCATGTCTCACTATTTCCCTATATTAAATGACACATATCATGGGTGCACTATTTCCCTAATTAATGAACACTATAATCAGGTCGCTATTTTCCCTATATAAATGACACCTATCATAGTCACTATTCCCTATATTAAATGACACTATATCATGGTCACTATCCTTTTCAAAGCACACTCATATCATGATCACTATTCCCTATATTAAGACATACTATATCATGATCACTATTCCCCCTATATTAATGACACTATATCATGATACACTATTCCCTAATTAAATGACCACTATATCATGGTCTCACATATTCCCTATATTAAATGCCACTATAATCAATGTCACTTTCCCTAAAAAAAAAAAAAATATTAAATACACTATATCATGGTCCTCACTATTCCCTATATTAAATGACACTATATCTGATCACTATTCCTAGATTAAATGACACTATATCATGATACTATTCCTATATAAATGCACACTATATCATGGTCGCTATTCCATATATTAATGACACTATATCATAGTCACTATTCCCTATATAAATACCTATATCATGTCACTATTCCCTATATTACATGAACACTATCATTAATTCTATTCCATATTTAAATGACACTATATCATGATCACTATTCCTATATTAATGACACTATCATGATCACTATGCCCTATATTAAATTACACTATATCTGGTCTCACTATTCCCTATATTAAATGAGACTAAGATCATGGTCACTATTGCCCTATATTAAATGACACTATACATGATCACTATTCCCTATATTAAATGACACTATTCATATCACTATTTACCATATAATGACCACTGTCATCATGGTCCCTATTTCCCTATATATAAATGACACTGGTATCATGGTCACTATTCCCCTATATTAAATGACTATATCATGGTCACTATTCCCTATATTAATGACACTTTCAATGGTCCAGTCCCTATATTACATGACACTAGATCATGGTCACTATCCCTATAGAAATGGCACTAATAATCATGATCACTATTACCTATATTAAATGCACTATATCATGATCACTTTCGCCTATATTAAATTGCACTATATCAATGGGTCACTATTACTAATTAAATGACACTATATCAGGTCACTCTTTCCCTATATTAAATTACACCATAATCATATCACTATCCTTATATTAATGACACTATATCATGTATCACTATTCCCTATTTACATACACTATAATCATGGTCACTATTCCCTATATTACATGACATATATCATGGTCACTATTCCCTATATTACATGACACTATATCATGGTCACTATTCCCTATATTCCATGACACTATATCACTGGTCACATATTCCCTATATTAATGACACTATATCATGATTATCTTTCATATATACTAAAAATGACACTATATCTGAGTCACTATTCCCTATATTAAATGACACTATATCAATGAATCACTATTTCCTATATTACATGGCACTAGATCATATCACTATTCCTATTTAATGACACCTATAATCATGGTCCACTATTCCCCTATATTACATGACACTATATCATGGTCAACTATTCCCTATATTACATGACACTATCTCCTGGTCCTATTCCCTATATTAATGACCCTATAATCATGGGTCACTATTCCATATATTAAATGACACATATCATGGTCACTATTCCCTATATATTAAATGACACTATATCATGGTCACTTTTCCTATATTAAATGATGACACTATATCATGGTCAACTATTCCTATATTAAATGCAGTAATACCATCTCACTATTCCCTATCTTAAAAGACACTAAATCATGGTTCCTCACTATTCCCTATATTAAATGACACTACTATCATGATCACTTATTCCCTATATTCAATGACACTAATATCAGAGTACTATTCCCTATATTAAATGACACTATATCCTGATCACTATTTCCCTATATTAAATGACACTATATCATAGTCCTATTCCCATATTAAATGACACTATAACATCATGAATCACTATTCCCTATTTAAATGACACTATATCATGATCACTATTCCCTATATTAAATGACACTAAATCTCAATGATCACTATTCCTATATTAAATGACACTATATCATGTCTCACTATTCCCTATTTAATGAACACTAATCATGATCACTATTCCCTAATATTAAATGACACTATACTCATGGTCTCACTATCCCTATATTAATGACACTATCATCATAGGATCACTATTCCTATATTAATGACACTATATCATGATTACTATTCCCTATATTAAATGACACTATATCATGATCACTATTCCCTATATTCAATGGCACTATATCATAGTCACTATTCCCATATTAACCTGGCAACACTATATCAATGGTCCCTCACTATTCCCTATATTAAATTGATGCCTATATCATGGTCACTATCCCTATATTGAAATGATACTATTCATGGTCCACTATTCCCTATTTAATGATCCTATATCATTATCACATTCCCTATATTAAATGACACTATATCATTAATTACTATTTCCATATATTAAATGACACTATATCTGGACAACTATTCCCCTATATTAGATGACACAATCATGGTCACTATTCCCTATCTTAAATGAACACCTGATATCATGGTCATCATTCCCTATATTAAATACACTATATCGATGGTCCTAATTCCCTATATAAATGACCTATATCATGATCACTATTCCATATTTAAATGACACTATATCATGGTCTCACTAATTTCCCTATAATAAATGAACTATATCATGGTCACTATTCCCTATATTAATGACACTAATCATGGTCGCTATTCCAATTAATGACACTATATCATAGTCAACTATTCCCTATATTAATGACCTATATCATGGTCACTATTCCTATATTAATGACACTATATCATGATCACTATTTCCCTATTACCTGACACTAATCAGATCACTATTCCCTCATATTAAATGACACTATATCATGATCAACTATTCCCTATATAAATGACAAACTATATCATTGTCCTCACTATTCCTATATTAAATGAAATAATGAGAGAAAAAAAAGAAAAAAGACAAACAAAAAAAGCCAAAAAAAAACAATAAAGAAACAAAACTATATCATGATCACTATTCCCTATATTAATGACACTATATCATGGTCTCACTATTCCCCTATATGAAATGGACACGATATCTGATCACTATTCCTATAATTAATGACACTCTATCCATGAATTACTATTCCCTATAAAATGAACCCTATATCATGATCACTATTCCTAATTATGACCTATACTAGCCTATGCCCTATATTAAATGGACACTATATCATGGCTCTCACTATTCCCTAATATTAAATGATACTATAGCATGGTTCACTGTTCCCTATATTAAATGATCTATATCTGGTCATATTCCCCTATATTAAATGAATACTATATCATGATCCTATTCTATATTAATGCACGATATCAAGGTCGCTATTTTTCCATATTAAATGACACTATATCAATGTTCTCTATTACCCTATTCCCTATATTAAATGACCTATAATCATGGTCACTATTCCCTATAATTAAATGACACTAGATCTGTCAACCATTCCCTATATTAAAATGACACATATCATGATCAACTATTCCCTATATTAAATACACCCATATCAATGATCACTTTTCCCTTATATTAAATGACACATGACCCCATAATCATGGTCACTATTCCTATATTAAATGACACACCCACTATCATTGTCACTATTCCTATATTAAATGACACATCTCATGGTCCTATTCCTATATTACAATGACACTATATCATGGCACTATTCCCTATCTTAATGACCTATATCATGGTCACTATTCCCTATATTAAATGACACTATATCATGATCACTATTCCACTATATAAATGACCACTTATATCATGATCAACTATTCCCATATTAAATTGCACTATAAATCATGTCACTATTTCCTATATTAAATGACACTATATCATGGTCTCACTATTCCCCTATATTAATGACACTATATCATGATCACTATGCCCTATATTACTGACACTATATCATGGTCCTCAACTATTCCCTATATTAATGACATTCTATATCATGGTCCGCTATTCCCTATATTAAATGACACTATATCATGGTCGCTTTCCCTATATTACATGACACTATATCATGGTCGCTATTCCTATATTAAAATGACCCTATAATCATAGTCACTATTCCCTATTTACTGAACACTATATCATGGTCACTATTCCCTATATTAGATGACACTATATCATGATCACTATTCCCGATATCAAATGAAAACCATATCTGATCACTATTCCCTTATTATGACACCATATCATGGTCACTACATTCCCTATATTAAATGACACATATCATGGTCACTATTCCCTATATTACCTGACACCCATATCATGGCATATTCCCTATATTAAATGACACTATATCATGGTCCTATTCCCTATATTATGACACTATATCATGGTCCCACTATTCCCTATATAAATGACACTTATCATGATCACTATTCCCTATATTAAATGACACTATCATGATCACTATTTCCCTATATTAAATGACAATATATCATGCTCACACTATTCCCTATATTAAATGACACTATATCATTGTCTCGGCCTATTCCCTATATAAATGACCACTATATCATGATCACTAGTCCCTATATTAAATGACACTATATCATGGGTCTCGTACTATTCCCTATAGTAAATGCCACTATAATCCTGTTCCGCTATTCCCTATATTAAATGACACTATATCCTGGTCGCTATTCCACTATATTAATGACACTATATCAATGGTTGTTTTTTCCCCCCCCCCCGGGCCCCCCTTTATTCCCCTATATTAAATGACACTATATCATAGTCCTATTTCCCTATATTACATGAACTATATCATGGTCACTATCCTATATTAGATGACACTATATCAGATCACTATTTTTCCTATATTTAAATGACACTATATCGATTACTATTCCATATATTAAATGACAATATATCATGGACACTATTCCCTTATTAATGGACACTATATCATGGTCACTATTCCCTATATTAAATGACACTATATCATGGTCACTATTCCTATATTACTTACACTATAATCATGGTCCCTATAGTCCCTATATTAATGACACTATATCCATGTCACTATTCCATATATTAATGACACTATATCATGGTCTACGATTCCCTATATTACTACACTATATCATGGTTCCTATTCCCTATATTAAATACACTATAATCAGGTCGCATATTTCCTATATTAACATGACTAATCATAGTCACTATTCCCTATTTAACATGACAACTATATCATGGTCACTATCCCTATATTAATGACACTATAATCAATGGTCTCACTATTCCTATATTAAATGACACACTAGATCATGATCACTATTCCCTATATAAATGGACACTATCATCATGATTACTATTCCTATATTAAATGACACTATTCAATGATTACTAATTTCATATTAAAATAGACACTATAATCATGGTCACTTTCCCTATTAATTACACTTAAATCAGGGCCCCTATTCCCTATATTAAATGCCACTATATCATGTCACTATTCCCTATATTAAATGACACTATTCATGATCATAGATATACATACCCTCACAACATTACCCCTTAATAGTTTACTTATGAAACCATACCCTCCACATTACCCCTTTAATCGTTACACTTATAGATACCACATACCCTCCAACATTACCCCTTTAATAGTGTTACACTTATAGATACCATACCCTCCAACTATCCCCGTGTTAATAGTTTACCCTTTAAGAAACACCCTCCAACTTACCCCCTTTTAGTAGTTACACTATGATACACATACCCTCCACACATTCCCCATTTAATAGTTGCACTTAAAGAAACACATACCTCCAACATTGCCCCTTTATAGTTACACTTATAGAACACATAACCGCTCCACATTCCCCCCTTTAATAGTTACACTTATAGAAACACATACCCTCCAACATTACCACCACCCTTCATAGTTACACTTATAGAAACACATCCCCTCCAACATTCCCCTTTAATATTACACTTATAGAAACACATCCTCCACCATTCCCCTTTAATATTTTCACATTTAGAACACATACCTCCAACTTCCCCTTTTAATAGTTCACTTATAGAACCACTACCCTCCAACATTCCCCCCCCTTTAATAGATCCACTTATAGATAACCATACCTCCACATTTACCCTTTCGTAAGTTCACTTATAGAAATCACATTCCGCAACTATACCCTGCAATAGTTACACTTATAGAAACACATACCCTCCAACATTTCCCTTTTAATATTTACACTTTGAAACACATACCCTCCAACATTCCCCTCCCCCTTTAAATATATACACTTATCGATCACATACCCCTCCAACATTCCCCGATTAATAGTTACCTTATGAAACACATACCCGCCAACATTCCCTTTAATAGTTACACTTAGAGAACCACATACCCTCCACATACCCTTTAATAGTTACACTTATTATAAGAACACCTACCCTCCAACCTTCCCCCTTTAATAGTTACACTTATGAAAACCTACCCTCCACATTCCCCTTATCATATTAACCTTATAGAAACACCTACCCTCCAACATTCCCTTTTAATAGTTACACTTATAGCAACAATACCCTCCACTTACCCCTTTATCTTACACGTTATAGAACACTACCTTCCACATTCCCCCTTTAATAGTTACACTTATATATACACCATACCTTCCAACATTCCCCCTTTAATAGTTCACTTATAGAAACACATAACCTTCCAACATTCCCCTTTAATAGTTCACTTATATAAACACATACCTTCCAACATTCCCCCTTTCAATAGTTACACTTTTAGAGAAACACATCCCTCCAACATTCCCTTTTAAATAGTTACACTTTATAGAAAACACCTACCCTCCACATTCCCCTTTAATACTTACACTTATAGATACAACATACCCTCCAACTGTTCCCTTTAATAGTTTACACTTATAGAAACACTACCCTCCAACATTCCCCCTTTATAGTTACACTTATAGAAACACATACCATCCAACATTACCCCTCCAATAGTTACACTTATAGAAACACATACCCTCCAACATTACTCCTTTAATAGTTACCCTTATCGAAACACCTACCCTCCAACCATTACTCTTTAATCGTTTACACTTATAGAACACATACCCTCCACATTACTCCTTTATATTTACACTCTAGAAACACATACCCTCCAACATTACTCCTTTATATTTACACTTATAGAAACACATACCCTCACATACTCCTTTTATATTACACTTTAGAAACACATCCCTCCCACCTTACTCCTTTAATAGTTACACTTATAGATACACATACCCTCCAACATTCCCCCTTTAATACTTACACTTATAGAACCACATATCCTCCAAATTCCCCTTTAATAGTTTACACTTATAGAACACATACCCTCCAACAGTACTCCTTTAAAGGGTTCTCTACTTGTATAAACAGATTTTTTGGAATTCATTTTAATTTGAAGACGGGAGGTCAGGGGCTGTGTCTTACTCCTGATTTGTTTCATAAAACAATCTGGAACCAAGAAGAACGAACTTATTGCCTCCGGTCGCATACGCTCCGTCGGCCCGTATCTGACAGGTCAGACAGACTCTGGTATTCTATTTGCATGTACGCATTTGCATAGAAGACAGATTTGTGTAGACTGATGTCAGAACAAACGTCCCCTGGAATGTGTTTATCCGCTATATGTATGTACACGTGTGTGTGGTGTACAGTGTGTAGGGATGTTCAGTGGTTTTGAATTCTCTGTGTGTGTACAGGTGTTGTTAATGTCTGTGTGTGTGTATACAAAGTGTAGTGGGTTTAAAGTCTGTGTGTGTCATGTGTATGTGTGAAGTCTGTGTGTTTGTACAATGTGTACTGTGTGAAGTCTGTGTGACAGTGTGTAGTGGGTGTGATGTCTTGTTTTACAGTGTGTATGTGTATGTGGGAGTCTGTGTGTGTAGCAGTGTGTTGTGGAAGTCTGTGTTGTATACAGAGTTGTAGTGTGGTGGAGTATATGTGTGTACAGTGTGGTATGTGTGAATCTGTGTGTTTTGTACATGTGTACTGTGTGAAGTCTGTGTGTTAACAGTGTGTAGTGTGTGATGTCTCGGTGTGTACAGTGTGTATGTGTAGTGTGTGAAGTCTGTGTGTGTACAGTGTGTAGTGTGTGAAGTCTGTGTGGTACAGTGTGTATGGTGTAGTCTGTGTGTGTAGTGCGTATGTACAGTGTGGTAGTCTGTGTGCCATACGTGTGTGTGTGTGTGTACAGTGGGTATGTGTGTAGTGGGGTGTGAAGTCTGTGTGTGTATGTGTGTAGTGTGTGAAGTCTGTGTGTGTATGTGTGTAGTGTGTGAATTCTGGGTGTACAGTGTGTAGTGTGTGTGAAGCTTGTGTGTATGTGTGTAGTGTGTGAGTCCCCTGGTGTGTACATGTGTGTGTGTGAAGTCTGGGTGTACAGTGTGGTAGTGTGTGAGTTCTGTGTGTGTATGTTGTAGTTGTGAGTATCTGTGTGTACAGTGTGTATGTGTGAAGTCTGTGTGTTTGTACCTGTGTATGTGTGAAGTCTGTGTGTACAGTGTGTAGTGTGTGATGTCTCTGTGTGTACAGTGTGTATGTGTAGTGTGGTGAAGTCTGGTGTGTGTACAGTGTGTAGTGTGTGAAGTCCTGTGTGTGTGGAAGTCTGTGTGTACAGTGTGTATGTGTGTATTTGTGTGAAGTCTGTGTGTAGTGCGTATGTACAGTGTGTAGTGTGTGAAGTCTGTGTGCGCCAGTGTGTGTGTGTACAGTGTGTATGTGTGTAGTGTGTGAAGTCTGTGTGTGTATGTGTGTAGTGTGTGAAGTCTGTGTGTGTATGTGTGTAGTGTGTGAAGTCTGTGTGTACAGTGTGTATGTGTGGAAGTCTGTGTGTACAGAGTGTAGTGTGTTAGTATGTGTGTACAGAGTGTATGTGTGAAGTCATTGTGTACAAGTTGTTCTGTGTGAAGTCTTGTGTTTGTTACATGTGTACTGTGGTGCAAGTCTGTGTGTATTGTGTGATGTTCTGTGTGTGTACAGTGTGTAGTGGTGTGAAATCTGTGTGGTAGTGCGTATGTACAGTGTGTAGTGTTGTTGAAGTCTTGTGCGTACAGTGTGTGTGTGTACAGTGTGTATGTGTGTAGTGTGTGAAGTCTGTGTGTGTGTGAAGTCTGTGTGTGTATGTGTGTAGTGTGTGAAGTTCTGTGTTGTGTATGTGTTTGTGTGTGAAGTCCCTGTGTGTGTATGTGTGGTAGTGTGTGAATCTGTGTGTGTATGTGTGTATGTTGAATCTGGGTGGTGTTTGTGTAGTGTGTGAAGTCTGTGTGTACAGTGTGTAGTGTGTGAAGTCTGTGTGTGTATGTGTGTATGGTGAAGTCTGTGTGTGTATGTGTGTAGTGTGTGAAGTCTGTTGTGTATGGTGTGTTGTGTGAAGTCTGTGCGTACAGTGTGTGTGTGTGTGTGTGTACAGTGTGTATTGGTAGTGTGTGAGTCTGTGTGTGTATGTGTGGTAGTGTGTGAAGTCTGTGTGTATGGTGTGTAGTGGTGTGAATCGTTGTCTACAGTGTGTGTGTTTGTGTACAGTGTGGCTGTGTGGGTAGTGTGTTGAAGTCCCTGTTTGTGTATGTGTGTAGGGTGTGAAGTCGATTGTGTGTCTGATGTGTGTGTGTGAATGTAGCTGTGTGTCAGAGTGTTAGTGTGTGAAGCTGTGTGTGGTAAGGTGTAGTGTTGTGAGAGTCCGTTGTACAGTGTGTAGTGGATTAGTGAGCTGTGTGTTGTAAATGTGTCGTGTAAGTCTGTGTGTAGATAGTGTGTGTTGTGTTGTACTGTTATGTGAATTGTGTGTTGGTGAGTGGTATGGTGATGTAAGTGTGTGTAGTGTGTGAAGTTGTTTTGCGGTTCTAGTGCGTCGTGTGTGTGGTGTCAGTGTGTATGGTGTAGGGTGTGAAGTCTGTGTGTGTCTGTTGTTGTGAGTCTGTGGTGGTAGTGGTGAAGTGCATGTGTGTAGTGTGTAATCGTGTGTATAGTGCTGTAGTGTTGATATTGTATGTGTGTTACGTAGTCTGTGTGTGTATGTGTGTCGTGTGAAGTCGTGTGGAGTGCTGTAGTGTGTAAGTCGTGTGTACCGGTGTGTGTGTAGAGTCTTGTGTGTAGTGTGTGTAGGATCTGGGTGTGTGTAGGGAAGTCTGTGTGTGTGTAGTGTGTTTGAAGTTGCAAGTGGTGTTGTGGTTACAGTGTGAGTGTGTATGGTGGTCTTGTGTGTTGTTGTAGTGTGATCTGTGTGTTATGTGTTGAGTGGAGTTCTGTGGCGTACCAGTTGTTGGGTGTGGTACAGTTGTGTCTGTGTGTAGTGTGTGAGTCTGTGTTGTATGTCATGTGATCGGTGTGTGTGAGTGAGTGTTGAAGTGTGTGTGTATGTGTTAGTGTGTAAGTCTGTGTGTGTGTGTGTGTGACGTCTGTGTGTTTACAGAGTGTGTAGTGTGTGAAGTCTGTGTGGACTGTGTGTAGTGAGTCGTTGTGATGTGTGATGTGAAGTTCGTGGGGTGTTAGTATGTGTAGTTGCGAGTTGTGTGGAGTGCTGTGTGTGTACAGTGTGTTGTGTGTAGTGTGTGAGTCTGTGTGTGTATTGTGTAGTGTGTGAAGTCTGTGTGTGTATGTGTGTAGTGTGTGAAGTCTGTGTGGCGACATTGGTGTGTGGACGGTGTGTAGGTGAAGTCGGTGTGGGTATAGGTGTAAAGTCTGGTGGGTGGTAAGTGTGGTAGTGGTAAGTCTCTGTGTGTAAGTGTGTAGTGTGTGAAGTCTGTTGTGTAGGGGTCAGTGTGTGAGTGTTGTGATGTAGGTCTAGTCTGGTTGTGTATTGTTGTAGTGTGTGAAGTCTGTGTGCGTAATTGTTGCCCCGTTGTGTGTGTTACAGTGTGTTGTGTGTAGTGTGTGACGTCTGTTGTAAGTGTTTATGTGTGAATTGATGTCAGTGTGAGTGTGGTCTGTGGGTGTAGTGTGTTTGGAAGTCGTGTGTAAGTGTGCTTGTGTGTGGTTGTGTGTATGTGGTTTGAGGGTGTGTGAAGTCTGTGTGTTAAGTTGTGTAGTGTGTGAAAGTCTGTGGTGATATGTGTAGGTATGTGAATCTGTTGTGTGTGTAGTGGTGTGAAGTCTGGTGTGTGTGTGGTATGTGTGGTGAAGTCCCTGTGTGCGTACATTTGGTGTGTGTGTACAGTGTGTATGGTAGTGTGTATTAGTGTGTACGTGTTTGAGTGGGAGTTTTGTGACAGTGTGTAGTGTCTGAAGGCTGTGTGTACAGTTGTAGTTCGTGGTTGTGGAAGTCCTGTGTGTCAGTGTGTAGTGTGTCTGTAGTGTGTGTGTGGTGGGGAGTCGTGTGTACATAGTCTGTGTGGTTACAGTGTTATGTGTGTGAAGTCGTGTGAAGCTGTGTAGTGTATGGTCTAGTGGTAGCTGTGGTGTATGTGTGTAAGTGTGTAGTGTATACGTTTGGATTCTTGTGTGTCAGTGTGTTAGTGTGTGAGTTTGTGTGTTGTTGTGTGAGTCTGTATCTGTGGTGTGTACAGTGTGTAGGGGGTTGTGGTGTGATAGTGTGTGCTTGTAGTGTGTATAGTGTGTGTGAGTCTGTGGCGTACATTGTGTGTGTAGGTGTGGTACAGTGTGTAGTGATGTCGTGTGTAAGTCTGTGTGTAAGTGGAGTAGTCTTGTGTTCAGTGGTAGTGAAGTCTGTGTGTAGTGTAGTGTGAAGTGTGTGGTAGGGTGATTGTGTGAAGGTGCCTGATTGTGGTACATGTGGTGTAGTGTGTTGAAAGTCTGTGTGTACAGTAGTTGTAGTGTGTGAAGTCCTGTGTGTAGGTGTGTGTGTGTAAGTTTTGTGTAGGTGTAGGTGTGGAAGTCTGTGTGGTAGTGAGTGGTGAGTCGTTACATTGGTGTGGTGTAAGTGTGTTGTGTGTATGTGTGAAGTCGTGTGGTGGATGTGGTGTGGAAGTCTGTGTGGTATGTGTGTAGTGTGTGTAAGTCTGTGTGTGTGTATATATGTGTAGTGTGTCGTAAGTCTGTGTGTGGTTGATGTTGTGTAGTGGTGAAGTCTGGTGTGTATAGTGGTGTATTGTGATCTGGTTAGTGTGTACGGTGTAGCTGTGTGTGTAGTGTGTAGGTGTGAAGTCTGTTGTGTATCGTGTGTAGTGGTGTGAGCTGTGTGCTGATGTGTTGTTTAGTGTGTGAGTTGTGTGACCTGTTGTGTGTGGTGTGAGTCGTGTGTGTCGTAGTGTGTGTGTCTGGTGTGGCAGTTGTAGTGTTGTAGTCTGTGGTACAGTGCTGTGGGTGTGTCTGTGTGTGTAGTGTGAAGTTGTTCAATTGCTGTTGTGTGTACAGTGTGTAGTGTGTGAAGTCTTGGTGTGTACAGTGTGTAAGGGTGTGAAGTCGGTGTGTTGTGAGTGGTGTTGAAGTCTGTGTGCAGTGTGTGTAGTCAGTGTTGGTGGATGCGTACAGGTGTGTGGGAAGTCTGTGTGTGGGAGTGTGTTGAACTGTGGTGTGTATAGTTGTGTGAAGTCTGTGTGCGTACATTGCGTGGTGTTGTGGGTTGTACAAGTGGGTGTTGTGTGTAGTGTGTGAAGTCTGTGTGTACAGTGTGTAGTGTGTGAGTCTGTGTGTGTAGTGTGTGAAGTCTGTGTGTGTAGTGGTGATGTAGTCTTGTTGTGACAGTGTGTAGTGTGTGAAGTCTGTGTGTTGTATGTGTGAAGTCTGTGTGTGTATAGTGTTGAAGTATGTGTGCGTACATTGTGTGTGTGTGTGTACGTGTGTATGTGTGTAGTGTGTGAAGTCTGTGTGTACAGTGTGTAGTGTGTGAAGTCTGTGTGTAACAGTGGTGTAGTGTGTGAAGTCTGTGTGTACATGGGTATGTGTGAAGTCTGTGGTGTATCGTGTAGGTGGTGAAGTCTGTGTGTGTACAGTGTGAGTGTGTTTTATGTGAATCTGTTTTATGAGGAAAGTCCTGTGTGTGTTACGTGTGTAGGGTGTGTGTATGTGAGTCCGTATAGTGTAAAGTTTGTGGTGTGTATAGGGGGTGTTGGTGGTAAATTGCACCTAGAATGTATATAAGTACATGTGTCTGTCCTGTCGTATGACACATGGACAGAGACTGGATACATCACATTGTCACATATTTACATGTCAGTGATTTGTACCCTATTCCCTAACTGCTTTGTCCAAGATATTTGTTGCAGCTTTTTGCACCTCCCACCTTCTTAGCGAATGATGACAGGACAACATTTCCTAACACTCTGATTTGGCTGTCTGAACCCCCCTCTCTTCCCTTTCCATCTGAGTCTGTCCAGCCCCATCCTTCACCCAGCCAATAAGGGACCATGTTGTTGTTTAGCTTCACAGCCTGACAGTCAGCCCCCTGGGAGGCAGAGCTGGGACTAGGCGCAGGTCCAGTAAGGGAAGGCAAGATTGATATAACATTCATGCTACTGTGATTGTCAGGGTCCCCAACTGTATGATAGGTTCTGTTAGCAAGAGAGGGTCATGGGAATGTAGTTCTCAGTGCTATGTATGTTTTATTTATTATAGCTCATTGGTGCACAGCCCCTGTACAATATTTAATACAGAAGTTCATACAAGGGGACATTTAAGAGTGAGTGGGTATTTTACTGTCTGTAATGTTCTGTCTGTTAAATTAAGCCGTGACCCATATGTACTGTGTGTATAATGGTGTGACGGTGTAATGTGTGTGTGTATATGTTTATGTAATGTGTTATACATGTGGTGTCTAATGTGTGTGTGTATAATGTGTGGTGGTATAATGTGTGTGTGTTATATGGGGACCTGTGTGTATGTGTTGTATAATGTGTGTGAACACTGTGTGTGTAGATACTGTGTGTGTACTAATTGTGTGTGTATAACTTGTGTGTATAATGGGTGTGATAATTACTGTTTGTGATAACGTGTGCTATGTTGTTGTGTTATATACTGGTGTTATAATGTGTGTTGTGTGTATATTGTGTGTGTATAATGTGTGTGTGTATATACTGTGTGTATAATGTGTGTGTGTATAATGTGTGTGTGTATAATGTGTGGTGGTCTAATGTGTGTGTGTATAATGTGTGTGTGACCTGGTGTAGTGTGGTTTATTCAATGTGTGGTGTGGTTATAATGTGTGTGTGTGGATATGATGTGTGTGTGTATAATGTGTTGTGTCATGTAGTGTGTAAGTGTGTGGTGCTGCAGTGTATGTTATGTGTGTGTGTGTAAATCCTGTGTGTGTGTTAATTTGTGTGTATATGTGTATGTGTGTTCTGTGTGGTATATATGTGTGTTATTAGCTGTGGGTATTTATACTGTGTGTGATTACTGTGTGTTTGTGTGTATCCTGTGTGTATAGGTGTGGTAATATGTGTGTAACGGTGGTGTCTAGTGTGAATTAATGTTGTGTGTATACTGTGTGTATAATGTGTGTAGTGTGTGTGTATAACTTGTGACTGTGTGGTTTATGTGTGTCGTTGTGTGGTGTGTAATACTGGTGTGTGTCGTGTGTGTTTGTATACTGTGTGTATAGTGTGTGTATACTGTGTGTATAAGTGTGTAAGATGTGTTGTGGTATCGTGTGTATACGTGTGTGGTTTACTGTGTGTAGTGGTGTGTGGGTAATGTGTGGTGTAATGTGGGTGTGTGTGTATGTATTGTGTGTGTGTATAACTTGTGTGTGTGTGTACTACGTGGTGTGGATCAGTGTGTGGATGTGTGTTGATACTGTGGTATAAGTGTGTGTGTGTGTATACTGTTGTGTAATAAAGTGTTGTTGTGTGTCTACTGGTGTGTTATACTGGTGTTATAGTGTGTTTGTGTGTGTATAATTGTGTGTGTGTGGTATATACTGTGTGTAGTAATGTGTGTGTGTTGTTATACTGTGTTGGGTGTGTAATACTGTGTGTATATTGTGTGTGTGTAAATGGGTGAAACTGTTGTTAGTGTGGTGATAACTTGTTAAGTGTGTTGAGGTGTGTGGTTTTATCTGTGTGTCTATGTGTGTGTGGGTGTGTGCGGTATCACTGTTGGGTATAGTTTGTTATTACTGTGTGTTAATAGTGTGTGTGTGTGTGTGCGTCTATACTGTGTGTATAGTGTGTGTGTGTGTGTGTGTAACTGTGTGTATAATGTTGTGGTGGTGTGTATAATGTGTGTGTGTGTGTGTGTGTACAATGGTGTTGTGTATACTGTGTGTATAATGTGTGTGTGTGTGTTCGATTGTATATGTTGTGTATAATGTGTGGTGGTGTATGTGTGTGTATACTGTGGTGATTACGTGTGTGTGATATATGTATATTAATGAAACAAGGTGCACTCCTGAAGTCTTCTTGAAAGCAATTTTTCAGTGTTCGTTTATTAACTATCTTAAGGCAAGTTTCGGTCCTGTTTCTTTTGGGGACCTTTCTAAGCCACAACCTTGACAAAGGTCCCAGAAACCAGGACCAAAATGTTTGCCATTAAATTATCACACTAATATAAATTGCTTGAAGACCCAGGGGGGGTGCTCCTTGACTGCTGTCATTATGATCACAAGTGGTTTGAATTGCAACTTGAAGTGTGCGCCTTACCCAGCAGAAAGTTTGTTCCGGTTCGATACCGGCTTTAAACTGCTGATCGTTGCGTTATCTTTACATGCGGTGTCAGGGGCCTGGCCTACCACTCTACAGGGGAGTCCGGACCCCTGAAGTTTCACTCTGCTATGCGATAGCTGGGTACCACACATTAACGATTAAGCCCCGATACCGTCGGATCCGCGGTATCGGGGCTTAATCATTACGTGTGTTACGTTCGTTTCCCGAACGAGCAGCGGCCTCGCCAACGATCGGGTCGGCCGAACGCTCGTTCCGGGAACGGCCGAAATGCCATCGCCCTCTAACTCCCGTATAGAGGAGTTCTAGCGCGGCCATGGAAACCACACAGTCCCGAGCGTTCCCCATAGGAGAACGCTCGGGACTGTGTTGTATGAGATCTTTGAAAGATGGCAGGCAGGAACTTGCAATCCTTGTCTGTCATCTTCAGAAATCTGTACTTGTGTTGTACTAGCTTTAGAGGACATTGGATATTGTCCTCCCTGCTTGTTCCCCTGCACTGCTCACAGTCATGCATGTGTTTAGAAGAGGGCATCTAGGATTTGTTTTAAGAATGTGAAGGTCTTATTATCCGGTGGGATTCTATTGAAATTGATATTTATCTAATCTTGAATCCCACAGATCTAGTTTGGCTGTCTATAAGGAGGGTAGGGTCCAAGATACGCAGCTCTTTCAATCTGTTTTTAACATAGGCCAAATAAATGGATCTTTGGTATACATTACCCATAATAATTTCACTGTTTTTATGTTGATCACTTGTGAAAATGAAACGAAGATAATCGATTGTTTACAAAGATAAAATCAACAGAATTACTAAACGGATCCAAACAAGATGGCATCAGAAGAACACTTTTGGTTAGATAAAATTCATTACAAACGCTTGGAACGGCAATACAAGGCATCCCCCATTTAACGAATGGGATTAATAGAGAGTCAACCGTTACGTGAGGAGTAAACCAATCAGATTGCAGCATTATATACACTTACAGAACATACAGGGAACAGATACAGTCTACTACTATCATGGGATGTATACTAAATAACAGCTTTCAGATAATTATATATCCAATGGTTATAAAGAGGAAGTCAACTTTAAGTGAAGGAGTAAAAAAAAAAAAACACCCAATCATGTTGCAGCATTAATACCTTACGAACGTACAGGGAACGATACATCTACTACTATCATGGGATGTAGCCTAAATACAGTTGTCGGATAATTATATATCCAATGGGATATAAAGAGGAGTCTGCTTCATGGGAAGGAGGAAACAAATCAGATTGCAAGCATTAATACGCTTACAAGAAACAG
The DNA here is from genome assembly GCA_019447015.1 of Hymenochirus boettgeri. Classification (NCBI taxonomy): domain Eukaryota; kingdom Metazoa; phylum Chordata; class Amphibia; order Anura; family Pipidae; genus Hymenochirus; species Hymenochirus boettgeri. Next base: position 2,165,168 of record JAACNH010000011.1, on the reverse strand, counting down.
ATACAGGTAACAGATACATCTACTCCTTAAAGGTGGTCTGTAACCTAATAACAACTGTCAGATTAATTATATATCCAATGGGATTTAAAGAGGAGTCGCTTCGTCTGATGAATTTCTGATTTTAGAATTCATTAACAATATCAGACCCAGTCAAAGACAGTTTTTTTTCAACTTCAGATGTGGGATTAAGTTTATGTGACAGCTTGTTCAATAATTATATAGTCAAATGACCATTCAAGAGGAGCCAGCTTGGGAAGGAGGAGAACCAATCAGATTGCGCATTAATACACTTACAAACAGATACAGGGAAAAGATACATCTACTACTATCACTGGGATGTAACCTAAATAACAGCTTGTCAGATAATTATATTATCCAATGGATTTAAGAGGAGGGTGTCATTAAACTAATAACGAAATCTTTCGACTTAAGAATTGTTACAATTACAGAACAAGGCCAAACATTCTCTTCTCCTATTGTGGGATTCAGTTAATAATTGTCAGCTAATTTTATTCCATGATGTTAAAGAGGAGTCGGCGTTCATGGGAAGGAGGAAACCAATCAAATCGCCAGCTTAAACACTTAAGAACAGATACAGGGAACCAGATACATCTACTACTTTTCAAAAGGAATGTAACCTAAATACAGCTTTCAGAATGGATTGCGTTCGCTTGAAGAGCTGTGGATAAAACAGTAATAAGCCTCCGCAAAGGAACCCTTACTGTGAAGTTGACAATAACTGCACTGAGTGTCACAGGAATATTTACACACTAAAACACACTCGGGCTCCCATCCAGAAGAGTGCACACTATGGAGAGATACCATTTTCCTTGTTCTGAATGCGTAGATGTTTTTACACCCGTCAGAATGTTAGAATACACTTCGCTCCACAACTGGTACTGAAACATTTTTCTTGCTCCGAGTGTGGGAAATGTTTCCGATATCAGTCAAAACCTTAAAGAGGCCATTGCTGTGGCTCACAAGGTAGAAGTCTCCCACTTGTTGTCTCTGACATGTGACAGTGTTTTACACATCAGTCAGACCTGATTGAACATTCAAGATCCAATGAGGTGAAAACTTCTGTTTACATGTGCCTGAATTGGAGATATTCTAATCGCTCCAAGCTGATCGACATATCCGTATCTCATAACAGGGGACAACCATTTTTTTGTTCTGAATGTGTGAAGTGTTTTTATCAAGATTAACCTCGATAGACATCAAAGAACTCACAGTGGAGACAAACCTTCACATGGTTCTCATGTGGCAAATGTTTTACCGATGGCAGGACTTCGGAACACGAAGGATCCACACGGAGACAAACGTTTTTCTTGTTCTGAATTCGCAGGTGTTTTAATCCAGCAGGCAAACCTTTAAAAAGCACACTTACAGGATTTCACCCGGGACATTGAAACGCTTCTCTTGCTGCGATGGGCCAAGTGCTTTGCTCAAAGATCAATACCCTTATTAGATATACATAAAATTTTCACAACTATGGACAAGGCGAGTCCTAAACTGGGGAAACTCTTTATACCAAGTATAAGCAAACCTCACATTTACAAAGTAAAGGGGTAAAACTTTTTGGTTTTTTACACAGCAACACCTTCACTGTACGAATAGTTCACCAACAGAGGCGACTTTTTGCAGTATCTTTAGCCCTAAAATAGACCTTAAATGGCAGTTTGCTTTTAAAGGGAAACTGTGGGTCTTCCAAACTAGTAAGAATGTATAGAAAGCCTTCCATCGTATTGGGGACCAGCAAACCTAAAGTCACAATCTCTGGATACAATTTGTTGAGAAGTTATTGCTGGAAAGGTTCAGCAATATTACTTCCATGCTTGAACACTTCCTGTTTTCAGCCAGGTGACCAGCCTCCATTCATTAAAGGCTCCCCTCTCACCTGTCAATTTTTCCCCCAGGTACCCGTATATACTCGAATATAAGTCGACCTAGTATAAGACGATGTACAGATTTTTACCTGAAAATTGTTAAAACATGATTGGCTTGGGTATGTTCGAGGGTAGAAATTAAAATATGACCACTACTGCCTTCTGATTCGTATTGTTTTTAGGCTTTAGTTGGCCCTTCTTAAATGGCAGCGAATTCCCATGGATTCGCTGTCTATTTAAGGGAAAAACTAAACCTCAAAACATACAGATCAGAAGCGTATCTTTAGCAATCGACATCATATTTGATTCTGGTTCGTTTTAAAGCATTAGTTGCCCTTTAAATAAAGAGTAATCACACACGGGGGGGGCGAACCTCCAATTCCTTGCCACTCCATATGTTTGTACACTTACTGTAGTGTACTACTTTACTGTATGTTCCTAACATCTGCAGTAGAAAGCCCGGCACTCCCCCCAGAGCCCTTCAGTCATGCTGACTTTGTGTAGTCTGCAATAAGGCTGCTCCTGGTGCTGCCATCTGGATGTCTGAAACACCATAAATATGGGCTAGGCCGAAATGTCAGGTCCATAAACCCCACCCTTCCACTTCGCAAGGCCCTGCGCTTTGGCCTCTGCTGGGTTTTCTCCTTCTCACCAGAAGGGCTCTGGCCGTACACTATGCTATCAAAACTTTCTGTGCCTGAAGTCCAGTAATCGGCCAGTCCCTTGCATCCGCATTAACTCCTCTTGGATGGGTGGCATCATTACTCGGTGCAGAGTCGTGATGTCACCCACTAAGAATTTGCGGAGCAAGCGTCTGCGCTGATTACTGGAGCAAATGTGAGTGACTCGAGTATAATCTCGGGTTACGATTTTTATGCTATTTTTATAGCCTAAAAACCTCGACTTATACTCGTAGATATATCGTACTTCCTGATTACCCAGCAATTAATTCTTACACGAGGAAGGGGACAACCCTCGAAAGTTGTGCACATGCATTTGTCCAAATAAAACAATTAGATATCTTCATTTGAGATGCTATTTGTTATATGAGACATGCTTCTCACCCGCGGATGGCGCAGGGCAGCGAGGGTAGAGCAAGGTCCGTGGAGTGGATGTCCACATTTACCCAATTTAATTTCTCACAGGCTCCAACCAGAGATGTGATTGTCGTTTCATGTAATGGAATACAGCAGGCCTTTATTTAACCCTTCGTTGTTTTAAGACCACAGTTGGCCTTTAAATAAAAATGTAATAAAATTTTATCAATCCCAAACCACAAACTGCAATATTTTAACCAGAAATGTTGCCTTATGTTCTACTATTACTCTCCTTTCTGCTTACTGGATTTCCAGTTAGGTTAAGGATGTAACATGACATTGCATGCCAATGACTGAATGTATTCCCTCGGCTGCCTCATTGAGCATGTGACAGCTTGTAAAAGAGCTTGGGAGGAAGAAGAAATTTGTAAGAGGCACAGGAACGGGGGAACATATTTTTGCATAATTGTTTAGTTGTTTGGAGGGTGGATTCACCTGTATATTTTATTATAGAGGTGATCTGCCCTTCTATAAGGTGGAACCAAACAGAGCTTGTGGAGTATGAATGAACCAAATCTATCTTGGGGTGGGTTATTTATCTGAATTCTGTTGATTTGGGGGTGAATTTGATGAAACTCACAAGTTTATAAAATTCTCTGTGATGATCAGATCGTTCTTGTTAATGATTCAGCAGTTAAGGTACATGTTGACTTGCTCAGAGCACTAGAGCAATCCCAAGTATTCATTGTAATAAACCTTCTTGGTTTTCTTTTGATGTTTTCATTCCTTTGGGGGGTCATCTCTTCACAAAAAATGTTTATATCCAGTGAAAGATCGGATTATGTCCTCTCTGGGTGGTCTCTCGGGAGGAGATAGGAATACGTTCCTCTTGGGTGGATCTCTGGAGGAGAGTCAGGATACGTCCTTCTGGTGGCTCTGGGAGAGAATAGGAAACAGGCCTTCCTCCCTTGGTGTCTCTGGGAAAATAGAGGATAATCGTTCCCTCCGGGTGGTCTCTGGAAGAGAGAGAAATAAGTTCCACCCTGGTGGTCCCTGGAAAGAGAGAGAATCTTTCCTCCCCGGGTGGGGTCACTGGAGGAGATAGGAATACGTCCTTCGTGGGGGTGGTCCTTGGGAAGAAAGAGAGGAATCCGTTCCTCCCTGGTGTGGTCTCTGGGAGGTAGGATAGGAATACGTCCGTCACTTGGGTGGTCTCTGTGGAACGAGAGAGGAATACGTTCCTCCCTGGTGTCCTCTAGGAAAAAGAGAAATAAGTTCCACCCTGGGTGGTCCCTGGAAAGAGAGAGGAATTACGTGTCAATGTGCCTCGGGGAGATAGGATCCTCCCTGGGTGTTTGAGGAGATAGGTAATACATTCCTCCGCGGGTGGTCTCTGGGAGGAAGATTAGGAGGATAGGACGTTCATCCCTGGGGTTGTCTTGGGAGGAGAAGGAATACGTTCCTCCACTGGGTGGTCCTGGGAAGAGAGGGAATACGTTCCTCCTGGGTGGTTCCTCTGGGAAGAGAGGGAATACGTTCCTCGGGGCCCAGGTGTCCTCCTGGTGGTCTCTCGGGGAAGAGAGAGGAATTCGTTCCTACCTGGTGTCTCTGGGAAATAGACGAGTAATACGTTCCTCCCTGGTGTCTCGGGAGGATATAGGATACGTTCTCCCTGGGTGGGTCTCTGGGAAGAGAGAGGATACTTCCGTCCCAGGGGGTGGTGTTCTCGGGAAGAGAGAGGAATACGTTCCTCCCTGGGTGGTCTCTGGGAAGAGAGGGGAATACGTTCCTCCCAGGGTGTCTCTGGGAAGAGAAGAGAGGGACTACGTTCCTCCCGGGTGGTCCTCTGGGAAGAGGATAGGAATAACAGTTTCCTCCCCTGGGTGGTCTCCTCAGCAAGAGACTGAAGTGTTTTTCAAGGTAACGAGATAATAAATAAAGAAATAATGTTTTCTTTATTATATTTCCAATGTTTAATACTTTAAGAATTGTAATGCTCTAAGGAGTAAGCTACCCCCCAGTAGGCGACTAACTGAGTGTGAAGATGCAAGAAGCGCGTCTTTCCATTGGATAGTCTCCGTGACAGGGTGAGGCTGTATTGTAGGTAACAGATTAATGGTTTAGACCCTCCAGCTGGTTTAGTTTCATTTTTTTACAGTAAAATATGTCCTTGTTTTCTCAATCTGGTAAAAATGTACGATACATGCCCCAAATAAACCCAATTACCTTTTTATAGACCAAGGCTCAGTGGCACCACTATCTTGGGCTAACCCAATCTTCTTTCCTTAGATTCATGCAGTGCAGTTTTGGAATCCCCTATACAAAGGGACATCTTGGAAATGAAGCAGTCAGAGAAGGGCAACGAATTACTAGGGGACGTAGGGGGCTTGACTAATGCAGCAGATTAGACAAGTTATAACTAAATTAATAAGGGGAGTGGAGGGGCTTGACTATGCAGGCAGATTAGACAAGTTAGGGCTGTTTACATTGGAGAGGTGACGTTCGTGGAAGTGGAGGGGCTTGACTATGCAGGCAGATTAGACAAGTTAAACTAAATTAATAAGAGGTAACATGTGTGGGCTGACTATTGCAGGCAGGATTTAGACAGTTATAACGAAATTAATAAAAGGGGATGAGGTGGCTATTACTATCAGGCACGATTAACAAGTTTATACACATAAATTAACTAAGGGGAATGGAGGGGCTGACTATCGGCATGATGTCTAACAAGTTACATAAACTAAATTAATAAGGTGAATGGGGGGCTTTGACGACATGCCAGTGGCAGATTAGACATAAGTTACTAACAATTTAATAAGGGATATGGAGGGGCTTTGTACTATGCTGGCATAAGACAAGTTATAACTAATTAATAAGCATGTGCGGGTAGTACTGGAGTGGGTTGACTATTCAGGCAGATTAGATCAATTTAGAAGTGCTGTTTACATTGGAGAGGTGACGTTCGAGTGAAGATATGGTCACCTTATATAAATATATTTATGGGCCATATAATAAAATAAGGGTTGACGTTTGTACAACCAGAGATTGTGTCGTGTAAGGGCCCCGCTTTAGGACAAGGATTACTGCAACCATGTCCTGCAGTCTGACCAAGAGACTCTTCTTTAGTTCAGATGGAATTTAAAAAAGCTACAGTACATTGAGGGGACCATGAATGCCAACATGTACTGTGAATCAGAGCATGATCACCTCCCCTCTGAAACTGGGGCACAGGATAGTATTCCAGTGCCTTGCTAAAGAAACTAAGGGTTAATGTGCTGGACTGGCCAATCATCTCCTGACCTAAACGCTATTGGGCATCTTCTAATGGAAGGTGGAGGAGCAGAAGGTCTCTAATGTCCACCAGCTCCATGTTGTTGACTTTGGGGAGTGGAAGAGGATTCCAGTGATAACCTGTGAAGCTCTAGTCAGCTCCATGTTCGAGAGGTAATGAGGCAGTGCTGGGAAATAATAATGACGCCCACACAAAGTTTGTACATTTTTAATTTATATAATTTATATAATATAATAAATACTTTAATTGCCAGCGGTTTAGACATTAATGGCTGTGTGCTGGGTTATTGTGAGGGGACCGTAAATTTACACCGTTCAGTATTGTACCATGGAAAGATCTAAAATATTTACACAAATGTGAGTGTGAACTGTAGTATCTCATTATGTACACATCAATCCTTTATTACAGGTATAACCCTCATTATAGTATAAACAATATTACCATATAAATCCTTGTTCCTTTCTGTCCCTGTATACATAGTTACTGTGTGTAAGGTCAGTGGTCAGTACTGTGGACAGTAGATGTAATAAAGGGTTAATTGATATGTTACAGGTATAACCCTCATTATAGTATAAACAATCTTACCGTATAATCCTTGTTCCTTTCTGTCCCTGTATACAAGTTACTGTGTGTAAGGTCAGTGATCAGTACTGCGACAGAGTGTAATAAAGGGTTTAATTGATATGTTAAGGGTATAACCTCATTATAGTATAAACAAATATACATATAAATCCTGTTCCTTCTGTCCATGACACATAGTACTGTGTGTAAGGTCAGTGGTTCAGTACTGTGACAGTAGGTGTAATAAAGGGTTATTGATATGTAGCAGGTAGAACCCTCATTATGTATAAACAATCTTACCATATAATCCTGTTCTTCTGTCCCTGTAACATAGTTATATGTGTGGTAGGTCAGTGGTCAGTACTGGACAGTAGATATAATAAAGGTATATTGATATGTTACAGGTATAAACCAACCTTCATTATAGTATAAACAATATACCATATAAATCCTTGTCCGTTTCTGTCCATGATACAGTTACTGGTGTAAGGTCAGTGGTCCAGATAGTATGGACCGTAGATTAATAAAGGGTAGTTGATAATTAAGGTATAACCCTCAGTATAGTATAAACAATTTACATATAAATCCTTGTTCCTTTCTGTCCCTGTATACATAGTTACTGTGGGTGTAGGTCCAGTGGTCAGTACTGTGGACAGTCGATGTAATAAAGGGTTAATTGAATATGTTCAGGTAAAAACCCTCATTATAGTATAAACAAATTACCATATAAAGTCCTTGTTCCTTCTGTCCCTGTATACATAGTTACTGTGTGTAAGGTCAGTGGTCAGTACTATGGACAGTAGATGTAATAAAGGGTTAATTGATATGTTACAGGTATAAGTAGCAAATGAGAGGCAAAGCAATGGCACACGATTACCAATGTAATAAGGGTTAATTGATATGTTACAGGTATAACCCTCATTATAGTATAACAATATTACATATAAACCCTTTCCTTTCTGTCCCTGTATACATAGTTACTGTGTGTAAGGTCAGTGGTCAGTACTGGGACGTAGATGTAATAAAGGGTTAATTGATATGTTACGGATAACCCTCATTATAGTATAAACAATATTCATATAAATCCTTGTTCCTTTCTGTCCCTGTATACATAGTTACTGTGTTAAGTCAGTGGTCAGTACTGCGGACAGTAGATGTAATAAAGGGTTAATTGATATGTTACGGGTATAACCCTCTTATAGTAATAAACAATTTACCGTATAATCCTTGTTCCTTTCTGTCCCTGTATACATAGTTACTGTGTGTAAGGTCATGTCAGTACTGCGGACAGTAGTGTAATAAAGGGTTAATTGATATGTTACAGGTATAACCCTCATTATAGTATAAACAAATATTACCATATAAATCCTTGTTCCTTCTGTCCTGTATACATAGTTACTGTGTGTAAGGTCAGTGTTCAGTACTGTGGACAGTAGGTGTAATAAAGGGTTAATTGATATGTTACAGGTAAACCCTCATTATGTATAAACAATTTACCATATAATCCTTTTTCTCTTTCTGTCCCTGTATACATAGTTACTTGTGTGTAAGGTCAGTGGTCATGTACTGTGACAGTAGATATAATAAAGGGTTAATTGATATGTTACAGGTATAACCCTCATTATAGTATAAACCAATATTACCATATAAATCCTTGTTCCTTTCTGTCCCTGTATACATAGTTACTGTGTGTAAGGTCAGTGGTCAGTACTATGGACGTAGATGTATAAAGGGTATTGATATGTTACAGGTATAACCTCATATAGTAATAAACAATATTACATATAAATCCTTGTTCCTTTCTGTCCCTGTTAACATAGTTACTGTGTGTAGGTCCAGTGGTCAGTACTGTGGACATGAATGTAATAAAGGGTTAATTGATATGTTACAGGTATAAACCCTCATTATAGTATAAACAATATTACCATATAAATCCTTGTTCCTTCTGTCCCTGTATACATAGTTACTGTGTGTAAGGTCAGTGGTCAGTACGGACAGTAGATGTAATAAGGGTTAATTGATATTTTACAGGTATAACCCTCATTATATATAAACCATATTACCATTAAAAAAGTCTGGGGTACATGTGTATGCGCTGTGTGTGAATGTGAAGTCTGTGTGTACAGAGTGTAGTGTGTATAGATTGTGTGTAAGAGTGTATGTGTGAAGTCAGGTAAGTTGTCTGTGTGACAGTGCTGTGTTGTTCGTAGTGTGTTGTACATGTACGGTGCAAGTCTGTGTGTAGATTGTGTGATGTCTGTGTGTGTTACGTGTGTTATGGTGTAATCTTGTGTGGTAGTGCTATGGTATGTAGCAGTGTGTAGTGTTGTGAAGGTTTCGGTTTGTGCGTACAGTGTGGTGTGTGTACAGTTGTATGGTGTTAGTGTGTGAAGTCGTGTGTGTTGTTGATTTGAAGTCGGTGGTGTATGTGTGTAGTGTGTGAAGTCTGTGTGTGTATGTGTGTAGTGTTTGAAGTATGTGTGTGTATGTGTGTGTAGTGTGTGAATCTGTGTGTGTATGTGTGTACGTGTGTGAATCGGTGTGTGTGTGTGTGTAGTGTGTCTGTGTGAAAGCGTGTGTACAGTGTGTGTGAGGTCTGTGTTGTGTAGTGTGTGTAGTGTGAAGTCTGGTGTGTAGTGTAGTGGGTGATAGTCGTGTGACTGTTGTGTAGTGTGTTTTGAAGTCTGTGCGTACAGTGTTGTGTGTGTTGTGTGTGTGTACAGTTGTGTAGTGGTTGGTAGTGTGTTGAGTCTGTGTTGGTATGTGTGGTATGTGTGTGAATCTGTGTGTGTATGTGTTGTAGTGGTGGAATTTCTTGTGCGTACAGTGTGTGTGGGTTTGTGTACAGTGTGTCTGTGTGGTAGTGTGTTGAAGTCCTGTGTTGTGTATGGTGTGTAGTGTGTGAAGTCGGATGTGTGCTGATGTGTGTGTGTGAATATTGTGTGTGTATGTTGTTAGTGTGTGAAGCTGGTGTGTGTAATGGTGTAGTGTTGTGAAGTCGTGTGTACGTGGTTGTGGTTTATCTTGGGTAGTGTGGTAAGTGTGTGAAGTCTGTGTGTGTACATGTGTGAGTGTTGTGAGTCTTGTGTGTATGTGGTGTATGTGTGAAAGCTGGTCGTGTGTGTGTGTGTGTGTGTCAGGTATATGTGTAGTGTGAAGTCGTGTGTCTGTGTATTTAAGCTTGTGTTGTTGAGTGTGTGGCTGTGTACAGTGTGTATGTGTGTAATCTGGTGTTGTGTGAAGTCTGTGTGTGTATGTGTGTAGTGTGTGAAGTCTGTGTGTGTATGTGTGTCGTGTGTGAAGTCGTGTCAGGTGTAGGTGTGAAGATCGGTGTGAGTTAGTGTGGTGTATGTGTGTAGTGTGTGAAGTCTGTGTGTGTCTGTGTGTAGTGTGTGAAGTCTGTGTGTGTATGGGGGTAGTGTGTGAGTACTGTGTGTGCTAGTGTGTAGTGTGTGAGTCTGTGTTATGTGTTGTAGTGTGTGAATTCGTGTTGCCCGTGTGGTGTTACTGTGTGTTGTGAAGCTGTGTGTAAGTTGATTGTGAATGGTCAGGTAGTGTAAGTGTGGGTAGATGTTGTTGTGAAGTCTGTGTGTGTATGTGTGTAGTGTGTGAAGTCTGTGTGTGTATGTGGATTGTAGTGTGTGAAGTCTGTGTACAGTGTGTAGTGTGTGAAGTCTGTGTGTGTATGTGTGTTAGTGTGAAGTCTGTGTGTATGTGTGTAGTGTGTGAAGTCTGTGTGTGTATGTGTGTAGTGTTGTGAAGCAGTCGGTGTGCGTACATTGTGGTTGTGTGTGTACAGTGTGTAGTGTGTTATGTGTGAAGTCGTTGGTGTACGTGTGTAGTGTGTGAAGTGCTGTTGTGACAGGGTGTTGGTAGTGTGTGAAGTCTGTGTGTACAGTGTGTAGTGTGTGAAGTCTGTTGTACAGTGTGTAGTGTGAAGTCTGTTGTGTGTAATGTTGAGTGTGTGGAAGTCTGGTGTGCCGTTACATTGTGTGTGTGGGTGTACAGTGTTATGTGTGTGTAGTGTGTGAAGTCTTTGTGTGTATGTGTGTAGTGTGTAGTCCTGTGGTGTGTATGTGTTAGTGTGTGAACGTCTGATCTGTGTGTGGTATGTGTGTTAGTGGTGGGTGGATCTGGTGTGTGTATGTTGTGTGTGTGTGAATCTGTGTGTACATGTGTAGGTGTGGATCTGCTGTGTGTGTAGTGTGTGAAGTCTGTGTGTGTATAGTGTGTGAAGTCTGTGTGCGTACATTGTGTGTGTGTGTGTACAGTGTGTATGTGTGTAGTGTGTGAAGTCTGTGTGTACAGTGGAGTGTGCGAATCGTGTGTTTACAGTGGTATTGTGGGTTGTGGAAGTCTGTGTGTACGTGTAGTGTGTGAGCGTGTTAAGTTGTAGTGGGTGAGTCGTGTACGGTGGGTGTTGAAAGTTCTGTGTGTACAGTGTTAGTGTGTGAAGTCTGTGTGTACAGTGTTGTAGTGTGTGAAGTCTGTGTGTACGGAGTGTAATGTGTGAAGTCTGTTGTGTAGTGTGTATGTGTGTGGGAAGTCTTTGTGTCATGTGTTAGTGTTGAGTAGTCTGTGTGCGTAGTGAGTCATTGGTGCTCGTGGTGTGTACAGTGTGTATGTGTGTGATATGTGTGTGAGTAAGTTGGTGTGATTGTCGTATTTGTTGTGTAGGGTGTGAAGTCTGTTGTGGTATTGTGTGTGAGTGTGTGTGTGTAAGTCTGTGGGTGAGTTGGTGGTGTGAAGTCTGTTGTGTAATGTGGTGTAGTGTGTTAAATCTGTTGTGTATGTTGTGGGTGAAGTCACTGGTGTGTTGTGGTTGTAATGTGTGTGAAGCTCTGTGTGTGTATGTGTGTATGGTGTGAAGTCGGTGTGTTGTGTGTAGTGTGTGGTGGTGGTGTGGAAGTCTGTGTGTGTATGTGTGTAGTGGTGTAAGTCTGTGTTGTGTGTGTATTTGTAGTGTGGTGAAGTCTGGTTGTGTGATTGATGTTGAAGTCGTGTGTACAGTGTTGTGGAACTGTCTGTCGTGTGTGTGTAGTGTGTGTAGTCTGGTTGTGACACGTGTGTAGTGTGTGAGCTGTGCTGCGTGTTACAGTGTGTAGGTGTGAGTCTGTGTGTGTAGTGGTGTGTCTGTGTGCGTACATTGTGTGTGTGTTGGGTTGTACAGTGTTTAGTTGTGTGAAGTCTGTGTGTGTCTGTGTGTAGGGTGGTGTGTAATGGTGCTGAGTGTGTGAAGTGGTGTGTAAGGTGGTTGAAGTCGTTGGTGTGGTGGAGCAGTGTTGTGGTCAGTGTTGAAGTAGGTGTGTAGTTGGTGTCTGTAGTGGTTGACAGGCTGTAGTGGTATAGTTGTGTGGTTGTGTGTCGTTGAATCTGTGGGTGTTGTGTGTGGTTGTGGACATGCAGGGGTGGCTGTAAGGTGTGTGTAGTGTGGTGAAGTCTGTGTGTACAGTGTGTAGTGGTGAAGTCTGTGTGTACATTGTGTAGTGTGTGAATGTCTGTGATGTGTATGTGTGTAGTCTGTCGTGTGTACAGTGTGTAGTGTGTGAATCTGTGTGTGTATGTTGAAGTCTGTGTGGTGTATAGTGTGTGAAGTACTGTGTTGCGTACATGTGTGTGTGTGTGTACCGATGTGTATGTGTTTGTTAGTGTGGAAGTCTGCGACTGTGTACAGTGTAGTGTGTGAAGTCTGTGTGTACAGTGTGTGAGTGTGTGAAGTCTGTGTGTACATGTGGTATGTGTGAAGTCTGCTGGTGTATCGTGTAGTGTGTGAAGTTCTGTGTGTGTGACAGTGGTGGTGTGTATTATGTGATCTTTTGTATGAGGTAAAGTCCTGTGTGTGTCACGTGTTAGTGTGTGTGTATGTGAAGTCGTAAGTTGTAAAGTTTGTGTGTGTGTATAGGGTGGTGTGGGTGGTAAATTGCACCCTAGAAGTATAATAAGTACTGTGTCTGTCCTGTCGTATCACACATGGACAGAGACTGGATACATCATTGTACACATATTTACAGTCAGTGATTTGTACCCATTCCCTAACGCTTGTCAAGATATTTGTTGCAGCTTTTTGCACTCCCACCTTCTTAGCAATGAGTGAACAGGACACATTTCCCTAACACTCTGATTGGCTGTCTGAACCCCCCAATCTCTTCCCTTTCCATCTGAGTCTGTCCGCCCCTCCTTCACCCAGCCATAAGGGACCATGTTGTTGTTAGCTTCACAGCCCTGACAGTCAGCCCCTGTGAGGCAGAGCTGGGACTAGGCGCAGGTCCATAAGGGAAGGCAGATTGATAAACATCAATGCTTGTGATTGTCATGGTCCCACTGTATGAGTTAGGTTCTGGTTAGCAAGAGAGGGTCATGGAAATGTAGTTCCTCAGTGCTATGTATGTTTTATTTATATAGCATCATTGGGGCACGAGCCCCTGTACAATATTTATCAGAAGTCATACAAGGGGACATTTTAAGATGTGAGTTGGTATTGTTACTGTCTGTAATGTTTGTCTGTTAAATTAAGCCGTGACCATATGTACTGTGTGTATAATGTTGTGCCGGTGAATATGTGTGTGTGTATAATGTTTGTGTTACACTATAATGTGTGTCTAATGTGTGTAATGTGTGTATAATGTGTGTGTGTTATAGTGTGCACTGTGTGGTCATAATGGTGTGTGTATAAGTGTGTGTATGCTGTTGGGTAGATACTGTGGTGTATAATGTGTGTGTGTAAACTTGTGTGTGATAACTGGTGTGTGTATTACTGTTTGTGTATAATCTGGGCAATGTGTTGTTGTATATACTGGTGTGTTAATGTGTGTTGTGTGTATATCTGTGTGTTATAATGTGTGTGTTTCGGGTGTGATATTGGGGTATACTGGTAGTGTGTGTATAATTGTGTGTGGTATAATGTGTGTGTGTATAATGGTGTTACTGGTTGGTGGTCTTAGCTATGTGTGTGTGTGTAATGTGTGTGTGTGTACATGGTGGTGTATAATGTGTTGTGTTTACTATGTGATATGTGTGTCGTGTGTCTCTAGGGTGATCTATGTGTGTGGTGTGGATATCTGTGTGTGATATTGTGTTATCATGTGGTGTATATACGTGTGTCTGTGTGGTTATTGTATATGTGTGTGCTGTGTTATACGAGTGTGTGTGCTGTGTTAATGTGTGTGTGTAATGTGTTGTTAGTGGATATGTGTGTCTATTGGGTATTAATGTGTGTGATACTGTGTGTATAATGTGTGGTAAGTGTGTGTGTATAACGGATGTGTGTAGGGTGTCGTGTGTGGTGTGTATACTGGTGTGATCTAGTGTTATGTGTATAATGTTGTGTGTGTATCTGTGTGTATAATGTGTGTCGTGTGTGTATGCTGTGTGTCATAGTGTGTGGTTTTTTGTCTAATGTGTGTTGTGTGGTGTAATACTTTGTGTGTGTGTCTAGTTGTGTGTGTGTGTATACTGTGTGGTATACGTGTGTGTAGTTGTACGTATGTGTGATCAGTGGATGGTGTTATACTGATGTGTATAATGTGGTGTGGTGTGTATACGTGTGGTAATAGTGTTGTTTGTGTGTTACTGTGTGTGTGTATATATGTGGTATATGTTTGTGTGTGTATATTGTGTTGGTGTGTGTAATACTGTGTGTAGTAATGTGTGTGTGGTGTATACGTGTTGGGTGTCACATGGTGAGTACTGTGTGTTGTAAACGTTGTGGTATAATTGTGTGTGTAGTGTGTAGTTTATCTGTTTATTGTGTGTGTGTGTACGTATAGTTTGATATGTGTGTAAATGTGTGGTGTAGTGTGTGTGGTCTAACTATAGTGTGTGTGTGTGTTATGTGTGTGTGTATATACTTGTGGGTTGTATAATGTGTGTGTGTGTGTTGTACTGGTGTGTGTGTTCTGTGTGTAATACGTGTGTATGTGTGTGTGTGTTTGTTAAATGTGTGTGGAACTGTTGTATATGTGTGTGGTTAAAAACTGTTGTGTATACTGGTGTGTATAGCTGTGTGTTTTACTGTTGTATATGTGAATGACAATGGTGCGTCTCCTTTTGGATAGTGTTGTATTCTGTGGTGTAATGTTTTGGATCACTGGATAGGTGTGTTGGTTGTATTCTGTAATTTGGTGTGGTGGTGTATTGTGTATACTTGTATAAGTTTGGGTATGTGTTAATGGTGTTGTGTATGGTTCTGTGATTACGGTTGTGTGATTTTGACAAGGGCAATCCGGTCTTCTTGAAGCAATTCGTTCAGTTATAGAAGTTTTCCGTTCTTGGACCTTTCTCAAGCCACAACCTTGACAAAGGTCCAAGAAACCAGGACCAAATGTTTGCCATTAAATTATACACTGTAAATAAAATTGCTTTGAAGACCCAGGGGTGCTCCTTGACTGCTTCATTATAGATCTACAAGTGGTCTTGAATGCAACTTGAAGTGTGCGCCTGTACCCAGCAGAAAGTGTTTGCCGGTTCGATACCGGACTTTTACAACTGCTGATCGTGCGTATCTTTACTGCTGGTGTCAGGGGCCTGGCCTACACTCTCGAGGGGAGTCCGGACCCCTGACAGTTTCACTGCTGCTATGCTAGCTGGGTACACACATAACGATTAAGCCCCATAACCGTCGGATCGCGGTATCGGGGCTTAATCATTACGTGTGTATCGTTCGTTTCCCGAACGAGCACGCGGCTCGCCAACGATCGGGTCGGGCCGAACGCTCGTTCGGGAACAGCGCCGAATCCATGCCGCTCTGACTCCCGATAGAGGATTCTAGCGCGGCGCATGGGAAACCACACAAGTCCCGAGCGTTCCCCACATAGGAGAACGCTCGGGACTGTTGTATGAGATCTTTGAAAGATGGCACAGGAAACTTGAGATCCTTGTCTGTCATCTTCGAAATCTGTACTTGTGTTGTACTAGCTTTAGAAGGACATTGTATATTGTCCTCCCTGCTTGTTCCCCTGCACATGCTCACAGTCTCATGCATGTTGTTTAGAAGAGGGCACTAGGATTTGTTTTAACAGAATGTGAAGGTTCTTATTAATCCAGGTGGGATTCTATTGAATTGATATTTTATCTAACTGAATCCCACAGCTCTAGTTTGCTCTATAAGGAGGGTAGGTCCAAGATACGCAGCTTCTTTCAATCTGTTTTATACATACGGATCCAAATAAATGGATCTTTGGTATCATTCACCAGAATAATTTCCACTGTTTTTATGTTTATCAGCTGTGAAATGAGAAGATAATGATTGTTTACAAAGATAAAATCAAACAGAAATTATAACGGATCCAACAAATGGCATCAGAAAGAACAACTTTTGGTTAGATAAAATTCATTACAAACCTTGGAACGGCAAATACAAGGCAGTCCCCCATTTAACGAATGCGATAATTAAAGAGTAGTCAACCTACGTGAACGGAGTAAACCAATCAGATTGCAGCATTAATACACTTACAGAACAATACAGGGAACAGATACAGCTACTTACTATCATGGGAATGTAACCTAATAACAGCTTGTCAGATATTATATACCAATGGTAATAAAGAGGAGTCAACTTTAACGGAAGGAGTAAAAAAAAAAAAACCCAATCAGGTTGCAGCATTAATACCTTACGAACGATACAGGGAACCAGATAACATCTACTACTATCATGGGATGTAGCCTAAAAACAGCTTGTCGGATAATTATATATCCAATGTGGATAAAAGAGGAGTTCGCTTCATGGGAAGGAGGAAACAAATCAGATTGCAAGCATTAATACGACTTCAGAAACAGATACAGGGAACAGATTACATCTACTCTAAAGATGGCTGTACCTAAATAACAACTTGTCAGATTAATTATATATCCAATGGGATTTTAAAGAGAGTCGATTCGCTGATGAATTTCTGATTTTAGAATCATTAACAATATCAGACCCAGTACAAAGACAGATTTTTTCAACTTCGATGTGGGATTAAGTTTATGTACAGCTTGTGTCAATAATTATATAGCAAATGACCATTAAGAGGAGCCAGCTTGGAGGAGGAGGAACAATCAGATTCGCATAATACACTTACAAACAGATACAGGGAAAAAAGAATACATCTACTACCTATCACTGGGATGTAACCTAATAACAGTTGTCGATAATTATATTATCCAATGGATATTAAGAGGAGCGGTGTCTTAAACTAAACGAAATCTTTCGAACTTAAGAATGTTTACAATTACAGGACACAAGGCACAAACATTCTCTTCTCCTATTGTGGGATTCAGTTAATAATTTGTCACTAATTTTATTCCATGATGTTTAAAGAGGGAGTCGGCTCATGGGAATGAGGAAACCAATCAAATCGCCAGCATTAATAACTTAAGAACAGATACAGGGAACCGATACATCTACTACTTTTTCAAGGGAATGTAACCAAATCACAGCTTTCAGAATGGTATTGCGTTCGCTTGAAGAGCTGTGATAAAAACAGTAATAAGCCCTCCGCAAAGGAACCCTTACTGGTGAAGTTTGACATAACTGCACTGAGTGTCCACAGGAATTTTATCAACTAAACACACTCTGGCTCCCATCCAGAAGAGTGCACACTATGGAAGATACCATTTTCCTTGTTCTGAATGCAGAATGCTTTTTACACCCCGTCAAGAAGTTAGAAACATCTTCGCAACCACACGGTACTGAAACATTTTTCTTGCTCCGAGTGTGGGAAATGTTTTCCGATATCAGTCAAAACCTTAAAGAGGCATTGCTGTGCTCACAAAGGTAGAAGTCCGCACTTGTTGTCCTGACATGTGACAGTGTTTTACCCATCAGTCAGACCTGATGGACATTCCAAGATCACAATGAGGGAAACTCTTTGATGTGCCTGAATTGTATTCTACTAATCGCTCCAAGCTGATCTGACATATCCATTCATACAAGGGACAACCATTTTTGTTCTGAATGTGTGGAAAGTGTTTTTATCAAGATTAACCTCGATTAGACATCAAGAACTCACAGTGGAGGCAAACCATCACATGGTTCTCATGTGGCAAATGTTTTACACGATGGCAGGGACTTCGGAAACCACGAAGGATCCACATGGAGACAAACGTTTTCTTGTTCTGAATGCGCAGGTGTTTTAATCCAGCAGGCAAAACCTTTTAAAGCACACTACAGGATTTCACCGGGACACTTGAAACCTTTCTTGCTCGGATGCGGCAAGTGCTTTGCTCAAAGATCAAACCCTTATTATACATATAAAAAATTTTCACAATATGGACAATGGCGAGTCCTAAACTGGGGAAACTCTTATCAAGTATAAGAAACCTCCCACATTTACAAAGTAAAGGGGTAAAACCTTTTGTGGTTTTTTTACAAGCAACACCTTACACTGTGAATAGTTCACAACAAGAGGCAGACTTTTTGCAGTATCTTTAGCCCTAAAATAGACCTTAATGGCACAGTTGCTTTTAAAGGCAACTGTGGGTCTTCCAAACTAGTAAGAATTGTATAGAAAGCCTTCCATCGACTGGGGGGATCAAAACCTAAATCACAATCTCTGTAACAATTTGTTGAGAAGTTATTGCTGGAAAGGTCAGCAATATTACTCCATGCTTGAACACTTCCTGTTTTCAGCCAGGTGAACCAGCCTCCATTCATTAAAAGGCTCCCTCCTCACCTGTCAATTTTTCCCCCCAGGTTCCCGTATATACTCGAATATAAGTCGACCTGTATAAGACGAGTACAGATTTTTACCTGCAAAATTAGTAAAACATGATTGAGCTTGGGTATGTCGAGGGTGAATTAGAAATTTGACATACTACTGCCTTCTGATTCGTATTGTTTTTAGGCTTTAGTTGCCTCCTTTAAATGGCAGCAGAATTCCAGATTCGCTGTCTATTTAAAGGGAAGACTAAACCTCAAAGACAATACAGTCAAAGCGTAATTCTTTAGCAATCAGACATCATCTTTGATTCTTGTATAGTCTTGTTAAAGCATTAGTTGCCCTTTAAATAAAGAGTAATCACACACGGGGGGGGGCGGAACCTCCAATTCTTCCACTCCATGATGTTTGTACACTTATGTAGTGTACTACTTTACTGTGTTCCTAACATCTGCAGTAGAAAGCACCGCACTCCCCCCAGAGCCCTTCAGTCATGCTGCCTTTGTGTAGTCTTGCAATAAGGCTGCTCCTGGTGCTGCCATCTGGATTCTGAAAACCCATAAATATGGGCTAGGCCGAATGTCAGGTCCATAACCACCACACCTTCCATCCGCAGGCCCTGCGCTTTGGCCTCGACTGGGTTATTCCTTCTCACCAGAGAGGGCTCTGCTACACTAACTGCTATCAAAACTTCTGGTGCCTGAAGGTCCAGAATCGGCAGTCCACTTGCATCCGCATTAACTCCTCTTGTGGGGGCATCATTACTCGGTGCAGAGTAGTGATGTCACCCACTAGAGAAGTTGATAGCGGAAGCAAGCGCTTGCGCTGATTACTGGACGCAAATGTAGTGGACTCGAGTATAATTGGTAACGATTTTTATGCTATTTTTATAGCTAAAAACCTCGACTTATACTCGTAGAATACGTACTTCCTGATTACCCAGCAATTAATTCTTAACGAGGAAGGGGACAACCCTCGAATTGTGCACTGCATTGTCCACAATAAAACAATTAGATATCTTCATTTGAGATGCTATTGTTATATGAGCATGCTTCTCCCCAGGCGTGGCCCGGGCAGCGAGGGCTAGGTCCGAAAGGTCCGAAGGAGTCGTATGTCCACATTTACCCAATTTAATTTCTCACAGGCTCCAACCAGAGATGTGATTGTCGTTTCATTGTAAGGAATACAAGCAGGCCTTTCAATTTTAACCTTCGTTGTTTTAAGACCACAGTTGGCCTTTAAATAAAAATGTAATAAAATTTTATCATCCCAAACCCACAAAATGCAATAGTTTTAACCAGAAATGTTGCCTTATGTTTACTAATTACTCTTCCTTTCTGCTTACTGGATTTCCAGTTAGGTTAGGATGTAACAGTGACATTGCATGCCAATGACTGAATGTTATTCCCTCGGCTGCCTCACTGAGCATGTGCAGCTTGTGAAAAGAGCTTGGAGAGGAAGAAGAAACTTTGTAAGAGGCACAGGGAACGGGGAACATATTTTTTGCATAATTGTTAGTTTTGGGAGGGTGGATTCACCTGTATATTTTATTATAGAGGTGATCATGCCCTTCTATAAGGTTGGAACCAAACAGAGCTTGTGGAGTATGAATGAACCAAATCGCTATCTTGGGTGGGTTATTTATACTGAAATTCTGTTGCTTTTGGGAGATGTGTGAAAACTCACAAGTTTATTAAAATTCTCTGTGATGATCAGATGTTCTTGTTAATGATTCACAGCTTAAGGTACATGTTGACTTGCTCAGAGCACCTAGAGCAATCCATAGTATTCATTGTAATAAAACTTCTTGGTTTTTCTTGATTTTTTCATTCCTTGTGGGGGGGTATCCCTACTTCACAAAAAGTTTATATCATGGAAGATGGATTACTGTTCCTCTCTGGGTGTTCTCCCGGGAGAGATAGGAATACGTTCCTCTCTGGGGGTTCTGGAGGAATGGATTCTCTCGGTGGGTGGAGGAGATCAGGAAACACCTCTGGGTGGCTTGAAAAAATACGCTCCCCTGTGGTGTCTCTGGGAAAATAGAGGAATAATACGTTCCCCGGGGTGGTCTCTGGAAGAGAGAGAATAGTTCCACCCTGGTGGTCCCTGGAAAGAGAGTGAATACGCTTTCCTCCGGGTGGGTCACTGGAGGAGATAGGAATACGTTCCTTTCGTGGGGTGTCTCTGGGAAAAGAGAGGAATACCGTTCCTCCCTGGTGGGTCTCTGAGGTAGGGAGATAGGAATACGTTCCTCACTTGTGTGTCTCTTGGACGAGAGAGGAATACGTTCCTCCCTGGGTTGGTCTCTAGGAAGAGAAAGAGAAATAAGTTCCACCCTGGGTGGTCCTGGAAGAGAGAGGAATTACGTGTCTCCCGGGGTGGTCTCTGGAGGAGATAGGATAATACATTCCTCCCTGGGTGGTCTCTGGGAGGCAGATAGGAATCCATTCCTCCAGCTGGGTGTGTCTCTGGGAGGAGATTAGGTAGATACGTTCACTCCCGGGGTGTCTTGGGAAAGAGGGAATACGTTCCTCACCTGGGTGGTCTGGAAGGTTCCCTGGGGTTCTGGGAAGAGAGGGAATACGTTCCTCACTGGTGGTCTCCTGGGAAGAGAGAGGAATTACGTTCCCTCCCTGGTGGTCTCTCTGGGAGAGAGAGGAATCGTTCCTCCCTGGTTGTTCTGGAGAGATAGAGAGTAAACGTTCCTCCCTGGGTGGTCTCTGGAGAGAGAGGAATACGTTCTCCCGGGGCTTGGGAGGAGACCTGGTGTCTCCGGGAAGAGAGAGGAATACGTTCCTCCCTGGGTGGCTCTGGGAAGAGAGAGGGAATACGTTCCCTCCCAGGGTTGTCTCTGGGAAAGAAGAGAGGGATACGTTCCTCCCTGGGTGGTCCTCTGGGAAGAGGATAGGAAACAAGTTTCCTCCCCTGGGTGGTCTCCTCAGCAAGAGCTGAAGTGTTTTCAAGTAAAGATAATAAATATAACAATAATGTTTTCTTTATTATATTTCCAAGTTAAATACTTTTAAGAATTTAATGCTCTAAGGATAAGCTCCCCCCAGTAAGCGACTAACTGAGTGTGAAGATGCAAGAAGCCGTCTTCCATTGGATAGATCTCCTGACAGTGGTGAGGCTTGATTTCAGGTAAGATTAATGGTTTAGACCCTCACGGGTTAGTTTCATTTTTTTTAACAGTAAAATAATGTCCTTGTTTTCTCAATCTGGTAAAAATTAACGAACATACCCCAAATAAAACCCAATTCCTTTTATAGACCAAGGCTCATGGGCACCACTTATCTTGGGCTAACCCAATCTTCTTTCCTTAGATTCATGCAGTGCAGTTTTGGAATCCCATATACAAAGGTGACATTCTTGGAAATTGAAGCAGTTTCAGAGAAGGGCAACAAGAATTACAGGGGACGAGGGGCTTGACTATCTGCAGCAGATTAGACAAGTTATAACTAATTAAAGGGGAATGGAGGGGCTGTGACTATGCAGGCAGATTAGAACAAGTTATGACTAATTAATAAGGACAATGGAGGGGCTTGAAAATGCCAGGCCAGATTAGACAATTTATAACTACATATAAGGGGAGTGGAGGGGCTTGACTATGCGGCAATTAGACAAGTTATACCTAAATTAATAAGGGGAATGAGGGGCTTGACTCATGCGGCGATTAGACAAGTTATAACTAAAATTATAAGGGAGTGGAGGGGCTTGACTATGAGGCAGATAGACAAGTTATAACTAAATTAATAAGGGAATGGAGGGGCTTGACTATGCAGGCAGATTAGACAAGTTATAACTAAATTAATAAGGGAATGGAGGGGCTTGACTATGCAGGCAGATTAGACAATTTATAACTAAAAATAAGGGAATGGGGGGCTTGGACTATGTGGCAGATAGACAAGTTATAACTAAATTAATAAGGGGAGTGGAGGGGCTTGACTATGCTGGCAGATTAGACAAGTTAGGGCTGTTTACATTGGAGAGGTGACGTTCGAGTGAAGATATGGTCACCTTATATAAATATATTTATGGGCCATATAATAAAATAAGGGTTGGGACGTCTTTGTACACCAGAGATTGTGCGTGTAAGGGCCCCGCTTTAGGACAAGGATTACTGCTGCAACATGTCCTGCAGTCTGACCAAGAGACTCTTCTTATTTAGATGGAATTTAAAAAAAAGCTACAGTACATTAGGAGGGACCATGAATGCCAACATGTACTGTGAATCAGAGCTGATCACCTCCCTCTGAAACTGGGCACAGTATAGTATTCCGTGCCTTGCTAAAGAAACTAAGGGTTAATGTGCTGGACTGGCCCAATCATCTCCTGACCTAAACGCTATTGGGCATCTTCTAATGGAAGGTGGAGGAGCAGAAGGTCTCTAATGTCACCAGCTCCATGTTGTTGACTTTGGGGAGTGGAGAGGATTCCAGTGATAACCTGTGAAGCACTAGTCAGCTCCTGTTCGAGAGGTAATGAGGCAGTTGCTGGAAATAATAATGACGCCCACAAAGTTTGTAATTTTTAATTATATAATTTATAAATAATATAATAAATACTTTAATGCCAGCGGTTTAGACATTAAATGGCGTGTGCTGGGGTTATTGTGAGGGGACGTAAATTTACACCGTTCAGTATTGTACCATGGAAGATCTAAATATTTACACAAATGTGAGTGTGAACTGTAGTATCTCATTATGTACACATCATCCTTTATTACAGGTATAACCCTCATTATATATAAACATATTACCAATATAAATCCTTGTTCCTTTCTGTCCCTGTATAATAGTTACTGTTGTGTAACGGTCGGTGTGTCAGTACTGTGGCAAGTAGGTAATAAAGGTTAATTGATATGTTACAGGTATACCCTCATTAAGTATTAAAACAATATACCATATAATCCTTGTTCCTTCTGTCCCTGTATACATAGTTACTGTGTGTAAGTTCAGTGGTCAGTACTAGGACAGTAGATGTAATAAGGGTTAATTGATATGTTACAGGTGTAACCTCATTATAGTATAAACAATTACCAATAAATCCTTGTTCCTTTCTGTCCCTGTATACATAGTTACTGTGTGTTAGGTCAGTGGTCAGTACTGCGGACAGTAGATGTAATAAAGGGTTAATTGATATTTACAGGTATAACCCTCATTATAGTATAAACAATACACCATATAATCCTTGTTCTTTCTGTCCACTGTATACATAGTTACTGTGTGAAGGTCAGTGGTCAGTACTATGGACAGAAGTAGATGTAATAAGGGTTAATTGATATGTTACAGGTATAAACCCTCATATAGTATAAACAATATTAACCATATAAATCCTGTTCCTTTCTGTCCTGTATACATAGTTACTGTTTGTAAGGTACAGTGTGTCAGTACTGTGGACAGTAGATGTAATAAAGGGTTAATTGATTATGTTTACAGGTATAACCCTCATTCTAGTATAAAAACTATTACCATATAAATCCTTGTTCCTTCTCCTCCCTGTATACATCGTTACTGTGTGTAAGGTCAGTGGTCAGTAACTGTGGACAGTAGATGTAATAAAGGGGTTAATTGATATTTACAGGTATAACCCTCATTATAGTATAAACAATATTACCATATCTATCCTTGTTCCTTTCTGTCCCTGTATACATAGTTACTGTGTGTAAGGTCAGTGGTCAGTATGTGGACAGTAGATGTAATAAAGGGTTAATTGAATGTACAGGTATAACCCTCATTATAGTATAAACAATATTACCATACAATCCTTTTTCCTTTCTGTCCCTGTATACATAGTTAATTGTGTGTAAGGTCAGTGGTCAGTAATGTGGACAGTAGTGTAATAAAGGGTTAATTGATATGTTACAGGTATAACCCTCATTATAGTATAAACCAATCACCATATAAATCCTTGTTCCTTTCTGTCCCTGTATACATAGTTACTGTGTTTGTAATAATTTTGTCAGTGGTCAGTACTGGGACAGTAGATGTAATAAAGGGTTATTGATATGTTACAGGTATAAACCCTCATAAGTATAAACATATTACCAATAAATCCTTGTCCTTTCTGTCCTGTAACATAGTTAACTGTGTGTAAGGTCAGTGGTCAGTAGGGGGACAGTAATGTTAATAAAGGCGTTAATTGATATGTTACAGGTATAACCCTCATTATAGTATAAAAATATACCATATAAATCCTGTTCCTTTCTGTCCCTGTATACATAGTTACTGTGTGTAAGGTCAGTGGTCAGTAATGTGGACAGTAGTGTAATAAAGGGTTAATTGATATGTTACAGGTATAACCCATTTAGTATAAACAATATCACCATATAAATCCTTGTTCCTTTCTGTCCCTGATACATAGTTCTGTGTGTAAGGTCAGGGATGTCAGATACTGTGCGGACAGTAATGTAATAAAGGTTAATTGATATGTCGGTACACCCTCATTATAGATTACAACCAATATTACGTATAAATCCTGTTCCTTTCTGTCCCTGTATACATAGTTACTGTGTGTAAGGTCATGGTCAGTACTGGGACAGTAGATGTAATAAAGGGTTAATAATGATAGTTACAGGTATAACCCTCATTATAGTATAAACAATATTACATATAATCCTTGTTTCCTTTCTGTCCCTGTATCAAGTTACTGTGTGTAAGGTCAGTGGTCAGTACTGTGGACAGTAATGTAATAAAGGGTTAATTGATATGTTACAGTATAACCCTCATTATAGTATAAACAATATTACCATATAAATCCTTGTTCCTTTCTGTCCCGTATACATAGTTACTGTGTGTAAGGTCAGTGGTCAGTACTGTGGACAGTAGTGTAATAGGGTTAATTGATATGTTACAGGTATAAACCCTCATTATAGTAATAAAAACATATTACCATATAATCCTTGTTCCTTTCTGTCCCTGTATACATAGTTACTGTGTGTAAGGTCAGTGGTCAGTACTGTGGACAGTAATGTAATAAAGGGTTTAATTGATATATTCAGGTATAAAACCCTCATTATAGTTAAAACAATATTACCATATAAATCCTTGTTCCTTTCTGTCCCTGTATACATAGTTACTGTGTGTAAGGTCAGTGGTCAGTCGTTGGACAGTAGATGTAATAAAGGGGTTATATTGATATGTTACAGGTATAACCCTCATTATAGTAAAAACAATATTACCATATAAATCCTTGTTCCTTTCTGTCCCTGTATACATAGTTACTGTGTTAGTAGTCATGGTCAGTACTGTGGACAGTAGATGTATAAAGGTTTAATTGATATTTACAGGTATAACCCTCATTTAGTATAAAAAACAAATTTCCATATAAATCCTTGTTCCTTTCTGTCCCTGTATACATAGTTACTGTGTGTAAGGTCAGTGGTCATACTGTGGCAGTAGTTGTATAAAAGGGTTAATTGATATGTTACAGTATAAACCCTCATTATAGTAAAAAATATTACCATATAAATCCTTGTTCCTTCTGTCCCTGTATACATAGTTACTTGTTTGTAAGTGTCAGTGGTCAGTACTGGACAGTAGATGTAATAAAGGGTTAATTGATATGTTACGGTATAAACCCTCATTATAGTATAAACAATATTACATATAAATCCTTGTTCCCTTTCTCCCTGTACATAGTTACATGTTAGTGTAAGGTCAGTGGTCGATACTGTCTTGGACAGAAGTATGTAATAAAGGGTTAATTGATATGTTACAGGTATAACCCTCATTATAGTATAAACAATATTACCATATAAATCCTTGTTCCTTTCTGTCCTGTATACAATAGTTACTGTGTGTAAAGGTCAGTGGTCAGTACTGTGGACAGTAGATGTAATAAAGGGTGTTAATTGATATGTTACAGGTATAACTCATTATAGTATAAACATATTACCATATATCCTTGTTCCTTTTCTGTCCCTTATACATAGTTACTGTGTGTAAGGTTCAGTGGTCAGTACTGTGGACAGTAGATGTAATAAAGTTATTGATATGTTACAGGTTATAACCCTCATTATAGTATAAACAATATTACCATATAAATCCTTGTTCCTTTCTGTCCTGTATACATAGTTACTGTGTGGTAGGGTCAGTGGTCATAACTGTGGACGTAGATGTAATAAAGGGTTTAATTGATATGTTAAGGTATAACCCTCATTATAGTATAACACAATATTACCATATAATCTGTTCCTTTCTGTCCCTGTATACATAGTTACTGGTGTAATGGTCAGTGGTCAGTACTGTGGACAGTAGATGTAATAAAGGGTTAATTGATATGTTCAGGTAAACCTCATTATAGTATAAACAATATTACCAATATAAATCCTTGTCCTTTCTGTCCCTGTATACATAGTTACTGTGTGTAGTAGTCATGGCATTACGTGGGACAGTAGATGTAATAAAGGGTTAATTGATATGTTACAGGTATAACCCTCATTATATATATAAACAAATTACATATAAATCCTTGTTCCTTTCGTCTGTCCCTGTATACATAGTTACTGTGTGTAGGTCAGTGGTCAGTACTTGACGGACAGTGATGTAATAAGGGTTAATTGATATGTTACAGGTAAACCCTCATTATAGTATAACAATATTACCATTAAATCCTTGTTCCTTTCTGTCCCTGTTATACATAGTTACTGTGTGTAAGGTCAGTGGTCAGTACTGTGGACAGTAGATGTATAAAAGGGTTAATGGATATTTACAGGTATAACCCTCATTATATATAAAACATATTACCATATAAATCCTTGTTCCTTTCTGTCCCTGTATACATAGTTACTGTGTGTAAGGTCAGTGGTCAGTCTGTCGTGGACAGTAGATGTATAAAGGGTTAATTGATATGTTACAGGTATAACCCTCATTATAGTTATAAACAATATTACCATATAAATCCTTGTTCCTTTCTGTCCCTGTTATACATAGTTACTGTGTGTAAGGTCAGTGGTCAGTACTGTGGAACGTAGATTAATAAAGGGTTAATTGATATGTTACAGGTATAACCCCATTATAGTATAAACAATATTACCATATAATCCTTGTTCCTTTCTGTCCCTGTATACATAGTTACTGTGTGTAAGGTCAGTGGTCAGTACTGTGGACTAGATGTGTAATAAAGGGTTAATTGATATGTTACAGGTATAACCCTCATTATAGTATAACAATATTACCATATAAAATCCTTGTTCCTTTCTGTCCCTGTATACATAGTTACTGTGTGTAAGGTCAGTGGTCAGTACTCTTGGACCGTAGATGTAATAAAGGGTTAATTGATATGTTACAGTGTATAAAACCCTCATATAAGTATAACAATATTACCATATAAATCCTTGTTCCTTTCTGTCCCTGTATACATAGTTACTGTGTGTAAGGTCAGTGGTCAGTACTGTGACAGTAGATGTAATAAAGGTTAATTGATATGTTACAGGTATAACCCTCATTATAGTATAAACATTTACCATAATAAATCCTTGTCCTCCTTTCTGTCCCTGTATCAATAGTTACTGTGTGTAAGGTCCAGTGGTCAGAACTGGGACAGTAATGTAATAAAGGGTTAATTGATATGTTACAGGTATAACCCTCATTATAGTATAAACAATTACCATATAAATCCTTGTTCCTTTCTGTCCCTGTATAACATAGTTACTGTGTGTGTAAGGTCAGTGGTCAGTACTGTTGACAGTAGATGTAATAAAGGGTTAATTGTATGTTACAGGTATAAAACACCCAATTATAGTATAAAAATTTACCATATAAATCTTGTTCTTTCTGTGCCCTGTATCATATTCTGTGTAAGGTCAGTGGTCAGTACTACTGTGCACAGTAGATTGTAAAAAGGGGTTAATTGATATGTTACAGTTATAACCCTCATTATAGTATAACACAATATTACCATATAAATCCTTGTTCCTTTCTGTCCCTGTATCATAGTTACTTGTGTGTAAGGTCAGTGGTCAGTACTGTGCCAGTAGATGTAATAAAGGGTTAATTGATATGTTACAGGTAAAACCCTCATTATAGTATAAACAATATTACCATATAAATCTTGTTCCTTTCGTGTCCCTGTATACAAGTTACTGTGTGTAAGGTCATGGTCAGTACTGTGGACAGTAATGTAAATAAAGGGGTATTGAATTGTCAAGGTAACTAACCCTCATTATAGTATAAACATATTACCATATAAATCCTTGTTCCTTTCTGTCCCTGTATACATAGTTTACGTGTGTAGGGTCAGTGGTCAGTACTGTGGACGGTAGATTAATAAAGGGTTAATTGATATGTTACAGGTATAACCCTCATTATAGTATAAAAAAATATACACAATAAGCCGGAATACATAAAAAAAAACAACAAAGATAAAACAAGTAAAAGAATAAAAAAATAAATAAAAAAAAACAGAGATAACAAAAAAATAAAACAAAACAAACACCTCCCCCAAAATACTAGCATACAAAACATGACATAAAACAATAAAATCCCAAAACACAAACCCATCACAATTGTTACTATGTACAACACACAAAAAATAAAATACCAAAAAAGTAAACAATATTACCATATAATCCTGTTCCTTCTGTCCCTGTATACATAGTTACTGTGTGTAAGGTCAGTGGTCAGTACTTGTGGACAGTAGTGTAATAAAGGGTTAATTGATTGTTACAGGTATAACCCTCATTATGTATAAACAATTTACCATATAAATCATTGTTCCTTTCTGTCCCTGTATACTATACTGTTGTGTAGGGTCGTGATCATACTGTGGACAGTAGGTGTAATAAAGGGTTAATTGATATGTTTACAGGTATAACCTCATTAGTATAAACACTATTACCATATAAACCATTGTTCCTTTCTGTCCCTGTATACATAGTTACTGTGTGTAAGGTCAGTGGTCAGTACTGTGGACAGTAGATGTAATAAAGGGTTAATTGATATGTTACAGGTATAAACCCTCAATAGTTAAAACAAATTACCATATAAACCCTTGTTCCTTTCTGTCCTGTATACATAGTTACTGTGTGTAGGTGCAGTGTCAGTACTGTGGACGGTAGTAGTAATAAAGGGTTAATTGATATGTTAAGGTATAACCCTCATTATAGTATAAACAATTTATCATATAAATCCTTGTTCCTTTCTGTCCCTGTATAATAGTTACTGGTGTAAGGTCGTGGCGTACGCGGACAGTAGTATGTAATAAAAGGGTTAATTGATATGTTACAGGTATAACCCTCATTATAGTATAAAACAATATTACCGATAAATCCTTGTTCCTTTCTTGTCCCTGTATACATAGTTACTGTGTGTAAGGTCAGTGTCAGTACTGGGACAGTAGATTGTAATAGGGTTAATTGATATGTTACAGGTATAACCCTCATTATAGTTAAACAATTTACCATATAAATCCTTGTTCCTTTCTGTCCCTGTATACATAGTTACTGTGTGTAAGGTCAGTGGTCAGTACTTGCGGACAGTAGGTGTAAATAAGGGTTAATTGATATGTTACAGGTATACACCTCTTATGTATAAACAATATTACCATATAAACCCTTGTTCCTTTCTGTCCCTGTATACATAGTACTGTGTGTAAGGTCAGTGGGTCAGTCAGGCGACAGTAGGTGTAATAAAGGTTAATTGATATGTTACAGGTATAACCCTCATTATAGTATAAACAATATTACCATATAAATCCTTGTTCCTTTCTGTCCCTGTATACTAGTTACTGTGTGTAAGTCAGTGGTCATTACTGCGTGACAGTAGATGTAATAAAGGGTTAATTGATATGTTACAGGTTAAACCCTCATTATAGTAAAAACAATATACCATATAATCCTTGTTCCTTTCTGTCCCTGTATACATAGTTACTGTGTGTAAGGTCAGTGGTCAGTACGTGGACAGTAGAGAGAATAAAGGGTTAATTGATATGTTACAGGATAACCCTCATTATAGTATAAACAATATTACCATATAACCTTTTCCTTTCTTCGTCCCTGTATACATATTTACTGTGTGTAAGGTCAGTGGTCAGTACTGTGGACAGTAGTTTAATAAAGGGTTAATTGATATGTTACAGGTAAACCCTCATTATAGTATAAACAATATTACCATATAAATCCTTGTTCCTTTCTGTCCCTGTATACATAGTTACTGTTGTAAGGTCTGGTCCAGTACTGTGACGGTAGATGTAATAAAGGGTTAATTGATATGTTACAGGTATAACCCTCATTATAGTATAAACAATATTACCATAAATCCTTGTTCCTTTCTGTCCTGTATACATAGTTACTGTGTGTAAGGTCATGGTGACAGTACTGTGGACAGATGATGTAATAAAGGGTTAATTTGATATGTTACAGTAAACCCTCATATAGTATAAACATATAACCAATAATAAATCCTTGTTCCTTTCTGTCCTGTATACATAGTTACTGTGTGTAAGGTCAGTGGTCAGTACTGCGGACAGTAGATGATAAAGGGTTAATTGATATGTTACAGGTATAACCCTTATGTAAACAATATTACCTAATAAATCTTGTTCTTTCTGTCCCTGTATACATAGTTACTGGTGTGTAAGGTCAGTGGTCAGTACTGCGGACAGTAGGATGTAATAAAGGGTTAATTGATATGTTACAGGTATAACCCTCATTATAGTATAAAAACAAATATACACATAAATCCTTGTTCCTTTCGTCCCTGTATACATAGTTACTGTGTGTAAGGTCAGTGGTCAGTACTCTGGACGGCATAGTTAATAAAGGGTTAATTGATATGTTACAGGTATAACCCTCATTTAATAAAACAATATTACCATATAAATCCTTGTTCCTTTCTGTCCCTGTATACATAGTTACTGTGTGTAAGGTCATTGGTCAGTACTGTGGACAGTAGGTGAATAAAGGGTTATTGATATGATCAGGTAATAACCCTCATTATAGTAAACATATAACACAAAACCATAAAATCCTTGTTCCTTTCTGTCCCTGTATAAACATAGTTACTGTGTGTAAGGTCAGTGTCAGTACGTGGCACAGTAGGTGTAATAAAGGTTTATTGATATGTTACAGGTATAAAACCCTCATTAGAATAAACAATATTACCATATAAACCTTGTTCCTTTCTGTCCTTGTATAATAGTTACTGTGTGTAAGGTCAGTGATCAGTACTGTGGACATAGATGTATAAAGGGTTAATTGAATTGTTACAGGTATAACCCTCATAATATAAACAATATTACCATATAAACCCTTGTTCCTTCTGTCCTGTATACATAGTATACTGTTGTAAGGTCAGTGTATCAGTACTGTGGACGGTAGATGTAATAAAGGGTTAATTGATATGTTACAGGTAAACCCTCATTATAGTATAAACAATATTACTACATATAAATCCTTGTTCCTTTCTGTCCCTGTATACATAGTTACTGTGTGTAAGTTCAGTGGTCAGTACGTGGACAGTAGATGTAATAAAGGGTTAATTGATATGTTACAGGTATAACCCCATTATATGTATAACAATATTACTTATAAATCCTGTTCTTTTCTGTCCCTGTTATCAGTATACTGTGTAAGGTCATGTTCAGTACTGGGACAGTAGATGTATAAAGGGTTAATTGATATGTTACAGGTATAACCCTCATTATAGTATAAACAATATTTACCATAATCCTTGTTTCTTTCTGTCCCTGTATACATAGTTTACTGTGTGGTAAGGTCAGTGGTCAGTACTGCATATGACAGGTGAGTATGTTAATAAGGGTTATTTGATATTTACAGGTATAACCCTCATTATAGATAACCAATTACCATATAAACCCTTGTTCCTTTCTGTCCCTGTATACATAGTTACTGTGTGTAAGGTCGTGGTCGTACAAACACTAACAACGCGGACAGTAAGTGTAATAAGGGTTTAATTGATATGTTACACGGTATAACCCTCATTATAGTATAACACATATTACCATATAAATCCTTG
Source organism: Hymenochirus boettgeri (assembly GCA_019447015.1). Classification (NCBI taxonomy): domain Eukaryota; kingdom Metazoa; phylum Chordata; class Amphibia; order Anura; family Pipidae; genus Hymenochirus; species Hymenochirus boettgeri. The sequence continues at coordinate 2,132,780 of JAACNH010000011.1, read as the reverse complement.
TTCCTTTCTGTCCCTGTATCCTAGTTTACTTGTGTAAGGTCAGTGGTCAGTACTGGGACAGGTAGATGTAATAAAGGGGTTAATTGATATGTTACAGTATAACCCTCATTATAGTATAAACATATTACCATATAAATCCTGTTCCTTTCTGTCCCTGTATACATAGTTACTGTTAAGGTCAGTGGTCAGTACTGCGGACAGTAGATGTAATAAAGGGTTAATTGATATGTTACCGGTAATACCCTCATTATAGTATAAAACATATTACACTATATAACCCCTTGTCCCTTTCTGTCCTGTATACATAGTTACTGTGTTAAGTCAGTGGTCAGTACTGTGGGACGTAGATAATAAGGGTTATTGATAGTTACAGGTATAAACCCTCAATATATAGTATAAACAATATTACATATAAACCTTGTTCCTTTCTGTCCGCGTATCATAGTTACTGTGTGTCAAGGTCAGTGTCGTACTGGGACGTAATGTAATAAAGGTTTGATTTTTACAGGTATAACCCTCTTTATATAGTAAACAAATTTACCAATAAATCCTTGTTCCTTTCTTCCCTGTATACATAGTTACTGGGTGTAAGGTCAGTGATCAGTTACTGCGGACAGTAGTGTATAAAGGTTAATTGATATTTTACAGGTTAAAAACCCTCATTATAGTATAACAATATTACTCATATAATCCTGTTCCTTTCTGGTCCTGTAACATCGGTAGTTACTGTGTGTAAGGTCAGTGGATCAGTACTGTGAAGTAGGGTGTAAAAAAGGGTATTAGATATCTTACAGGATAAAAACCCTCATTATAGTATAAACAATATTCCCAATAATCCTTGTTCCTTTCTGTCCCTGTATACATAGTTACTGTGTGTAAGGTCAGTGGTCAGTACTGGGACATAGTATATAATAAAGTGTTAATGATGATTACAGGTATAACCCTCATTATAGTATAACAATATTACCATATATCCTTGTTCCTTTCTGTCCCTGTATACATAGTTACTGGTGTGTAAGGTCAGTGGTCAGTAACTATGGACATAGATGTAATAAAGGGTTAATTGATAGTTACAGGTATAACCCTCATTAAGTATAACAATATTACCATATAATCCTTGTTCCTTTCTGTCCCTGTATACATAGTTACTGTGTGTAAGGTCAGTGTCAGTACTGTGGACATTAGATGTAATAAAGGGTTAATGATATGTTACAGGTAAAACCCTCATTATAGTATAAAACAATATACCATATAATCCTTGTTCCTTTCTGTCCTGTATACTAGTTCTGTGTAAGTCAGTGGTCAGTACTGCGGACAGTAGATGTAATAAAGGGTTAATTGATATTTTACAGGTATAACCCTCATTATAGTATAAACAATATTACCATATAAATCCTCTGTCCCCTATGACCTACCCTTCCTACCTGACCCCATTAGATTACCATGTCCCCTGATACATTACATTTTAGATTGATGTATGAAACCCTGTACCATGTATATTTGGTATAATATATAAACACCCACTAATGGTCTGGGCACTAAGTGGCTTATACTACAACGCCTGTAATTACTGCACATCATTGTTTATTTACAATCTGTATTTTTATTTCCTTACACTTTTTAAAGCAAACTACAAATAAGTATTTTCTTATTTTAAAATGTCCTCTGGATACGATACGGTTTGATGAGTTAGGGTGAGGCCACGCTAGCGCGTTTTTGCGCCCGCGATTTTCGCTAAAATGGAAATTTCCGATTCGCATGCGATTGCGCATCATTTCGCGCTTTGGTAACGCATGCGTTTCCATAACACAAAACGGCAAAAACGCATGCGCAGAACGCTCGCGATTTTGTGCGCGATTCGTGTGCGTTGCAGTGTGGCCTCCGCCTAATAGAGAGATTCACCTGTAAGCCGTTCCTTTTACTTTCTTATGGTGGCCATAGACGCTCAAATCCCGGTTGTACAATATCAGGATATCCCAATATCGTACAATTGTTGGATCGTGTATGAACGATCTTTCAACAATCTTACAATAATTTCCCCATCGGGCCAATTGAAAATATTTTGGATGATGGGCAATCCAGTCATACGACCCGCGGATTGTACAATCGGATTGTAGCGTCTATGGCCACCATAAGTCTGTGCTGCTTGGCAACACTCATAGACCTGGAGAGAGAAGCCTGAGATGTGCAGAGCAGCTCCCAGTGATTAGCTGGGGTTGCAGAGGAGGATGAGTGCAGATGGGCTGCAGTGATTGGTTAAATGTCCACAATGGGAACTGCACAGTAAGGGGATGTAGGGAAATGACCATCATTTCCATGAAATGAACAATTTCCCATCCAGGACCCAGTGCTGATAAAGCAATGAGAGGGCGAGTGTGTGTGCAATGTCCATATGGAACTACGAGTGCAGTGAATTGGTCCTCGGTCCCTAACTCCCACTACCCAGTTGTTCTATGGTGCAGATTTCAGTACCGCCCACCTCCCATCTTTTAGCCAATCAGTGATGGTATACAGTCCCCCCCATCCTCAGCCACAGACTGTGCAATACTTTGGTCCAGGGAGGCTGAGCTGGGGACCAGGTGCAGGTCAGTGGGAGAATCAGATTTATTAACAATTTCCTCTTTGTATCTTTTATTGGTAACAATGTTCACAGGGTCTGTGCCACCTTGTACTGGGAATGTGCGGTGATACGTGGTTTACATAGCAATCCGCTGTCTGTTGCTTGGTTACTAGCACAACGTGTCCCTAGCAACCAAAGGATCAGGAAAAATAATCCTAAGGGTTGCAGAATAAAATGTGGTGGAAAATCTCTGTCGTTATCACTGTCGCTCCCAGACAGACACTCATAGTGATGTAATGATGTAATAATGTAATGATGTAGTGATGTAATGACGTAGTGATGTAATGATGTGCTTGGTCCTAAAGATGCCCCAATACTGTAATTGGCAGGACCCAGCTTGGGTATATAACCCACAGATGTCCTTATGTAACAACTAATCCAGCAATATGACCTGCTAGTTCAACTATAACAATCTACAGTTGTCACACGGTTCAGACCAAGTAAAGGTTTTCATATTGTCTACCAGCAATTACCATGTAGACCATGTAACAGCAGGGCCAGGATCACTAATGTCAATAAGATCATTACATTCAGTCTGAGTAGCTCTGCAGACAGACAGACAGACAGATTGCACATTATTAATGGGGACCTTTTTCTTTCCTTTGTCAGATTATGATGCTGTAAGTGGAGAAAACGACAATCTACATGGAATTTCATATAACAAAGAACCAAGCGAGACTGAAATTTCAATCCTTGAAATTCCTCCAATCAAACAGACTCTTCCAGCAAATGGGATTAAAGAGGAGTCAACTTCATATAGACGAAGAAGCCAATCAGATTGCAGCATTAATACACTTACAGAACAGATACAGGGAACAGATACATCTACTACTATCATGGGATGTAACCTAAATAACAGCTTGTCAGATAATTATATATCCAATGGGATTAAAGAGGAGTCGGGTTCATGGGAAGGAGAAAACCAATCAGATTGCAGCATTAATACACTTACAGAACAGATACAGGGAACAGATACATCTACTACTATCATGGAATGTAACCTAAATAACAGCTTGTCAGATAATTATATATCCAATGGGATTAAAGAGGAGTCGGAATCATGGGAAGGAGGAAACCAATCCGATTGCAGCATTAATACACTTACAGAACAGATACATGGAACAGATACATCTACTATCATCAATGGATGTAACCTAAATAACAGCTTGTCAGATAATTATATATCAATGGATTAAAGAGGAGTCGGAAGTCATGGGAAGGAGGAAACCAATCAGATTGCAGCATTAATACACTTACAGAACAGATACAGAGAACAGATACATCTACTACTATCGTGGGATGTAACCTAAATAACAGCTTGTCAGATAATTATATATCCAATAGGATTAAAGAGGAGTCGGCTTCATGGGAAGGAGGAAGCCAATCAGATTGCAGTTCTAATATATTTACAGAACTGATACAGGACACACACACATCTAGTATAGATTGCATCCAAAATAACTCATCAGAAGATTATGTGGCCAGTGCAATTAAAGAGGAGCCGACCTGGGAAGACACGAGCCTTTCCGAGTACAAAATCATCACAGTAAGTGATCCAGTAGAAGGAACCGAGGTGCCTAGTTCTGCCTCCCAGGTGATCTATAGTTGCACTGAATGCCAAAGGAATTTTAGCAGTAAGGGTACTCTAGTCCGACATCAGCGGAGAATCCACCAAGGGGAGAAACCATATGCCTGCCCTGAATGCGGGAAATCATTCACACATCGCCCGGACCTTAACAGACATCAGAAAAGTCACAAGGGGGAGAAACCGTTTTCTTGTTTTCAGTGCGGGAAAAGCTTCCTACATGGTTCAGACCTTAAAAAACATTACAGAAGCCACACGGGAGAGAGGCCGTTTTCCTGCTCGGAGTGCGGTAAATGTTTCACTCAGCGCTCCCACCTCAACCGCCACCACCGAGAACACGCAGGAGACAAACCATTCACTTGTCCTCAATGCGCCAAATGTTTCATACATCGCTCAGATCTCAACGCGCATTTAAAAAGCCACACGGTGAAGAACGTGGACGAATGTGCCAAGTTTGTGCAGACGGTCTCCAGTTTTGAGCTGTTCTCCCAGGTCATTAGAGTCCCTGGGTTCATCCCAGGGCTGGACCCAGACTTTTAACCCTCCCATAGTGCATTTCCATTGCTTATTTACATACTGTTCAGATTGGCCGAGACTATGTCACACCTACACTGTGCAGCGGTCATGCTATGATTGGCTTTATCCAGATGTCACGTGTGACCCACAGCATTGAAAGGGAATTCTGGGTAGTGCGTTGTCTTCTTTACCTTGTGATGGAAGATGGGAAATCGCTGGAATTCCATCATGGACCTGATTGGTTACAGGGCCTGACACTGACCAAGAATAATAAATATTTGAGCGATTGATGCCATCTGGGTCTTGCAACTTACAACAAGCAGAGAGATGAAAGTTTAACATTTGCAGACTTTATATTCTCATTGACTGTGGTACAAATTAATGATGGATACAATACACTATTCCCTTGCGGTAACTCACAGCTTTCTGGCTCCTCCCCCCATGTGCTCCTCCCTTCATTAACATATATAGAGATGGGAGGAGGGTCAAGGTCTGTGGGAGGTGCCAGAAACTCATCTGTTATTGCATAGTGTCCCTTTAAATGGGATGTGTTTGTAATTTTATGACCATATCGTTACAGGGGTCCAATCTGATTGTACAATCTTAAGCGGGCCATACATGGACCAATCCCGATTGTATTGGTCTGCTAAAATTGGGCCATACATTTTTTCCCAATTTCCCCGAAATGGGTGAAAATTGGCCCACAATTGGGCGATTGCCCATGCATGATATTGCAATACTGTACGACCAGAGATTGGTACATGTATGGGCACCTTTCATCGTATTTACTATTGTGTTATATAAATATCACATCTACAGGGGCCCTTATATGATATAAATGTGTTAATAATGAATGTAGATTGTATGGCCCGATTGGACAGTTTGTGATCAATCTATGTTGTGTAATGGCTGCATTGAAAATATCACAATGTGTAGTTTGATTGGTGTTTTGCTCTTAAAGGGGCCCATCCACACACCTGTACGACTGTTCAATCCTCGGTATAATACGATCATTTCATCATGGGTGGTGCTTGATCATTTCTTGATAATATCGCAGTGCGGTGGTGTGTTATTTCTAACTGTGCCTTTACGGGGAATGCTGGGAGTTGTAGTTTGCATCCATCTACAGCTTGGACATCCCTGATCTACAGAAGAGATTTCTAACTGATTTGATTGATTTATCGCACTGCAAGATCCACAATCCAGTCAAAATAGGGTTAGTATTGTCTTTAAAGTGTTGCCTTTAAGGGCTAGTGCTTTTCATTGACTTATTTCTATGGCACTTAACATGAAAATCCCTCTTGCCTTTATTTCAAATGTTTTGCATGAAAATTCACATTTTAAATACATTGAAATAAGTTGCAACATACAAACAGAGACTGGTGGCATTTTGTCCTTTAATAGACCGGCTCTATGTGCAGAACTATGGGCCATATTCATAAAGGCATGATATCGCAAGATACCACCCCTTTAATGGGTTATGTCCAATTGTAAATGTACAATCCCTGTGATAAATGTATGATTTATGTATTTAGGTTTGTAAATATGGCCCTATGATACAGCTGTGTATTACCCTAGCGTGAATGGGAAATCCAGATAAAAGCCCAAACCAGCATTTCATATTCCCATGATGCACCATTCTGTAGTTTCACTGCAGTAATCCAAGGGGAAGGCATGGTATATCCACATTATTCAGTACTTCTACACAAACTATATTGGAGCTGGTGCAATAACAGGTGCAAAAGTTTGCCCATGCTATTAATTAACCAATGAGATGTTCACTTTTTACTGGGTTACTGTTTGATAATGTTATTGGCTGCTACAGATTCTAGGGTTGGGCACCTTTTATTCATTTGGCTTGAAGAGCCGATTCCTGCTGTTTCTTCTTTGTCTTCTTCCCTGTTCTGCTTTTTTGGACTGTGTCTCCTCCCACAGATTCCCAGCTAGAGACATGAAATTCCGTACAGACGTGCGGGACACATAGGAGAAGTGTGTTATTACCTAGATAATGAACGGACACGTAGGAGAAGTGGGTTATACCTAGATAATGAACAGGACACGTAGGAGAAGTGGGTTATTCCTAGATAATGAACGGACACGTAGGAGAAGTGGGTATATGCCTAGATAATGAACGGACACGTAGGAGAAGTGGGTTATTTACCTAGATAATGAACGGACACGTAGGAGAATGGGTTATTACCTAGATAAGGAAAGGACACGTAGGAGAAGAAGTGGGTTATTACCTAGATAAGGAACGGACACGTAGGAGAAGTGGGTTATTACCTAGATAAGGAACGACACGTAGGAGAAGTGGTTATTTACCTAGATAATGAACGGACACGTAGGAGAAGTGGGTTATTACTGAGATAATGAACGGACACGTAGGAGAAGGGGTTATTACCTAGATAATGAACGGACAGTAGGAGAAGTGGGTTATTACCTAGATAATGAACGGAACGTAGGAGAAGTGGGGTTATACCTAGATAATGAACGGACATAGGAGAAGTGGGTTATTACTTAGATAATGAACGGACACGTAGGAGAAGTGGGGTTATTCTAGATAATGAACGGACACGTAGGAGAAGTGGGGTTATTACCTAGATAATGAACGGACACGTAGGAGAAGTGGGGTATTACCTAGATAATGAACGGACAAGTAGGAGAGTGGGTTATACCTAGATAATGAACGGACACGTAGGAGAAGTGGGTTATTACCTAGATATGAACGGACACGTAGGAGAGAAGGGGTTATTCCTAGTAAGGAACGGACACGTAGGAGAAGTGGGTTATTACCTAGATAATGAACGGACACGTAGGAGAAGTGTGGTTATTACCTAGATAAGGAACGGACACGTAGGAGAAGTGGGTATTCCTAGATAATGAAACGGACACGTAGGAGAAGTGGGTTATTGCCTAGATAATGAACGGACACGTAGGAGAAGTGGGTTATTTACCTAGATAATGAAACGGACACGTAGGAGAAGTGGGTTATTCCTAGATAATGAACGGACACGTAGGAGAAGTGTGTTATTCCTAGATAATGAACGGACACGTAGGAGAAGTGGGTTATTGCCTAGAAATGAACGGACAGTAGAGAAGTGGGGTTATACCTAGATAACAATAGGAACGGACACGTAGGAGAAGTGGGTTATTACCTAGATAAGGAACGGACAGTAGGAGAAGTGGGGTTATTACCTAGATAATGAACGGACACGTAGGAGAAGGGGTATTACCTAGATAAGGAATGGACACGTAGGAGAAGTGGGTTATTACCTAGATAATGAACGGACACGTAGGAGAAGTGGGTTACTACCTAGATAATGAACGGACACGTAGGAGAAGTGGGTTATTACCTAGATAAGGAACGGACACGTAGGAGAAGTGGGTTATTACCTAGATAATGAACGGACACGTAGGAGAAGTGGGTTGTTACCTAGATAAGGAACGGACACGTAGGAGAAGTGGGTTATTACCTAGATATGAACGGACACGTAGGAGAAGTGGGTTATTACCTAGAAATGACACGACACGTAGGAGAAGTGGGTTATTACCTAGATAATGAACGGACACCGTAGGAGAAGTGGGTTTATTACTAGATAATGAACGGACACGATAGGAGAAGTGGTGTTATTACTGAGATAATGAACGGACACGTAGGAGAAGTGGGTTATTACCTAGATAAGTGAACAGGACACGTAGGAGAAGTGGGTTATTACCTAGATAATGAACGGACACGTAGGAGAAGGGGTTATTACCTAGATAATGAACGGACACGTAGGAGAAGTGGGGTATTACCTAGATAATGAACGGACACGTAGGAGAAGTGGGGTTATTACCTAGATAATGAACGGACCACGTAGGAGAAGTGGGTTATTACCTAGATAGACGGACACGTAGGAGAAGGGGGTTATTACCGAGATAATGAACGGACACGTAGGAGAAGTGGGTATTACCTAGATAAGAACGGACTAGTAGGAGAAGTGGGTTATTGCCTAGATAATGAACGGACACGTAGGAGAAGTGGGTTATTGCCTAGATAATGAAAGGACAGTAGAGAAGGGGTTATTACCTAGATACTGAACGGACACGAGGAGAAGTGGTTATTCCTAGATAATGAACGGACACGTAGGAGAAGTGGGTTATTCCTAGATAATGAACGGACACGTAGGAGAAGTGGGTTATTGACTAGATAATGAACGGACACGTAGGAGAAGTGGGTTATTACCTAGATAAGGAACGGGACACCGTAGGAGAAGTGGGGTTATTACCTAGTAAGAACGGACATAGGAGAAGGGGTTATTTACCTAGATAAGAGACGGACACGTAGGAGAAGTGGGTTATACCTGATAATGAACGGACACGTAGGAGAAGTGGGTTATTACCTAGATAATGAACGGACACGTAGGAGAAAGGGGGGTTATTACTAGATAATGAACGGACACATAGGAGAAAGTGGGTTATTACCTAGATAATGAACGGACACGTAGGAAGAAGTGGGTTATTACCTAGATAAATGAAAGGACACGTAGGAGAAGTGGGTTATTACCTAGATAATGAACGGACCGTAGGAGAAGTGGGTTATACCTAGATAAGGTACAGGACACGTAGGGAAGTGGGTTATTACCTAGATAATGAATGGACACATAGGAGAAGTGGGTTATTACCTAGATAATGAACGGACACGTAGGAGAAGTGGGTTATTACCTAGATAATGAACGGACACGTAGGAGAAGTGGGTTATTGCCTAGATAATGAACGGACACGTAGGAGAAGCAGGTTATTACCTAGATAATGAACGGACACGTAGGAGAAGTGGGGTATTACCTAGATAATGAACGGACACGTAGGAGAAGTGGGGTTATTAACCTAGATAATGAACGGGACACGTAGGGAGAAGTGGGTTATTACCTAGATAGACGGACACGTAGGAAGAAGGGGGTATTACCAGATAATGAACGGACACGTAGGAGAAGTGGTGATTACCTAGATAAGGAACGGACTAGTAGGAGAAGGTGGGTTATTGCTAGATAATGAACGGACACGTAGGAGAAGTGGGTTATTGCCTAGATAATGAAAGACAGGTAGGAGAAGGGGTTATTACCTGATAACTGAACGGACAGGTAGGAGAAGTGGTTATTCTAGATAATGAACGGACACGTAGGAGAAGTGGGTTATTCCTAGATAATGAAACGGACACGTGGAGAAGTTGGGTTATTGACTAGATAATGAAACGCGACAGTAGGAGAAGTGGGTTATTACCTAGATAAGAACGGGACCGTAGGAGAAGGGGTTATTACCTAGATAAGGAACGGACATAGGAGAAGGGGTTATTTACCTAGATAAGGACGACACGAGAGAAGTGGGTTTATACCTAGATAAGAACGGACACGTAGGAGCAAGTTGGGTTATTACCTAGATAATGAACGGACACGTAGAGAAAGGGGTCGGGTATGATCTAGACTAATGAAGGACACATAGGAGAAAGTGGGTTATTACCTAGATAATGAACGGACACGTAGGAAGAAGTGGGTTATTACCTAGATAATGAACAGGAACCGTAGGAGAAGTGGGTTATTACCTAGATAATGAAGGACCGTAGGAGAAGTGGGTTATTACCTAGATAAGTACGGACACGTAGGGAAGTGGGTTATTACCAGATAATGAATGGACAGTTAGGAGAAGTGGGTTATACCTAGATAATGAACGGACACGTAGGAGAAGTGGGTTATTACCTAGATAATGAACGGACAACGTAGAGAAGTGGGTTATTACCTAGATATGAATGGACACGTAGGAGAAGGTGGTTATTACATAGATAATGAACGACACGTAGGAGAAGTGGGTTATTACTAGATAATGAAACGGACATAGGAGAGGGGTTATTGCTAGATAATGAACGGACACGTAGGAGAAGGGGTTTATTGCCTAGATAATGAACGGACACGTAGGAGAAGTGGGTTATTACCTAGATAATGAACGGACACGTAGGAGAAGCGTTATTACCTAGATAAGAACGGACACGTAGAGAAGTGGGTTTATTGCCTAGATAATGAAGGTGCAATATGAGACACGTAGGAGAAGCGGGTTATTGCCTAGATAATGAACGGACACGTAGGAGAAGCGGGTTATTACCTAAATAATGAACGGACACGTAGGAGAAGCGGGTTATTACCTAGATAATGAACGGACACGTAGGAGAAGTGTGTTATTACCTAGATAAGCCTACAACCCACCCCCCATACTGTGTCAATTCAACCTGTCTTACTTCCTCCCCCAACCATGTCCTGTCTAATTTCAAATCCCCCTAACCACTCTTATTTTTAAACATATATCGGCCCACCCCTGTCAAAAACACACCTTATGATAGCGTTCCTCCATTTAATCACATGGTGTCCGGCCCCCGTGCCCCTCCTAATCGGTAGCTCTCACAAGCCCTGATATTCGCCTGCACCACCGTATTGTGAGAGAAGATGAGGTTAAGACTAATTATAGCTGGCTAAGATCACTAGAGACACGTCAGCCAGCAAGCTAGCGAACGATTATGGGTTCTCCTTAGGAAATGACACTGCCAGACGGACACGTGGACGAAGTGGGTTATTACTGATAATGAACGGAAACGTAGGGAAGTGGGTTATTACCAATAATGAACGGACACACGTAGGGAGAAGTGGTTTATTACCTGAGATAATGAACGGACACGTAGGAGAAGTGGGCGTTAGTATGTAGATAATGAACGGACCGTAGGAGAAGTGGGTTTTTACCTAGATAATGAACGGAACGTAGGAGAAGTGGTTATTACCTAGATAATGAACGGACGTAGCGATAGAGAAAGTGGGGGTTATTACCTAGATAATGAAGGGACCGTAGGAGAAGTGGGGGTATTACCTAGATAAGGAACGGAGACCGTAGGAGAAGTGGGGTTATTACCTAGATAATGAACGGACACGTAGGAGAAGTGGGTTATTACCTAGATAAGAACGGACACGTAGGAGAAGTGGGGTTATACCTAGATAATGAACGGGACACGTAGGAGAAGTGGTTATTACCCTAGATAAGAACGGACACGTGGAGAAGGGGGTTATTACCGATGATAATGAACGGACACGTAGGAGAAGTGGGTTATTCTAGTAATTAAACGGACACGTAGGAGAAGTGGGTTATTACCTAGATAATGAAAGGACACGTAGAGAAGGGGTTATTACCTAGTACATGAACGGACACGTAGGAGAAGTGGTTATTGCTAGATAATGAACGGACAGTAGGAGATGGGTTATGCAGATAATTAGAACGGACAGGCGAGAAGGTGGATTATTACCTAGATAAGGAAGGACACGTAGGAGACAGTGGGTTATTACCTAGATAATGGACGGACACGTAGGAGAAGTGGGTTATTACTAGATAAGAACGGACACGTAGGAGAAGTGGGTTATTACCTAGATATGAACGGACACGTAGGAGAAGTGGGTTATTCCTAGATAACTGAACGGACACGTAGGAGAAAGTGGGTTTATCTAGATAATGAACGGAACATAGGAGAAGTGGTTATTCATAGATAACGACACGACACGTAGGAGAAGTGGGTTATTACCTAGATAATGAACGGACACGTAGGAGAAGAAGTGGGTGTATTACCTAGATAATGAACGGACACGTAGGAAGAAGTGGGTATACCTAGATAATGAACGGACAGTAGGAGAAGTGGGTTATTACCTAGATAAGTACGGACACGTAGGAGAAGTGGGTTATTACCTAGCATAATGAACGGACACGTAGGGCAGAAGTGGGTTATTACCTAAATAATGAACAGGACACGTAGGAGAAGTGGGTTATTACCTAGATAATGAACGGAAACGTAGGAGGAGAGTGGGTTATTTACTAGATAATGAACGGAACACGTAGGAGAACGTAGGTTCCTAGATAATGAACGGCACAGTAGGAGAATGGGTTATTAACTAGATAATGAACGGCCACGTAGGAGAAGCGGGTTGTATTGCCTAGATAATGAACGGACACGTAGGAGAAGGTGGGTTTATAGCTAAATAATGAACGGACACGTAGGAGAGAAGCGGGTTATTACCTAGATAATGAACGGACACGTAGGAGAAGTGGGTTAGCTTGCACTGACTGTATGTTGGAAGGATCCTGAAGGACTCCATCCCCAACTGTGTCCATCCGTCTCGCTCCGTCATACAGAAGGAAAATGACAAGAAGATCCTGGACCTCATCTCCAACATCATCCACCTGCTGACTGGAGAGGTGGGTGTGTCCCAATCCGTGATTGGTTAGTAAAGCCCATTGATTTAGTCTATGGGAACTCATTCGAGCCTCGTTGATGATCCACCAGGCCATAAGCTTTGGGTCGGGCGCCCAATCTCTTTTATGGACTACGAACTCCACTGTCCTGCCCCTGGACACTCTGTGTTATTTGCCATAAGCTATACAGTAGTACGGGAGAGTTTCAATTCGTTCTCTTAAGGACTGGGCATGTTGCAATGGAAAGCGAAGGAATCTGTAACCAGATGCACTAAGAGCGATCAGGAAGCTTCAGCCGGGTAAATGCTCCGACACATCTATGGGGCGACGTTACAATGGCTGCCTTCCGGCTCAGGAGAGCGCAGGGAGGCTGGAGAGAGAGACACAGGGTACGGTCAGGAGAGCGCAGGGAGGATGGAGAGAGAGACACATGTACGGTCAGGAGAGCGCAGGGAGGATGGAGAGAGAGACAAAGGGTACGGTCAGGAGAGCGACAGGGAGGATGGAGAGAGAGACGCAGGGTACGTCAGGAGAGCGCAGGGAGGATGGAGAGACACAGGGTACGGCAGGACGAGCGCAGGGAGGATGGAGAGAGAGACACAGGGTACGGTCAGGAGAGAGGCGCAGGAGGATGGAGAGAGAGACACAGGGTACGGTCAGGGAGAGCGCAGGGAGGATGGAGAGAGAGACCACCAGGGTAGGTTACGGTCAGGGAGAGCAGGGAGGATGGAGAGAGCGACAAAGGGGACGTTCAGGAGGCGCAGGGAGGATAGAGCAGGAGAGGACACAGGGGTACGGTAGGAGGAGCGCAGGGAGGATGGAGAGGGAGACACAGTGTACGGTTCAGGAGAGCGCATGGGAGCAGGGAGGATGGGAGAGAGAGACACGGTACGGTCAGGAGAGCGCAGGGAGGATGGAGAGAGCGGTACGAGTCAGGAGAAGCGCACAGGGAGATGGAGCGACAAGGGTTACGGTCATGGAGAGCGGCAGGGAGGATGGGAGAGAACGAGGGTACGCGTCAGGAGAGCGCGGGAGGATGAGAGAGAGACACAGGGTACGGTCAATAGAGCTCACGGAGGATGGAGAGAGAGACGCAGGGTACGGTCAGGAGAGCGCAGGGAGGAGGAGGTGGAGAGGACACAGGGTAGGGTAGGAGAAAGCAGGGAGGTGGGAGACCACAGGTACGGTAGGAGAGCGCAAGGGAGGATGGAGAGGACACAGGGTACGGTCAGGAGAGCGCAGGGAGGATGGAGAGAGAGACGCAGGGTACGGTCTCAGGAGAGCGTCAGGGAGGATGGAGAGAGAGACGCAGGGTACGGTCAGGAGAGCGCAGGAGGATGGAGAGAGAGACGCAGGGTACGGTCAGGAGAGCGCAGGGAGGATGGAGAGACACAGGGTACGGTCAGGAGAACGCAGGGAGGATGGAGAGAGAGACGCAGGGTCGGTCAGGAGAGCGCAGGGAGGATGGAGAGGAACAGGGTACGGTCAGGAGAGCGCAGGGAGGATGGAGAGGGAGGACACAGGGTACGGTCAGGAGAGCGCGGGAGGAGGAGAGAGAGACACAGGGTACGGCAGGGAGAGCGCCTAGGAGGAGGGAGCGAGACACAGGGTACGGTCCCGGAGAGCGCAGGGAGGTGGAGAGAGAGGACACAGGGTACGGTCAGGAGAGCGCAGGGAGGATGGAGAGAGAGACACTGTACGGTCAATAGAGCGCAGGAGGATGGAGAGAGAGACACAGGGTACGGTCAATAGAGCGCAGGAAGGATGGAGAGAGACACAGGGTACGGTCAGGAGGAGAAGCAGGGAGGATGGAGAGAGACACAGGGTACGGTCAGGAGAGCGCAGGGAGGAGGGAGGAGAGAGAGACACAGGGTACGGTCAGGAGAGCGCAGGGAGGATGGAGAGAGACACAGGGTACGGTCAGGACTCTATACTCAGTACTCTGTACTCTTAATAATCCCAGTACTCAGTACTCTGTACTCTCAATAACCCCAGTACTCAGTACTCTGTACTCTTAACCCCAGTACTCTGTACTCTCAATAACCCCAGTACTCAGTACTCTGTACTCTTAACCTCAGTACTCTATACTCAGTACTCTGTACTTTCAATAACTCCAGTACTCTATACTCAGTCACTCTGTACTCTCAATAACCCCAGTACTCTGTACTCTCAATAACCCCAGTACTCAGTACTCTGTACTCTTAACCTCAGTACTCTATACTCAGTACTCTGTACTTTCAATAACTCCAGTACTCTATACTAGTCTCTGTACTCTCAAGAACAACCAGTACTCTGTACTCTCAATAACCCCAGTACTCAGTACTCTGTACTCTTAACCCAGTACTCTATCCTCAGCAGTCCTCTTACTCTCCAATAATCCCACGTACTCTGTTACTCTCAATAACCCCAGTACTCAGTATCTGTTACTCTTAACCTCTCAGTACTCTAAATCAGTACTCTGTTACTTCGATAACTCCAGTACTTCTATACTCCGTCCTCTGTACTATCAATACCCCAGTACTTCTATACTCAGTCTCTGCTACTCTGCAATAACCCCAGTACTCTATATCAGTCCTCTGTACTCTCAATAACACCAGTAATCTTATACTCAGTACTATGTTACTTCACTAAACCCCATACTCTATATCAGTCATCTGTACTCTCAATAACACAAGTACTCGATACTCAGTCCCTGTACTCTCAATAACCCCCGTACTTTAACTCAGTCCATCTGTACTTCAATAAACCCAGTACTATATTACTAAGTCCTCTGTACTCTCAATAACCCCAGTACTCGATACTCAGTACTCTGTACTTCTCAATAACCCCAGTATTATATATCAGTCCTCTGTACTATCAATAACCCCAGTACTCTATACTCAGTCCTATGTACTCTCAATAACCCAGTACTCGATAAAGTCATCTGTATCTCAATAACCCAAGTACTCTTTTATACTCAGTCCTCTGTATAGCTTCAAATAAACCCCAGTACTATATACTCGTCCTCTGTACTTCTCCAATGGAGCCCAGTACGTTATACTAAGGTACTCTGTTTAATATCAATCCAACACAAAACAACAAAACACGCTGAACTACTTGGAAAACTCCACACGGCTCATCTGTGACTCTCATAACCCCAGTAACTCTATACTCAGTCCTCTGTACTCTCAATAACCCAAGTACTTATACTCCGTCCTCTGTTACTCTCAATAACCCCAGTACTCTATACTCAGTCTCTGTACTCTCAATAAAACCCCAGTACTCTATACTAAGTCCTCTGTACTATCAATAACCCAGTACTCTATAACATCAGTCCTTCTGATACTCTCAAAACCCCCAGTACTCTATACTCAGTCCTATTAATCCTCAATAACCCCAGTAATCTATACTCAAGTCCTCTGTTACTCTCCAATAACCCCAGTACTCTATACTCAGTTCCTCTGTACTCTAAAAACCCCAGTACTTATATCATCCTATGTACTCATCAAATAACCCCAGTACTTTATATCGGACTCTGGACTATAAATAACCCCAGTACTCTCTACTCAGTCCTATGTACTCTCAATAACACAAGTACTCTATACTCAGTCCTCTGTACTTCAATAACCCCAGACTCTAACTCAGTCCTCTTACTCTCATAAACCCCAGTACTCTATTACTCAGTACTCTGTACTCTTTCCCCCCAATAACCCCAGTTTACTTAGACTCGGTACTCTGTTACTCTCAAATAACCCCAGTACTCATACTCAGTCCTCTGTACTCTCAATTAACCCCATTTACTATATAATCAGTACTATGTACTCTCAATAACACCAGTATCTATCCTCAGTCCTCTGTACGCTCAATAACCCAGTTAATCTATACTCAGCTCCATGTACTCTCAATAACCCCGTACTCTATACTCAGTCCTCTGTATCTCCATACACCCAGTACTCTTAATCAGTCATCTGTTAATCTCAATAACCAGTACTATTACTCGGTTTAATCTGTACTCTCAATAACCCAGTACCTAGACTCAGTCCTCGGTTACTTCAAGACACCATACTCTTACATAAGTATCTCTGTACCTCAAGAAACCACAGTACTCTTATACTCAGTCCTCTGTTACTCTAAATAACCACAGTACTCTATTAAATCAGTCCTCTTACTCTCCAAACCAACAGTACTTATACTCAGTCCTCGTACTCTCAATACCCCAGTACTCTTACTCAGTCATCTGTACTCTTCAATAACCCACCAGTACTCTATACTCAGTCCTCTGTACTCTTCAAATGAACCCAGTACTCTATACTCAGGACTCTGTACTCTTCAATAACCCATATCTATACTCGGTCCTCTGTACTATCAATAAACCTCAGTTAACTCATACTCAAGTCCTCTGTACTCTCAATAACCCCAGAGTACTCTCTACTCAGGCCTCTGGACTCTCAATAACCCCAGTACTCTATTACTTCAGTCACTCTGCTACCTCAATAACCCCAAGACTCGATACTCAGTCTCTGTATCTCAAATAACCCCAGTACTCTAACTAGTCCTCTGTACTCTCAATAACCTCAGTGACTCTGTACTCAGTACTCTGTACTCTCAATACCCCAGTACTCTATACTCGTCCTCTGTACTCTCAATAACCTCAGTACTCTATACTCAGTCCTCGGTACTCTCAATAACCCGCAGGACTCTAAATCAGGCCGCTGTAATCTCAATAAACCCCAGTACTCTATGAAGCAGGGCCGATGTACTCTCAAGAACCCCAAGTACGCGAGACGCAGTCCTCGGGACTTCAATATCCCATACTCTATACTCAGTTCCTCTGTATTATCTCAATAACCCCGTACTCGATCTCAGTACTCTGTACTCTTCAAGAACCCAGTAGGGACTATATACTCAGTACTCTGTAACATCAATAACCCCAAAGACTCTATACCAGTACTCTGTACTTCAATACCCACAGTAGCCCCAATGTTAAAGTTAAAACTTCCAACATCCCATTTCAGCAGATGGCTGGAGTTGCAGTTTTCAATTCACATGTTTGTTTCCATTACAATAAGACAATTAAATATGATAATATGGATAATAAGCAAGAAGTTAAATGCCAGACAGACAGACAGACAGACAGACAGACAGAAAGGACGATTGCACATATTTACTGGGGACCTTTTTTCTTTCCTTTGTCAGATTATGATGTGTAAGTGGAGGAAAACGACAATCTACATGGAATTTCATATAACAAAGAACCCAAGCGAGACTGACATTTCAATCCTTGAAATTCCTCCAATCAAACAGACTCTTCCAGCAAATGGGAGTTTACAAGAGGAGTCAACTTCATTAGTAGACGAAGGAAGCCAATCAGATTGCAGCATTAAGACACTTACAGAACAGATACAGGGAAACAGATACATTACTACTATCATGGATGTTTGTAAAACCGTAAATAACAGCTATTGTCAGATAATTATATATCCAATGGATAAAGAGGAGTCGGCTTCATGTGAAGGAGAACAAATCAGATTGCAACATTAATACACGTACAGAACAAGATACAGGGAAACAACATGCTACTACATCATGGGATGTAACCTACAAATAACAGCTTGTCAGATAATTTAATCCAATGGATTAAAGAGGAGTCGGCTTCATGGGAAGGAGGGAGAAAAACCAATCAGATGGCAGCATTAATACACTTTACAGAACAGATACAGGGAACAGATACATCTACGACTATCATGGGATTGTAACCTAAATAACAGACTTGGAATAATTATATATACAATGGGATTAGAGGAGTCGGAATCAGGGGAAAGGAGGAACCAATCAGAATTGCAGCATTAATACACTTACAGACAGATACAGGGAACAGTACATTACTACTATCATGGAGTAACCCTAAAATAACAGCTTGTCAGATACTTATATATCCATAGGATTAAAGAGGAGTCGGGGTTCATGGGAAGGAGGAAAGGAAAACCAATAAGATTGCAGCATTAATACACCTTACAGAAAGATCCAGAAGAAACAGATTACATCTACTACTATCGTGGGATGTAACCTAAATCACAGCTTGTCAGATAATTATATAAATCCAATAGGATTAAAGAGGAGTCGGCTTAATGGGAAGGAGGAAGACAATCAGATTGCCAGTTCTAATATAATTAACAAGAAACTGAGACAGGACACCCACACATCTAGTATAGATGCATCCCAAAATAACTCATCAGAGATTATGGGCCAGTGCAAGTAAAGAGGAGCCGACCTGGGAAAGACAGGAGCATTTACGAGTTACAAAATCATCACAGTAACGTGATCCAGTAGAAGGAAACCGAGGTGCCTAGTTCTCCGCCCAGGTGATCTATAGGTGCCACTGAATGCCAAGGAATTTTGCAGGTAAGGGTACTCTAGTCCGACAATCAGCGGAGCACGGAGAATCCACAAGGGGAGAAAGAAACCATATGCCTGCCCGGAATGGAAATCCTTCACAACATCGCCCGGACCTTAAAAGACATGCAGAAAAGCACAAGGGGGAGAAACGTTTTTGGTTTCAGTGCGGGAAAAGCTTCCTACATGGTTCAGACCTTAAAAACTTACAGAAGAAGCCACACGGAGAGAGAGAGGCGTGTTTTCCTGGCTGGAGTGCGGTAATGTTTCACTCAGCGCTCCCACCTTCAAACCGCCACCACCAGAGAACTACGCAGGAGACAAAACCATTCACTGGTCCGCAATGCGCCAAATAGTTTTCCTCATCGCTCAAGATCTCAACGCGGGCATTTAAAAAGCACACGGTGTGAAGACGTGGACGAATGTGCCAAGTTTGTGAAGACGGCTCCAGTGTGAGCTGTTCTCCCAGGGCATTAGAGTACCCGGGTTCATTCCCAGGGCTGGACCCAAGACTTTTTAACCCTCCCATAGGCCTTTCATGCTTATTTAACATACTGTCAGATTGGCCGAGACTATGTCAGCACCTAACACTGTGCAGCGGTCATGCTATGATGGGCTTTATCAAGATGTCACGGTGACCACAGCATTGAAAGGGAATTTGGGTAGGCGTTGTCTTCTTACCTTGTGATGGAAGATGGGAAATCGCTGGATTCCATCATGGACCCGGATTGGTTAAGGGACCTGACACTGGCCAAGAATAATAAATATTTGAGCGATGATGCATCTGGGTTTGCAACTTACAACAAGCAGAGAGATGAAAGTTTAACATATTTGCAGACTTTATATTCTCATTGACTGTGGTACAAATTAAATTGGCGGCTTACCATACCACTCTTCCCTGCGGGAACTCACAGTTCTGGCTCTCCCCCCATGTTGCTCCTCCCTTCATTAAACATATATTAGAGATGGGAGGAGGGTCAAGGTATGTGGGGAGGTGCCAGAAAATCATCTGTTATTGCATAGTGTCCCTCTTTAAATGGGATGGTTTGTAATTTTATGACTCATATAGACAGGGGGGTCATATGATTGTACAATCTTAAAGGGGGCGGCGCAATACATTGAGGACCAAGCCCGATTGTATTGGTCGCTAAAAATTGGGCCATACATTTTTCCCAATTCCCGGAATGGGTGAAAAATTGGCCCACAATTGGGCGATTGCCCATGCATGATAGTGCAATACTGTCAGACAGAAGATTGGTTACATGTATGGGACCTTTTCATCGTATTTACTATTGGTATATAAATATCAAATCTACAGGGGCCCTTAATGATTATAAATGTGTAATAATGACTGGTAGATTGTATGGCACCGATTGGACGTTTGGTGATCAAATTGTTGTGTATGGTGCATTGAAAATATCACAATGTGTAGTTTGATTGTGTGTTTCTCTTAAAGGGGCCCATCCACACCCTTACGGACTGTTCAATCCTAGGTATAACGATCATTCATCATGGTTGGTGCTGATAATGTTTCTTGATAATATCGCAGTGCGGTGGGTGGTGTGTTATTTACTAACTGTTGCTTTAGGGGAATGCTGGGAGTTGTAGTTTCAATCATCACACTTGGACATACCCTGATCTACAGAAGAGATTTCTAACTGTTTGACTTGATTATCCACTGCAGAAGATCCCAATCATCAAAAACTAGGGTTAGATTGTCTTTAAAGTGTTGCCTTTAAGGACTATTGCTTTTCATTGACTTTTTTTCTATGGCACTATACATGAAATCCCTACTTGCCTTTATTTCAAATTTTGGCTGAAAATTCACATTTTCAATACATTGAAATAAGTTTGCAACATACAACAGAACTGGTGGCTTTTGTCCTTTAATTTAATAGACCGCTCTTGGGCAGAAACTATGGACCCATATTCATAAAGGCATGATCGCAAGATAACCACCTTTAATGGGTTATGTCCAATTGTAAATGTACAATTCCCGTGTGATAACATGTTGATTATAATGTATTTAGGTTTTGTAAAATTGTGGCCCGAGTACAAGCTGTTTTTGTAATTACCACTACAGTGGAAGTGGGAAATCCAGGTAAAGCCCAAACCAGTCATTTCATATTCCCTGATGACACCATTCTGTATTTCCTGCAGAATCCAAGGGGAAGGCTGGTATAAATCTCACATTATTCAGTTACTTCTACACAACACTATATTGGGAGCGGTGCATAACAGGTGCAAAAGTTTGCCCAGCATATTAATCACATGAGATGTTTCATTTTTTCACTGGTTACTGTTTTGATAATGTTATTGGCTGCTACATTCTAGGTGGTGGCACCTTTTATTCATTTGGTTGGAAGAGCATTAATGCTGCTTTCCTTGGTTCTTTGGCCTTCTCCTGTTCGGCGTTTTGGACTGTGTCTCCTCCCACAGGATTCACAGATCGGGGAGACATGAAATTCCGTACAGCGTGCGGGACACACATAGGAGAAGTGGGTTATTACCGAGATAATGACGGGACACGTAGGAGAAGTTGGGTTATAACCTAGTAATGAACGGCCACGTAAAGTGGGTAGCTTATGAGCCGTGAGGTGTATTGCCTAGATAATGAACGTACACGTACGGAGAAGTGGTATTATAGATAATGAACGGACACGTGAGTTTTGTTTTTTTTAAAGGGTTTCTAGTGTTATTGAAGACACGTAGAGAGTGTGATACTAGATAAGAACGGACAAGTAGGAGAAGTGGGTTATTACCTAGATAGGAACGGACAAGTAGGAGAAGGGTTATTACCAAGATAAGGAACAGACACCGTAGGAGATGGGTTATACCTAGAAAAAATAATGAACGTACACGTAGAGAGAGAAGTGTTTTAATTAGCATAATGAACGGAAACACGTAGGAGAAGTGGGTTTTACCTCGACTAATGAACGGACACTCAGGGAAGTCGGTTTATTACCTAGATAATGAAAGGACACGTGGAGAAGGGTTATTACCTGATAATGAACGGACAACATAGGAGAAGTGGGTTATTACTTAGATACATGATACGGACACGTAGGAGAAGTGGGTTATTACCTAGATAATGAACGGACACGTAGGAAGAAGTGGGTTAGTACTCTAGATATGAACGGACAGTAGGAGAGAAGTGGTTTGTACCTAGATAATGAACGGACACGTAGGAGAGTGGGTTATTACATAGATACTGAAACGGACGTAGCGATGAGGAGAAGTAGTTGGGGTTATTACCTAGATAATGAAGGGACACGTAGGAGAGGGGGTATACCTAGATAAGAAACGGACCGTAGGCGAAGTGGGGTATTACCTAGATTAATGAACGGACACGTAGGAGAAGTGGGTTATTACCTAGATAAGGAACGGAACGTAGGAGAAGTGGTATTGCGTAGAACGCAGTGAGTATTGCCTAGATAATGACGGGACAGTAGGAGAAGTGGTTATGACCCTGATAATGAACGGACACGTAGGAGAAGTGGGTTATTGCCGTAAGATAATGAACAGGGACACGTAGGAGTAATGGGTTATTGCTAGCTAATAATAAACGGACCCACGTAGGAGGAAGTGGGTTATTGCCTGAGATAATGAACGGAATGTAGGAGAAGTGGGTTATTACCATAGATAAGGAACGGAACGTAGTGGAGAAGTGGTTATTGACTAGATCAGGAACGGACAGTAGGGAAGAAGTGGGTTATGTACCGTAGAAATGGAACGGACACAAGGCAGAGAGAAGGTGTTATTACCTAGATAGGACACGAAGGGATACCTAGAAGAACGCCACGTAGGAGAAGTGGGTTATTACCTAGATAAGACGGACACAGGAGAAGTGGGTATTACTAGATAATGAACGGACACGTAGGGAGAAAGTGGGTTATTACCTAGATACAGAACGGACACGTAGAGGAGAAGTGGGTTATTACCATAGAAATGAAACGGAACGTAGGAGAAGTGGGTTTTGTACCTAGATAAGGTGACGGAAACCACTAGGGAGAAGTGGTTGTATTACATAGATATGAAGGACAGTTAGGAGAGTGGGTTATTACCTGAGATAATGAACGGACAGTAGGAGAGAATGGGGGTTATTAACTAGATAATGAACGGACACGTTGGAAGAAGGGGATTTACATCAGATATGAATGGGACACGTAGGAGAAGTGGGTTTATTACTAGATAAGTACGGACACGTGAGGAGAAGTGGGTATTACCTAGCATAATGAAGCGGACACGTAGGAGAAGGGGTTATTGCCTAAGATAATGGAACTGGACACGTAGGAGAAGTGGCGTATTACCTGAGTAATGAACGGAAACGGACCGTAGGAGGAAGTGGGGTTTATTACCTAGTATGAACGGACACGTAGTGAGAAGACAGGTTGCCTAGATAATGAACGGACAACGTAGGAGAAGGGTTATTTAGCTAGATAATGAACGGGCACGTAGGAGAAGAGGTGTATTGCCTAGATAATGAACGGACACGTGAGAGAAGGGTGGGGTTTATATGACCTAATAATGAAGTGTACACGTAGAGAAGAGCGGGTTGGATTACCTAGAATATGAACAGGACACGTAGGAGAAGATGGTTTATACTAGATAATGAGACGGACACGTAGGAGAAGTGT
>JAACNH010000011.1:1942205-2108728 GCA_019447015.1 Hymenochirus boettgeri | reverse complement strand
GGAAGCGTTTACCGCATTATGGTGACTTTGGGTATTTCTCATCTATACTTTAGGGTACAATCCTCAACATTTGGATATCCGAGATTTTATAGTCATTGTTCAAAGCATGTCAGGTCATAACCACAAACCAATTACCGCCAAGTTATTACCTAGATAATGAACGGACACGTAGGAGAAGTGGGTTATTACCTAGATAAGGAATCCGTGGAAGCGTTACCGCATTATTGGTGAATTTTGGGATATTTTCTCCCATAGACTATAAGGGGTACAATCCTCAAATTTGGATATTCGAGATTTTAAGGTCATGTGTTCAAAGCAGTTTCATGGTCATAACCACAAACATACCGCCAACCCCCCACACAGACACAGGTACACCCACCTACTGACCTACCCTTCCAATCCCGTGGAAGCCATACTTAAAGGGCAACTTCAGTCAAAAAACTAAATTTGATCATTCATCAATAAACGTAAGTTTTATGGTTATACATGCAAAAACACATACCTCCCCACCTGACACAGGTACACATACCTACTGACCTACCCTTCCATTCCTGTGGCAGCCATACTTAAAGTTTTTAGGGTAACTATATGACGTAGAAAAACCGACTATTGAGAGAAACAACCTGATGAAGAAGAAGAACAAGTTTATTTGATAAGACAGACACAGACACAAATACATGCAAGCAGCTCCCACCCAGGCAGCAACAGCTGTCAACTGTCCAGGGGAGAGAGCGAGCGTACAAAATGGAATAGCTTATACAGGTTTTGACATGTATTCACAAAGGGGCATAGATTATTTATTGCTTCCGCAGTCAGTGACGAAACAAGACATTGTTACCCCTGCACAGCCTGATTAGACACACCAATGACTTATGACATGTACAACTAAAGATTATATTCCCCATACAATGGTCAGTTCATATTCACACATGTACTACACAATGAGCTACTGTCACTAATCATTTTTATGTTCATCCTTCTGACAAGTTCATCCGTTGTGAACTCCCAGTCAAACCCTGTTTGTCCCATTTATGACTTTTATGAATACACCAGTTGTTACCACAGTCGCTGACATTCTTACTGACCTTCCCTTTATCTTAATACATGAATTCATCCTTCTTACATACAAACTTCCCTTACATTCCACCCCTTGAACCCACCAGTGGTTCACACACTTCGCTAGAAGTTTTACCCACGGACCTTTGGCTGGAAGGAGGAATTCATTACTTGGTTCTAGGAAGAGTTCCGCCTGCTTCCTCCAGGATACTGAAAAATTCTTGATCAGTGATCGTGTCCCACGGGTACATTGGCTCGTAGATTTCACTATCCACTGGCATGGGAATGGTCTTAGTGACCGGTACAGGCATCTTATTCCTGGGTTTTTCTTTTTCCCTGGAAATCGTCACATATTGTCCCACTACTCCCCCTATCCACCGTAGGAGCATTGCCCTCCTGTAAGTAAGCAAGAAGGTGCAAAAACATAACATAAACCCCAACAATAGTAGAATGGCCACTAGTATCTGGACTAATATGACTCCCCATGGCCCAAAAGCTTCGTGAAACCATTCCTTCGCACTTTTCCCTGCGGATGGTGAGGGTGCAAAATAATTAGCCAAGTTGTCTAGGTTCTGTATCATTTGTGTCAGGTTATCGTGCGGATCTGGTAACAGGAACTTGTTTGCAGTGAGTGCCATGGATCCACGTGGCTCAGCGACCTTGACTGCTGTCGGTGTCGTCAGTAACACTTGGAACGGTCCCAGCCAGTGGAGGTTCTTCCACCCCTTGCGTCTGAAATCCTTGGTCACAACCCAGTCTCCTGGAGCAAGACTATGTAGCTGTCCCTCTGTCCCAGTTGGTAGGTTGGTCTCCTGGAGTAAGACTATGTAGCTGTCCCTCTGTCCCAGTTGGTAGGTTTTCTTTCACAACCTGATGGAGAGAAGACGGCTTTTTAGAAAGTTTTATACAATAATTGAGCATTTCCCCCTCGTATAACTCGGTAGTGGGGACAGGACCTGGCGGGTTCACTCCTGTGTGGATAATACATTTACCAAACACAATCCCATACGGCGTCAGGCTGTTCTTAACTCGCACTCTGGATCTCATGTAGAATAAAACTAACAGTAATGCCTGTACCCAGTTTAGACCGGTCTCCGCGCAGGTTTTAGCAAGTTTATTCTTTAGGGTGCCATTCTCTCTCTCTACTGCCCCTGCACTTGCCGGGTGATATGCGCAATGTGGTCCATGCACATGATTTTAGCCAGTTCCTGTAATGCTGTGTTTACGAAATGCTTTCCATTATCACTACTTATATCACTACTTATATCACTACTTATATCACTACTTATTATCACTACTTATATCGGTACTTATATCACTACTTATATCGCTACTTATATCGCTACTTATATCGCTACTTATATCGCTACTTATTATCACTACTTATATCGCTACTTATATCGCTACTTATTATACTACTTATATCACTACTTATATCACTACTTATTATACTACTTATATCGCTACTTATATCGCTACTTATATCGCTACTTATATCGCTACTTATATCGCTACCTATATCACTACCTATATCACTACTTATATCACTACTTATTATCACTACTTAAATCTTGTGCACATATCGCAAACCCCTTCGTATACCAATGTAACGGCACATGGCAGAGAAACCTGACAGAGAAACCTGTAACAGCACATGACAGAGAAACCTGTAACAGCACATGACAGAGAAACCTGTAATCGAGTACGGGTTATGAGAGACAGAGTACTGAGTATAGAGTACTGGGGTTTATTGAGATAACAGATGAATGAGTATAGAGTATGGGGTGTATTGAGAGTACAGAGGACAGTATCGAGGACTGAGTATGAGTACTGGGTTATCGAGAGTAATCACAGAGGACTGAGTATAAAGTACTGGGGGTTATTGAGAGTACAGAAATACTGAGTATTGAGTACTGGGGGTTTTAGAGAGTAGCAGAACATACTGAGTATAGAGTACTGGTTATTGAGAGTACAGATACTTTAGTATAGAGTACTGGGGTTAATTGAGGTACAGAGTGACTGAGTATGAGTAACGGGGTTTTGAGTACAAGAATACTTAGTATATATTACTGGGGTTGAGTGATAGTACAGAGGACTGAGTATAAATTACTCTGGGGTTTTGGCGAGTACAGAGACTGATAAGAGTAACTGGGGTTATTAGAGTACAGAATACTGAGTATAGAGTACTGGGGTTATTGATAGTACAGAATAACTGAGTAAGAGTAACTGGGGTTATTGAGAGTACAGAGGACTGAGTATAGAGTACTGGGGTTATTGAGCGTACCGATGCCTTATTAGCAACTTTATATTGGATAATCATCACTTCCTCCCAGAATCCCCCACTGCAGCTCCTTCACTTCCTACTGTCACTCAATCGGCTGTAACGGGGGCGGGGCTAACGGTGCACAGGGCCTGGATTAGCTAAAAGATAAAGAGGCGGGGCTAGAGCGTGTCGCTATTGGTCGGATCCGAAAGACGATGGGGGATAAAACCCAAATAAAACAAGATTGACAGCTATTGGTCAAAAAGCGAAGGGGGTGGGGCAAAAAATGAGAAGGCGCATTTGATTGGTTTATTCGTCAGAAGGGGGCGGGACTAGTATTAACTTTCTGTCAGTGTTACCGGCTTCCGTTGCCATCCCATTGATAACTGTGCGGGTTGGACACCGGGTTCACATTAGACAGCGGAATTCTGGGATTTATATTCAAACAGCGATGGGAGGATCACATGACCAATGAGAGCCAATTACTATGGCAACAATATTCCAGCCAATCAGAAAGGTGCTGCACGTGACTATCGTTAGCCAATCAGTTTGATTACAGGAAACCGAAACACTCACTAGGACTAACCCGGAAAGAGTCAGAGCCAATCAGAGTAGCGCCTGCCCTGTGAGTACAGCTGGAGGCGGGGCTTACAAAACCACTTTGGTAGGACCACAGCTGGGATTGTTCCTGCACATTAATCACAAGGTAGGACCTTGTTTAAATATATGGGAGGTAGGACCTTGTAAAAGTGTATTGGAGGTTGGACCTTGTAAAAGTATATGAGGCAGGACCTTGTTTAAATATATGGGAGGTAAGACCTTTTAAAAGTATATCGGAGGTAGGACCTTGTTTGAATATATGGGAGGTAGGACCTTGGAAAGTATATGAGGTAGGACCTTGTTTAAATATATGGGAGGTAAGACCTTGTTTAAATATACAGGAGGTAGGACCTTCTTAAAGTATATGGGAGGTTGGAGTCCTTGTAAAAGTATATGAGAGGTAGGTCTCTGTATACATATACAGTAGGTAGGAGCATGTATTATAATATGGGAGGTAGGACCTTGTAAAAGTATATGGGAGGTAGCACCCTGTATACATATACTGTAGGTAGGAGCATGTATTATAATATGGGAGGTAGGACCTTGTTAAAGTATATGGGAGGTAGTACCCTGTATACATATACAGTAGGTAGGAGCATGTATTATAATATGGGAGGTAGGACTTTGTATACATATACAGGAGGTAGGAACGTGTATAATAATATGGCAAGTAGGACATTGTATAATTATACATGAGGTAGGAGATTGTAGTATAATAATATGGAAAGTAGGAGCTGCTAATGCTATGGTCACCCGTGTGGTTGCACTGTCTATACCTTGTCTCCCTTCTGCACACCGCATGCAGGCGAAGTGTGAATGCCTTCTCCTGAGAACATCCCTGCAGTGGTACCATATGGAAGGAGACCGGTTAGGCTGAGCTACCAGTGATAGCTGCAATCAGACCAACTATCGTTTTTATTGACAGACGAGATCCTAACACAGATACTGGATAGAACAGGTTAGATTGGGTATTTCTCATCCCCATGCTAATCCAGTGAGCATTAATTTAGATTGGGTATTTCTCATCCCCATGCTAATCCAGTGAGCATTAATCTGTCCACATTTATCGGAGGATAACGTGTATCCTTAGGAAACTGTAGGTAGATCTCAACTTTAATAAGTATTTTACATGTCTTGGGGCCATCTGGGTAGGTACACGTAAGAAACCAATCAGATTGCAGCATTAATACACTTACAGAACAGATACAGAGAACAGATACATCTACTACTATCATGGGATATAACCTAAATAACAGCTTGTCAGTTAATTCTATATCCAATGGGATTAAAGAGAAGTCGGCTTCATGGGAAGGAGGAAACCAGTCAGATTGCAGCATTAATACACTTACAGAACAGATACAGGGAACAGATCAGATAATTATATATCCAATGGGATTAAAGAGAAGTCGGCTTCATGGGAAGGAGGAAACCAATCAGATTGCAGCATTAAATAACACTTTACAGAACAGATCATGGAACGATAACATCTGCTACTATCATGGAATGTACCTCAATACCAGCTTGTTCTGATAAGTAATTATATCCAATGGGATTAAAAGAGAGTCGTGCATCATGGGAAGGAGGAAACCAATCAGATTGCAGCATTAATACACTTACGAACAGATACAGGAACAGAACTCCATCTACTACTATCATGGGATGTAACCAAATAACAGCTTTCTGATAATTATATCATCCAATGGATTAAAGCAGGATTCGGCTTCATGGGAAGGAGGAAACCAATCAGATTGCAGCATTAATATACTTACAGAACAGATACTGGGAACAGATACATCTACTTCTATCATGGGATTCAGAATAAATAACAGCATTTCAGCATATAAAAACAGGCAAAAACATCTTAATAAATCCATTTGCACATTTCCCAAAACAACTGGCATATTACAGGTAATGTATAACTGTGCACAGTGCCAGAAGGTTTTTATTCGAAAGGGTGATCTTGTTAGGCATCAGAAAATTCACACAGGAGAGAAACCATATGCTTGTTCTGAATGTGGAAAATGCTTTTCCCAAAGTTCAAACCTTATCCAGCACCTGAGAATCCACACGGGAGAAAAACCTTTCACATGTTCGGAATGTGGGAAATGTTTTTCACATCGATCCAACCTTACAAGGCATCACCGGAGACATACAGAAATAAATTCTTTTCCTTTTAAACAGATTTCGCCTTTCACTATACAGTGCAGATATTCCAACAGCGAAAATGTGTTATTTTAAAAAAAGTGCTTTATACGTCATTTATACTACTAAAGCAATAATAATAATAAAACCTGTTTTAGTAATCTCGTTCTTTGGTTGCAGTTACCGTGTCCCTATTCCTTATACGTGAAGGACTCGTCTAATCTTCGTTTTATATGATTAATTATTTACATGCTATTAAGCTGGTGGTAAAGGTAAGTTTACACTATTATAGGTATACAATTAAAAAATGACACACTCACTCTAAACACCTATGGAATTATTTTTGTGGGGTGTCTGGCTGTTTACACAATGAGATTTAATGGAGAATAACAAGTAACAGTTTTAAATAAGAAGTGCACGCAGTCAGTCATTGTTTGCTATAATTTTATTACTTCGCTCTTGTGCCCTAACGCCAGCCATAAACGTGAAAAAGTCTGGCAAAAGCAGGCACTATTGCCATATAAAACCCTTTATTGTTTTAAAGGGCATGTCCACTGTGTTTACTGACAAGCAAAATTGATGCAAGTGTAAGTGAATATTTATTAAATCACATCTATATATGTTCAAGGGATCACCATGTCCCTTTCATCAGGTACCTGAAACGTTGTATATAGATGTGATTTATAAATTCACTTCACTTTAGTGTGCACCCTTGGCATCAATTTTCTTGTGCGTACGGCGAAGGTCATGGTATAGGCCCTGGCCAGGGAGGACCTTATAAACATTGGCTCATAGGCGACTAAAGAGAGTCTAAGGCCCGAAAACCAAGTTAGTGTTTAATGACCCTTACCTTCTCTTCTAC
This sequence comes from Hymenochirus boettgeri, assembly GCA_019447015.1. NCBI lineage: Eukaryota > Metazoa > Chordata > Amphibia > Anura > Pipidae > Hymenochirus > Hymenochirus boettgeri. Next base: position 2,101,805 of record JAACNH010000011.1, on the reverse strand, counting down.
CGCATATGGTTATCCAGCACAGCCCGAAAAAAGTCCAAGTGGGAGCATATCGGTGTGTTATCCATTTTACCTATTCCTTTCCTTCCTGCGCCTCTGAGAGGTTTGTGACACGTGCAGTAGAGCTCTCCCCCAGGCTCCAGTTTGTAAACGCATCATCGTCCGAGGCAAAACCAAAAATTTGGAAAAGGTAGGAAAGCTCCCCAAACCTAGACTCTCCGTTTAAAACCCAGAAACCACCGTGCTGCTTTCTGAACTGCCTGTTTCTCTGGGACAGTACTGACATATCAAAGGCCTCTCTCAGTGCTGTGCTAAATTCATTGGACAATGAGGAATTGTCACTCATAAATCCAAATTCTAGGTTAATTGCGCCAGAAACTATAAATAACCTCTAAGGTTGTGTTGTTATAAGGTTGTGTTGTTATAAAGTTTGTGTTGTTTTAACTCGGTTGTTTTTATACTGTTGTTGTTGTATCACGGTTGTGTTTCTTCTGCGTTGTGTTTTTTCCTAGGTGTGGTTGTCCAGGGTCCCCTCCCCCCACACCAGCTTTCCCCCCCCCCCTCTTGGCTTAGTCTCTTGTATGACTCAGAAAACCTTCACAAAGTGTAGGGTAACCTCCAGGTGTTCCAACCTCCCTGGCCACCTTACGCCAGTAACACGTATCCATGAAACAAAAGGAGGAGGCTTGTCCAGTCGTTCAAAGTGCAATGTTTCACATTTAGTTGCAGCACAAAGCAAACACACTCGTTTCAGCAACAATCCTTTGTCAATGTCCAGGCTTGCTGAAACGTTGCTGTTACTTCTCCGGTTCATGCCAATAAATGTGAATACTCGCACATTGCACTTTGCAAAGATGGACCAAGCCTCAATTTTCTCCACTTTACATACAAAATATTACGGTCCGGCTTTGGCAGAAAATTCCTTGTGTGTGCCCAGCCTTAGTGTGGCGCCCGAATTGTTCGCCTAGAAGCGTCCGTCACTCTCATTCCTACTGACAAATTACTTGACATATTGTGAAGTGACCCTTTATTTCCCTCCATATATTTACAGATCCCATTGATCCCCAAGCTTCCAGATTTACTACATATGCGAGATTGTAAATTAGATATCTACCCCTACCATAGCCACCAACCCTACTAGCCTCATGCCTCCAACCAGCCATCATAAGCCTCACGCCATGCCATCGTACGCCATGCCCCAACCGCCTACTCGAGCCATCATAGCATCCCAAAACCGCCTACTAGCCATCATGCACCAGCACTATCATATAGCCATGCCCCAACCGCCCTGACTAGCCTCAAGCCATGCCCCCCAAACCTCGCTCTCTCTGCCATCATAGCCATGCCCCAACCGCCTACTAGCCATCAAGCCATGCCCCAACCGCCTACTCAGCCATCATAGCAGCCCATCCAACCGCCTACTAGCCATCATAGCCATGCCCCAACCGCCTCAAACTTTCATCAGCAATATTATCTTATCACCCAATAGCTTGCCCACTACTTCCCACCTATGTCATCATGAAGCCATCCCTATAGCTACTACCTTGATTCCTGAGTCCTTCCATCACCTGTACAAAGTGACATATGTCACAGTCCAGATTACGTAGATGGTATACTATACTGTACCGACTGCAAAGTAAGATGTAGCTTTCAACCCAGGTTCATACTGAGACTGTAGTCACACTGAACGAGACGTGTCTCCATAATACTTTCCCAGGCAGCCATAATACGTGATGCAGGCAAGTTTCAACGCAGGGTAGGCAATTGGAGCAGCACGACGGGAGTGTAGAGGGTAAATGGCAGAGGCAGGCAGTATCTTACGACAGAGTGGTATAGGACAGCATTAATGTAACGGTAGACAAAACGGGCGCAAATACAGGGGAGTGAGGCAATGGCAGGCAGGCACATACAGGGGCAAGTTAGTAGGGTACAATGGCAGCATCACATACAGTGGTGAAAGGCAGGCAAGCAGCACACAGGTGTAGGGGTACATGGCAGGCAGCCATCGGGCATACGAGGGTACAGTGCGAATAATGAGTAGTGAGGTGTACCGATTGGCAGCTCAGCACATACAGGGTCGGTGTTGAAGGGGGTTACAATTGGCAGGCAGCACCATACAGGGGGACAGAAGTTGTAACGGTACAATGGCAGGCCAGCACAGTACGAGGGGGCAGTGTCATGAGCGGGTTACAGGATGGCAGGCAGCACATACGGGGGCAGTGTAGAGGGTACAAATGGCAGGCAGCACATACAGGGAAAGCGAGAGTCGTACGGGTACAATGTCAGGCACACATACAGAGGGGGCATGTAAGCGTACAAAGGATGCAAAAACAACAGGGGGAGGAAAATAGAGGTTACCAAGAGATCGAGGCCGCAGCACATACATGGGGGCAGTGTAGAGGTTAAATGGCAGGCAGCACATACTGGGGCAATGTAGAGGGTACAATGGCAGCAGCACATAAGGGGCAGTGGAGGGTCAAGAAACGCAGACTAAGGGATTGTAGGGGTACAATGGCAGGCAGCACATACAGGGGTGCCTGTGTAGAGGGTACAGGCTCGCAAGCAAGCCTCAGGGGCCGGGGGCAGTGTAGCAGGTACATGGCAGGCAGCAACATCACAGGGGGCATGGTAGCGGGTACAATGCAGGTCAGCACATCAGGGGCGATCATGTAGCAGGGTACAATGCAGGCATCACATACAGGGGCATGTGTATGAGGGTACAATGGCAGCCAATACGGGCAGTGGCAATGCACAACAGTACGAGGCAGTGTAGAGGGTGTACAAGGCCGGGTGCGCAACGCGCACACACATACAGGGGGCAGTGTAGACTGGTACCATGGCAGGCAGCACATCCAGACGTGGCATCCACCATCTCGGAGTGTTGTCTCGGCGGAGTGGTGCAACGAGCGTCGCACAGACAGGGGCAGTGGAATGAGACAAGGGTAACGAATGGCAGGGCAGCGAACACGATTGTAGCTGTACGGGGCAGTTGTACGGGAGGGACACCACAATGCGGAACACTGGGCACAACAAATAAGCAAATGGGGCAGTGGAGACTGGTACAGGACACTACTCGAGCACGAGCAGCACTACAGGCGGAGGACTGTAAGTAGGTACAGTGCAGGCAGCGTACATACCGGGGCAAGTGGTAGAGGGTAACACTGGGCCGGCAGCACATACGGGGGGGTGGTGGCAGTGTACTAGTTTGAACGTCTGGGGGAACAAGGTTCGACCAACGACACATCAGGGGGCATTGTATTAGGGTACAATAGCAGGCTCACATACAGAGCGTACAGTGTAAGAGGTACATTACAGGCAGTGTTTCTGCTCCGTATTCAGGACTATCAGTCAAAGGGTCAATAGGACTAATGGAAAGATCAGGGGGACCCCAGTTTTACCTGTTTCTATGTATTTGCACAAAAACACCCCCAGACCTTAAAGGATAATATCAAAAAACCCACCAGCATCCCCCATTACATGTCCACACTGCCAGCAGCTTAAATCACTCACATTTACAGCCGTGCTGCTCTCCCTTAGATATCACACAGCAGAGATGAGTGCTGACCTAGACGGCCCAGGGCCATGATTAACATATCACTTGTCATTGGCTGGTGGGAATGTCTGTTACAACCTCTCCCCTCCTCTGCCAGTCAAACTTGAAATGTCCTGTTGCTAGGATACAGCCTACATAATCAACGGTGGGTGGAGTGTTCTCGCATGCTAGCTTTGAGTGAAAGTTCGAGGCAGACAGTTGTTACTCCCCCTTCACAGCATGGCTAGTTGAAGGCTAAAGCTGGGTACACATACAATAATTCGGCCCGACCGACTCATTTGTGTTTTGGTCGGGACGAATTATTGTATGGCTGCTCCGACAGATCCTTCATCCGAAACCAGATGAAAGCATGACCGGACAACCACGACTGATTGCTGCAACCGACAGTCCTTCCTCCTGGCCGGAAGCCTCGATCAGTTGGCCAAGAGGAAGAATTGTATGGTGTACCCACCTATAGAGTGCACATTGTATCGTGTGTACCCACCTATACCCACCTATAGAGTGCACATTGTATCGTGTGTACCCACCTATAGAGTGCACATTGTATCGTGTGTACCCACCTATCCAGAACTACAGTATATGTATTAATACCAGTAATTCTCAATATTATAAAGTATCCCCGTACCAACCAGAACTACAGTATATGTATTAATACCAGTAATTATCAATATTATAAAGTATCCCCGTACCAACCAGAACTACAATATATGTATTAATATCAGTAATTCTAAAAATTATATAGTACCCCGTACCAACCAGAACTACAGTATATGTATTATCCTTAAGGGCTACCGTGGAAATTACCCAGAAGTCTTCCCCTTATTTGCACGAGACGGGGGATGGGCTGTAGAGCGAGCTCTGAACGGTTCTGCCGATGGGATAAATTAAAGTCAAACTGTTTTTCCAGACTTCAAAACCGGTAGCTGGTTTACAGGATCTATAGAGTGAAAGACCAAGTTCTTGACGGACTAAGTGTAACTGGTAGTTGGACGTTATACTTCCCCTTTAAAGCTGCGTACACACTTTACAATCATTTCTCCCGACCAACCGCTCAGCACTTCTGAGCGGTTGGTCATGGCAAAAACAGCCACGTCCAGTTGGCCACAACAGAGTGCGGTCCATAGAGAACCACACGATTAGCTATGGTATTCAGACACGATAGACCCAGCTACAGAGCCAAGTACAAACTAGTAACTGCCTATAAACCTCTCCTACTCACATCAACCAATGGCTGATTATTCTCCAAATTCCATTCACCCACATTGGCACGTTTGGTAATAAGTCGACACCCAGAATTGTCATTGACCAATGAGATCCCAGCTATAGATTAGTTTATTACATGGGTTAGGAGAGACGTTCCAGCCTAGTGAATAGGTGAACTCAGCAGTCAGATCCATAACAAGGAGTCATCACAAGTCAGGTTCGGGATAGACTCATCACAGTTCACACATTAACACTGGACCCACTGGAGGGGAATTGTGGTTGGACGTGTTATTTACAATCCTCATGTAACAGATCTGGGTTTAGGTTGATAATCGTGCCATGTGGGCACCAGCAATTTTTCTGTAGCCGTTTGAGCGGATAATTCTGTACCCACCCCTATTAACTAGTTAACGGCTGAGACCATTTACAGAGAATTTCCCCAAAAGAAAGTTTGGTAAAGTCCAATTATAAAGGATACAAGCACCGGTAAGAACCTACCTTCACTTCTCCATATTCCTATAAAAAGGGAGACACAAGGGGAAGTGACAAGTTAGTGAGTTTCATTCAATAAAGGGAGTTTAATACAGAGAGACCTGCCATTGTCTCAGTGTAGAGAGATTGATCATTGTGAATTCAACAATGTATGGTAATAATGGAACATCACAGACTGGCATGGGAACTCCCTATCGTCCAATCCAATGAGGGTGTAAAAACAATCCGACCAATTAGATTATAGGGATTTAATCCCACACTTACCAGGTCCACATGGAAATCTGATATTTGTGGACAATTTGGTCCCGTCTCCATAGAAATCAGCCTCACATTCTGGAACAGAAGGAAGAGGGATAAAGTTGTAATTCTGCATTAGACGTTTGCACCAAGCTGTATGAACTGAGCTGGTGACTGGTCTACTTTATTGGATATTACCATTAGGGCCAGCATCGCTTTACCGAGAGGACATCTAGAACATTTCCCATCAGCCCATTCAACCCACCAGGGGCAGGCACAGACCAGCAGCTACATTACAGCCTAGTGAATAGGTGAATCAGCAGAGTCAGATCCATAACAGGTGTCATCACAAGTCAGGTTCGGATAGACTCATCACAGTTCACACATTGACACTGGAGGGGAATAGAACTACACTGGTATTACAGACCTGATAACCACATTGAATATATAGTGAATATGTATCCCTACGTAAATAAGGATATTAGAAGTCACTGAGGAGATTACTGGTCTATATAAAGGTACAAGGACACAGACTGATTAACAGGGAACTCTGGTACCAGTATTATAAGGATAATATACCTACTGTAAATTATAGGATATTAGAAGTCATGAGGAGTTCTGTGTCATATAAAGGTACAGGACACAGGCTGAGTTATACAGGGAACTCTGGGTACCACTCATGTATTATAAGGATAATGATCCCCTACTGTAAAGATAAGGATATTAGAAGTCAGAGGAGTTCTGTGTCTATATAAATGTAAAGGACATAGACTGAGTTATACAGGAACTCGGGTACCACTCATGTATTATAAGGGATAATGTATTCCCTACTGTAAATTATAAGGATATTCAGTCACGAGGAGTTCTGTGACCATATAAAAGCTGAGGCCGTAGGACAAACTCCTTGGTGACTAATTCCTTATATTTCACTCCTAATCCCATTATTTGCAGATTGTGCAATGGCTTTAAACCTTAACCCTCCCTTAATACTGTGCACCAGTTGTCACCCCTATGAACAATCCCCCCCAGTCTCTCCAACACCCTTTCCATAGGACATGTGAATTCTATCCGATCTGGTAACCACAATGACACACAGACCTGGTTTAGGCTATAAAGCGAATGATAACTGTAGAACACGCGGACCATCACATGTACCATATAAAAAGAGGAGGAACCGACTATAAAGACGTTTAGATGGAGTAAAACTGAAATCTCACCCCAATCGTACCAGGCCCATAAAACACTTACCTAGTGGAGTCTCATTAGGTCGGACTGTCCGTGACTATCAGGTGAAACCTGTAAAAAGATATGGATACATTACTGTCCGTCACACACCTAGCAATCTCACAATCCTTCCTTAAAAGCATCAGTAAAAGCAATGGGCAATATCGTCAACAACACTCATCACCACTGAGGCTTGGAAAAGCCATCGTGAGTAAAACATCACTTGCAGATCATTACAGCGCCAGGCTGCAGGGCGACGTACTTTAACTGGAACCAGCAGTGTTTTCAGATCCTCCATAAGAAGGACACAGGAGATGAAGGAGGGAAAGTATAAAGTGTGAACACGTAACCAATAGAACCTTTATTATGTTTAATAAAGATCAAGGGGGAGAGAGAATTCTAGGTCCTTTCCCCAGCAGCCCTGAAAGCCTCCTAGAAGGCACAGTACATGGGAAGGAAGTAGTTAGAAATAAATATAAATATATAAGAATATTGTTACATGATAAGCATACAGTGAACGATTGGTGTAACATATGGAAAAGATCCCTGTCCAATAGAGCTGGTTACCAATTCTAGTGGTGGGTAACATGCACAGATACATACGCGGAAGTGTAGAAATCATATAAATATATAATAATATTGTACATTAATAAGTATACAAGTGAATGTACCATGTAACATTTAGGAAAGAGATTCTTCCCCTTTCGGGTCCCATAGAAGCGTACAATCTAGTTAGGGTTCGTGGTGTAGGTAAATCCAGATACATAGGAAGGTTAGAAATAATATATAATGTATTTTTATCCCACTAACCAATTGTACATATAAAGTATACAAAGTGAATGTACCGTGCTAAACATTAGGAAAAGAGGTCCATGTCCCATAGAGCTTACCATAGTTAGGTTGGTAACATACCAGATAAATTACCATAGGGGAAGGTAGAAATAATATAATATATAATAATATTGTAATTAATAAGTTATACAGTTGAATGTACCATGTAACATTAGGAAGAGATGCCCTGATCCCTAGAGCTTGACAATCTAGTTAGGTCGGTAAACATACAAGCAACATGTAGGAGGTAGAAAATAAATAAATATATAATAATATTGTACATTAATTGTATACAATTGAATGTCTTGCACCAGCTAAACATAGGAATAGACTCTGGTCCTGGTCCCATAGAGCTTACAATCTGTTCGGTGGTGGTAACATACAGATACATAGGAGAGTAGAAATAATATAATAGTATTTTTTAAGAATATTGTACATTAATAACGTATACAAGTGAATGTACAGTGTGTAACATTAGGAAAGAGGTTCCCGTCCCATAGAGCTTAAATCTAGTAGGGGGGGTAACATTACAGATAACATAGGGAAGTAAAATATAATAATATATAATCATATGTGTACACTAATAAGTATTACAACGTGAATGTACCGTTGTGTAAACATAGGAAAGAGGGGTTGTCCCTGTCCCATAGAGCATTACAATTAGTTAGGTGTGGTAACCATACAGGACATCGGGAAGGTAGAAAATTGAAATAAAATATATAATAAAGATTGTACATTAATAAGTATACAAGTGAATGGACCGTGTACATGTAACATTAGGAAAGAGGTCCTGTCCCATAGAGTTACAATCTAGTTAGGTGGGTAAACATACAGATACATAGGAAGTGAAATAGAAATAAATATAAATATATAATAATTGTACCAATAATACTATACAAGTGAATGTACCGGAACATTAGGAAAGAGATCCTGTCCAATAGAGCTTTACAATCTTGAGTTAGGTGGAGGTAAACATACAGAACATAGGAAGGTGTTCTAGATAATAATATAATATATATAATAATATTGTACATGTAAGAAGTATACAGTGAATTGTACCGGTGAACATTTAGGAAGAGGTCCCTGTCACCAAGAGCTACAATTAGTTAGGTGGGGGGTAACATTACAATAATAGGAAGTAGAAATAATATTAATATATAATCAATATTGTACATTATATAAGTTACAAGTGAAGTACCGTGTACATTAGGGAAAAGTGACCCTGTCCATAGGAGCTTACAATTCTAGTTAGGTGGGTAACATACAGATACATAAGGAAGGTAGAAATAATAAATATATTAATAATATTGTTAACATTAATCAGTATTACACAAGTGAATTACCATGTAACAGTTAGGAAAGAGGTCCCTGTCATAGAGCTTACAACTAGTTAGGTGGGTAAACACTACAGATACATAGGGAAGTAGTAGAAATAATATAAAATATAAAGTAAATTGTACATTAATTAAGTATAAAAGTGAATTTACCATGTAACAGTAGGAAGAGGTTCCCTGTCCCATAGAGCTTACAATCTAGTTAGGGGGAACATAACAAATACATAGGGGAAGGTTGAAATAATATAAATAAATATAAACATGTGATTGCTGTTTGTAGTAGATAGAAATATTTCAAGCCATATTGCGGGAAGCCAGGTGGAGATATTAGGAGATAATGTGAGGGAGGGTGTGACATGATCCCCTTCCTCTAGGAAGGTTACTAGGGTTTATAATCTGTGTTGTGTTTCTGCATTTCCTGGTTAATTACAGGGGGAGACATTCACAAGGACCTCTAATGGGGAATGTGGGGGAAGAGACTGACCCAGTGATGGGGAACAAGGATAAAAACCAGCGGGATGAGGAGGAATCCTGAACATCACACTGGACATTCTCTATTGCTGACTGGACAGTAGGAGGGGACTGGACAGGGAGGGGAATCTTGTTGGGAATAACTGGAACCGACATGGGGAGTCTCTACTGTACGTTATAACATGGGAATTATCTCTATAAAGTATAAATCCCTCATCGCTCCCCCTATAAGGATTAATTGTAATGAAGACGCCTGGCGGATGGCGTCCACAGAGCGAATGACGTAGTTGGAGGATCCTGTGTCAGGGCATCCACCCAACTGTGCCATCTGTCTGCCGTATAAAGAAGGAAACTGACAAGAAGATCCTGGACCTCATCTCAACATCATCCACCTGACTGAAGGAGAGGTGGGGTGTGTCCCAATCCAGTGTTGGTTAGTAAACAGTGGAGATATATCCGTCTCCTGTATGGGTGGTGGACGTACATTGGTGTGGCCAGGTTGCCATAAGGTGTTGAGGATGGTTCCATCGATTGACCTTGGGAGGAAGTTGGAGAGTATTTTTAAAGGGAACAAGACCCTTTTACAGGGATAGGGATGGAGGAGAATCCCACAGCAGATCCACCCACTGGCGTGAGTAATGTTTGTGTGGTGGAAAGATTAAGAAAACATAGAAGGTAACGGAGTTGTAGTATGAATCCGCTCCAGTTGCCATCACTTGATATCATTAGGCTCCCAGATGTAACTATTAATGGGCCCCCCTGCCTGCTTATGTACAGTGATTATTTGGTGGGGGTGTATCAGTGGAAAGAAAAGAAAGTGAAAATTCAGGCCCCAGCAGGTGCTGATCCCGGGGTAGTTAAATCTCTGATCAAGCTCTTCTTATAGCTACAGGGACCCCCACTATCATGTTATATAGTCTAGGAATTAGTGTAATTTAGGAGTAAAATTTAATATAGTAGAAACGAGTAACCATCTGTATCAAGGTTAATTCCGTCAGTCAGACATTAAGGCGGCCACTATCCTATGATTATCTACTGGATTTCTTGTTCTAAGTAAAACATTGTGAATGGGTTTGTGATAACAACATCGTAGGAGATTGAGATTTCATTATTGTGTCTTTCCAGGGTGGTGAATATAAAGAGAAGATGAATATTACAGATATCCAATAATAAACAATTGTTGTTAATTAATGAGCCAAGAACGTTTTTGATGGAAATATCTCCAAACACTGACAATTCTCCAATACTGAACAGACACCACCAGCCAATGGGATATTAAAGAAGAGTCGGAATCATGGGAGAGGAAGGAAAACCAATCAGGATTGCAGCATTAATACATTACAGAACAGAACAGGAAACAGATACACTCTACTACTATCATGGGATTGTAACCTAAAATAACAGCTTGTCAGATTAATTAATATCCATGGATTGAGAGGAGTCGCTTCATGGGGGAAGGAGGAAAACAAATCAGATGTTGCAAGCATGTATACACTTTAGAATCAGAGTACAGGGAACACGAACATCTATACTTAGATGGGATGGTAACCTAATAGTAACAAGCTTGTAGCATAACTTATATCCATGGGATTAAAGAGGAGTCGGCTTATATGGAAAAGGACGGGGAGAACCAACATAGTGCAGGATTATACACTAACAGACAGATACAGGGAACAGATACATCTATCTATCATGGGACTGTAACCTAAATAACAGCTTGGTCAGATCAGATACTTATATATCAATGGGATAAAAGGAGACGTCGCTTCGGGACAAGAAGGAAACCAATCAATGGCAGCATTAATACACTTACAGAACAGATACAGGGAAACAGATACATTTACTACTATCATGGGATTAACCTAAATAACAGCTTGTCAGATAATTCTAATCCAACTGGGATTAAAAGAGGAGTCGGCTTCATGGGAAGGAGGAGGAAAACCAATCAGATTGCAACAATAATACACATTACAAACAGATACAGGGACACAGATACAATCTATACTATCATGGATGACTACCTAAATACAGATTGTCGATAATTATGATCCAATGGGATTTAAAGAGGAAGTCTGATCATGAAAGGAGGGAGAACAACAATCAGATTGCAGCATTAATACACTTACAGAACAATATCAGGGAACGATTCACATTACTACTTCATGGGATGTAACCTTAAGTAACAGCTGTCGGTAATATATATCCAATGGCGATTAAAGGGAGTAGTCTTCATGTGACGGAGGAAACACCAATCAGATTGCCAGCATTAATACACTTACAGAAAACAGTATACAGGAACAGATACATCTACATACTATCTGGGATGAACCTAAATAACAGCTTGTTCAGAATAATCATATATCCAATGGGATTAAAGAGGAGTCGTCTTCAGTGAGAGGAGGAACCAATCAGAGTGCACATAATACACTACAGACAGATACCAAAGGGACAAGATACATTACTACTACATGGGAGTAACCTAAAGAACCAGCTTGTCATTGATAATTATATACCAATGGGATTATTTAAAGAGGAGTCTCAACCTTATGTGTAGGAGTAACCAATCAGATTGCAGCTAATACACTTACAGAAAGATACAGGGAACAGATACATCTTACTACTATCATGGTATGTTAACCTAAATAACAGCTGTGCATATATTATATATCCAATGGGATTAAAGAGGAGTCGTCTTATGTGAAGGAGGAAACGGGGGGAAACCAATTCAGATTTGGCAGCATTAATACACTGTACAGACCGATACAGGGAACAGATTACATCTACTATATCATCGGGGGATGTAACTAAAGAACAGCTGTCAGATAATTATATATCCAAGGGGATTAAAGAGAGTCGCTTCTGGAAGAGAGAAACCTAATCATATTGCCAGCATTAATGCACTTATCAGAAACAGGAACAAATGTATTCTACTTGTGCTTGAGAAATAGCCAAAATGGGGACTTGATAGATAGAAAATGCAATAAATTGCATAAGATATCACAGACAGTAAAGTGTGAAATGTGCATTTTGTGATAAAAAGTTAGCACATAACTCAGACCTTAATGAAATGCTAAATATGAACAGGCGCAGGGGAGAAAACCATTGTCTTGTATGAATGTGGGAAATGTTTTAAGTATATCAATATCTTCTTAATACAACATGTAAAAATTCAACAAGGAGAAAAACCACACACTTGCTCGGAATGTAGGAAAAAGTTTTCTCTAAAATCTAACCTAAAAGCACTAAGACCCACAGAGAGAACATCATCTCCATGCCCTGAAATGTGGGAAATGGTTTAAGTACCTATCGTTCTTATCAAACACATTTAAATATTACACAAGAGTGAAAAACCAATATTTGCTTCTGATGTGGGAAATGTTTTTCTCTTAAAGGCATTATCACCTCGATAAGCCAAACACAGATTGCACAGAGAGAAATCATTCCAATGTTCTGAATGTGGGAAACTGTTTTTCTAGCCAATACAGATGTTACTCATCATCAAAAAATCACTGCGTACGAGAGATTATTATAAGCCATTTTCTTGCACTGATGTGGAAAAGGACAAAAGTTCAGTGAGAGTTCAGACATTACTGTTCACCAAAGAAGACTCACACAGTGAGAGAAACCTTTTACTGTCCCGTGTGGACCAAATATCATTTAAATGTCATCATATCTTAACGAACATTTAAAATTCAAGAAGGGAAGAGAAAAAAACATCATTTTTGTTCTGAATGTGGGGAAAGTGTTTTGTAGGTCTATTTAACCTAAAAGAGCAGTGCAGGACCCACCACAGGAGAGAGAAGAACCGTTTTTGCCTTTGTTCTGAATGTGGGAAATGTTTTCATGTGTCGATCTAGCCTTAGAGTGCATCTACAGGATCCCCCACACAGGAGTGAGAAACCATTTAGGTGTTTTAAGTGGTGATAAAGGTTTTAATACAAGTTCAGAATTACTTTACATCAAGAACTTCACACAGGAGAGAAGCCATTTTTTTTCTTTTCTTTTCTGTCCTTTACTTTCTTTTTCCCGAATGTGGGAAAATCCTAAAACGGTCGTACACAGCTTAAAGATCATTAAGAACTCACAAAGCAGAAAGAAAAACCTTTCTTGTTCTGAATGTGGGAAATGTTTTACAAGTCGATCTACCTTAAAGTTGCATTACAGAATCCCACACGGAGGAGAAACACATTGCATTGTTCTGAATGTGGAAAGGGTTTTCACAAGCTACTTGCTTTCGTTCATCAACAATTCACAGTCTTAGGCAAACCATTTTCTTGGATCCTGTTGTGGAGAAAATTTCCGTACTCTAAACTTTTAGTTCATTGTAGACCTCACACAGAAAAGAGGACCATTTCGTTGCTCTGAATGTGGTAAAAGTTTACACAAAAACGATCTCTTGATGATCACTATAAGACTCCACCACGGGGAGAGAAACCAGCTTTAAGTGGTAATGAGGTGGAGAATAGTTTTACTCACCGTCCACAGCTAAGGAGGCATAGCAAAATCCACACGTAGTAGCTCCTTGTTATCCTGTGTGAACAGTTTTTTGTTCTAATTCATGTAGTTACACACAGGGACCATCTTGCAATTAAAAATGCTTTTAATACAAGCAGATTTACCAGCCCAACCCACAAACTGTTCATACTGTGAAGATCTTATCATAACCACTTATCTGGATATCCTGCCCAAGTTCCTGCTTGTACATGCACAGTGTAGGCGACTCATGGAACAGTCATGGTGTGTGTTGTGCTGTGAACATATTTGCCTTGTCCATAACGTTACTGCTGCCCCAGGAAATATCAAGCAGGGCATCAGGGCTAAACTAAGATAAAGTGGTAAAAGGTTTGGTTGGGGGGAGGGTTTCAAAAAAGAAAATCCGTGCTATAGCAGATGTGGTTATGGAAATTTAACTAGAATTGTATCTGAAGGGCAGACAGTAATCAATGTTGTGATAATGATTCCATGTTTCCATGGCAGCTTTTAGGAGCTATATTATTTTAAAGTATAGCGTCTAAAAGCTTCCATGGAATGCAGTGCGAAATTACCCAGAAAGTCTTTCCTATTGCATATTTTGAAAGGGGCTTGGAAGCCTTATTCTCTCCCTATCCTATTAAATTTTTGGGTGACGTGATAATGAATTGTGATTATATAAGTGTTCTGATTATATACCACCACGTGGCGCAGACATCGGGGAGATTCAATAAAAAGCGGTATAGGAAAATGGTGCTAATTTCTGCCGTCGAACCACCGGAAGTTTTAAAATGTTTAAATAAGATCATGATTGGTTGGGGCGTAAATTAGCACATGTGTACTGATATAATCAAAATTACTTAGCTATTGAATGTCCCTGCTAGGTGCTGCACACGTGTATGTGTATATTACCGAGTATTTCAAACCAGTTTTTTGGTTTGATTGGTTAAATCACCTTAAAATCCGGCCTCGTTATATACTCTTGGTTTCATTACGGCTGAGGGCAAGACACAAAAAGCCATAAGATCCAACCTGAAATTGTAGCAGAAGTGAGAAGGATGGAAGCATTCAGTATGGAAAATTGTAGAAGGAGACCGGAGGGAACCCAGGAACGGAGGCTGAGAGGGCTCAGCAGAAGACACAGGAACAGTAGGGAAGAGTAAGTTACACCAGTCCACGCTTACGTATCAGGTGTGTCCTGATGCCGGCCACACGGGTGTGAAACGGTAGATCCTACGAGAAGCCCTCAGCCCAGCCCTCCGTAAGCATGGTTTTTATGTATGGGGGATTTAGGCTATTGGTCTATACAGGGAGAAGAGAGGGGAGCAGGGGGGTTGGCACTGTGGATAACCTGTAATGCATTTTACTAGTGGTTGTTGATATATATATCTGTATTGTTTTTTTATTGGGGCCAAATATGACATGTTACTGTAGGGCGAATGTAGTGGTAAATCCTTGTCACCCCAAAATGTTTGAAACTACAACTCCAGCAAATTTCAAAGCTGCTGGAGGAGTTGTGTAGAGATGCAAACATCTGCAGGATGCCATGAATAGTGTGCGTTACTGGACTGTGTACTGTCGCCAAATTTACAGTGCTAGTTTACTGTAGTACCGTATGGATATGGTAATGTAGATGTACGTTATGTTTGAACTAAGTACAGGTTTGATTAGTGGTTTATAAATTTTTACCCATACGGTTTATTACTCGAAGTTAATCACTTTTACTAGATTTTTCCAGGGTTAAAAATAGGTTTACGGTAATCTATTGTATATATAGTGAGCACTGGCATACACACTATGTAATAATATATTCGGATTAGTACTGTGGACAGTAATTAATATATATCTATATAGTACTGTACCATGTATATAATAATATTCTATATAGTACTGTACACAGTATATAAATATACGATTCTATATAGTACTGGGGACATGTATGATAATATATTATTCTATATAGTGACTGTACACATGTATATAATATAGATTTCTATATAGTACATCGGTACAATAGGGATAAAATGATTAATTCTATATGCGTCTGACACATGTAAAAATATATTTATATAGTATGTACCAATGTATATAAGATATGCGTTAGATATGTACCACAGGTATTATAATATTATATCTTAAGTACTGTTGGACATGTTTAAAAATATATATTCTATATACAGTACGTGGGACAGTATATAATATATATTCTATATAGTACTGTGATCAATGTATATAATGATATTCTATATAGTATGTGGACATGTATCATAATATATATTCTATATAGTACGTACACATGTTATATATATATATCTATATGTACAATGTATACGATTATTCAATTATGCCAAGGTTATAAATATATTCTTATAGTACTGTACACATGGTATATAATATATATTCTATATAGTACTGCAAATGTATTCAATATATATTCTATTATATGTACTGTGGACATTGAAATTAAATATATTATCATATAGTACTGTTGGACCAGTGTATATAATATATATTCTATTGTACTTGTACACATGTATATAATATATAGATAGATCGTCCAGGTACATATATTAGTAAGTGGTACACATGTATTATAATCTATTTCTATATAGTCAATGTCACACATGTATGGTATAACTATATATTCATGTATAGTACTGTACACAGTGTATATAATATATGATTCTATATAGTTACTGTACACAGGATAATAACTATATATTCTAATAGTACTGTAACACATGATATAACTTACTAATTCTATAGAGTACTTACACATGTATATAATATATATTCTATATAGTACTGTACACATGTATATAATATATATTCTATATAGTACTGTACACATGTATATAGTATATTTTGTTTAGATGGTGCTGCACAGACATGTATATATTATTAATCTGCTATATGAAATAGACCTTTTTATTAGGTAAGCTGACCAGATCCTTCCATGTATTTAACCATTTATTCGTATTACTGGTTGAATGAATGTAAATTGTTTATCTGGTTTATTCTATTAAATATATACACGGTATCAATATATATTCTGGAATATCATTTTGTTGAATTCTTTGGGTGGTTCGATATCTGTTTATAGTGTTTAATGTGTCTACACCAGTCCTGGATCTGATATTGTCAGCGACCTGGTAACTGTGGTGTTGCCTGTAGAATGACAGCAGGTGGGGCTGGCAGAACAGCCTCATACACTGGGGACATGTGCCTTGCTGATCCCTATCTGGGAAGGTAGGACAGAGGTAACAGTCTCTCCGTCTTGTAGCGCTGCATTCTGCCTTCTCTCTGAGATGTGAGGATGAACTCTGACCCTTATAGCAGGATCTAAATAAGTGGCCTCCCAGAACTGCTCCTTCTCTTTCATGGTCTTAATCCTGGGGTCCTTGCACATATATTGTGGCTGATGGGCTCCTTCATGCTGTAAAGTGCCAACCACTGCATGGGAGAGTGTTGTCTACACTGGCCTATCACCAATGTACGGTAGGACCACACTCTCCCTGCCTTGTGCTGTGTCTCTACTGGCTACAGAGTGAGTAACTATACAGTTTCCGGAAATGATTACTGGTGGACATGTTGCCTACACTACACAGGTGCCAGTATCCCCCGCATCTGCGGAGTCCTCCCTAATGCAGCCCATTGACCCCATAAAGAGTCTATTTCACGTGCGAGGTGAGATGCCATGCCAGGAAGCTTCTGGGCCTCTTTGATAGGAGCTACACTGGGTGAGAACAACTGGCAGCACTGCAATGGCAGGCTGGAGGTTGGCTGTCCCCAAGCCACCTTATTCTAAGGCAAAGTTGTGTGAGACAGTGCGATGTCCCTGCAGGACTGGGACTGCCTTCTGGGCAAAGAACGAACAGCCGGGAACCAAAGTGGGCAGCAGAATGGCAGATGGGATTCAATGTTGATAAATGGAAGGTGATGCATTTGGGATTTAATAATCCCTGTGCCCCCTACACCATACACACATTGACACTGGAGGGGAATAGAACTACACTGGTATATACAGATCTGATAGGATGGGAGTCCGACGCATTTCGTGACTTAGTCACTTCATCAGAAACATCAGACGATTGGGTTATGGCATACCGAACCGATTGGGCTATGGCATACCGAACCGATTGGGCTATGGCATACCGAACCGATTGGGCTATGGCATACCGAACCGATTTTAACCTGATGAAATAAATTTGGATGTTTTCCGTGTGCTGCCTGCTCCTACACGCCTGCATTTGTTCTCTGTTAAAATGAAGCAGCCTAATGGAGATTGTGAGCGCCGCTATACTACATCAGGAGTGCGCTCCCGCATAGTAAGTGATTGGGATTCTCTTTTGAAACTCCCTCCATCTCTACCCCTACCACCGCAATGTCTACTCTCCCTTCATCTCTACCCCTGATCCACCCACTGGGTGAGTAATGTTTGTTGGTGGACAGATTAAGAAGACATAGAAGGTAACGGACAGTGTAGTTACTACTATCATGGGATGTAACCTAAATAACAGCTTGTCAGATAATTCTATATCCAATGGGATTAAAGAGGAGTCGGAATCATGGGAAGGAGGAAATGGGAAGGAGGAAACCAATCAGATTGCAGCATTAATACACTTACAGAACAGATACAGGGAACAGATACATCTACTTACAACTTAATAAATGACCAAAGTGGGGACGTGATCGAAAGAAAGTACAGCAATTTTGACCATATGCATTCATTTCACTCAATAGGACATTTCATTACTGACAGTAACGTGTTGACATGTACATACTGTTATAAACAGTTTACTTCATACTCAGACCTTAATGAACATGCTAAATATCACACTGGGGAGAAACCATTCGCTTGTCAGGAAAGTGAAAAATACTTCACAAAGCCCTCACTACTTAATACAGATCTAAAAATTCACAGAAAAAAAAAAACATTTTCTTGCTCTGAATGTGGCAAAACTTTTACACACTGCTCACGCTTTAAGTCTCATCAAAGAATTCACACAGGAGAGAAACCATTTTCTTGTTCTGAATGTGGAAAATGCTTTCATCGTTGCGACCATCTTAAACTCCATTCCAGAACTCACAAAAATGAGAAACCATTTTCTTGTTCTGAATGTGGGAAATGTTTTTCACGTCGATCTAGCCTTAGAATGCATTACAGGATCCATACAGGAGAGAAACCATTTGCTTGTTCCGAGTGTTGTAAATGGTTTAAAAGAAGATCAGACCTTAATATTCATCAAATAATCCACACAGGAGAGAAACCATTTTTTTGTTCTGAATGTGGGAAATCCTTTAAACGTCGTACACAGCTTAATGAGCATTTTAGAACCCACAAAGGAGAGAAACCATTTTTTTGTTCTGAATGTGGAAAATGTTTTTCAACACAATCTTACCTTAAAGTGCATTACAGGAGCCACACAGGAGAGAAACCATTTACTTGTTCTGAGTGTGGGATATCCTTTCAACGTCGTACACAGCTGAATGAGCATTACAGAACCCACAACGGAGAAAAAAACATTTTCTTGTTTTGAATGTGAGAAATATTTTACAACTCAATCTTACCTTAAAGGGCATGTCCACCCCCAAAACTATAATTTTCCCCATGACTGGCCCCACTCTGAAGTGCATAAAAATCCTTACCTTACACCCCAGCTCCAATTGGTTCTCCTGCAATGTTATCACCAAAGTCCCAAAAACTGGCCACCAGGAGCCTAGCAGAGTCCATATAGGAATCTTCCTCCTTTTGCCATGCGCACTGCCCTCCCCCACCTCACTCTCCCTCCCGTTTTGGTCTCCCTCCCCCAGCCCCAACCGTATAATTATAATTGCCAGAAGCTCCCCCGATCTTTGTTTACCTTCCCTCTATCCTCCGCCGTTCTGAACTGCCGGCGGCTGCGTCCGTGATTGGCTGAGAGTCAGCCAATCACAGACGCGGCTGCCGACCCGGCCCCCTGCTTGCAGTTCTAAGCAAGTGCGGCGGAGGATAGAGGGAAGGTAAGTAAAGATCGGGGGAGTTTCTGGCAATTATAATAATGCGGTTGGGGCTGGGGGAGGAAGCCCTACAACATATAAAATTTTTAGAAGGGTGGACATGCCCTTTAAAATGCATTACAGAGTCCACACAGGAGAGAAACCATTTGTTTGTTCTGTATGTGATAAATGTTTTAATAGCAGTTCATACCTTAGGCTGGGTACACATGGGACGACATTTGTACCGGCCGGACATTTGCCACTAGTGAGTGGTCAGCCAGGACAAATCGATGTCGCCAACAGTTCACCATGACCGATTAAGCGGTTCCGTAGGGAACCACGCGATCAGCTGTAATTTACCGGCATACCCGATCACCCATTCGTCCGATCCGTTGGCACCCACACCATACATTTTTGGCCAGCTGACCGATACACAGTAATATTGGTCGGTTGGTTGAAAATATTGTATGGTGTTCACCCAGCCTAACTGTTCATCAAATAATTCACACAGGAGAAAAGCCATTTTCTTGTTCTGAACAAAAGAAATGTTTTGCAGATTGATTTAGCCTTAAGTGCATTACAGCATTCACACAGGAGAGAAACCATTTGCTTGCTGTCCATCAAAAATTTCCCAGTGGGAACAAACCATTCTCTTGCTGTGAATATAGGAAATGTTTTCCATTTGCGGAATCAATACAGGATTCACTATAATGCGTGTTAGGTGATCACAGGGATGGTGGAAATGTATTAATCTGTTAAGTACAGAGACCATTAAACGGCTTTGGAACTTTTGTGACCATGTAGCAAAGAGAATAGAGCATTGTTAGGGGAGAACCATTCCAGCCAGAGGGCACATTAATTCCCACAATTCCCCATCCGTATTGCTGGAAACCAACCAGGCAATAATATAAAAATAGGAATCTGATATCCAACGCACTTCCATAGGGGGTAGGGCCATGTGCAGCGGCCCCCAGCCCTTGTCTATTGGGTTAACACTCCGTATATCATATACCTCTCTATACAACAGTTATACAAGATGGGTAACACACTAGCAGGGAGATTCAATTAAAGTCCTTATCGTTTAAAATGGTGCTAATTTTGCCCCAACCAATCAGATGTTAGCTTTCAAATGTTAAATAACATCTGATTGGTTGGGGAAAATTAGCACCATTTTAAATGATAAGAACTTTCATTGAATCTCCCTGTTACTGCTTTAGAACTATAGCCCAGGTGCAGCAAAGCCTCAGGTCCTTTTGCTAGACCAATCATGACCAACTGTATGTTTACAGGTTCACATGCTGTTACAATAAACATCCTCTGGATTTAAAGGATTAGTTCACTCAAAAGATGAACCTTTTCTTTTGAACAATACTTGAAGAACGGGAAGTAAGGTACCCATGTCTTACCTCCTGTTTCCTAATTACAGTTACATGAGCCATGACCGCAGCAATTCAACTAACTTACCTGCGAGCGCACTCCACTGATTCAGCTGACATTTCCCGATTCAACTAAACTATAGCGCGCTCGCAGGTAAGAACATGGCGTTGGTCCTAGTGTTCTGATACCTGGACCCTATTTTAAGAACAGGACAATCTGGTTAGTGCCACATTTGAAAGTACCCAGGCATGGAAACCACGTCCGAGATTTCTCTTTTTCCCAAAACATTCATATGTGCCATAAGCTCTCTATCACAAAACCTATGGTTATAAACATATCCATACACTGACCAGAACCTCTATTGTTCATAGGTTGTTCTACCTGTAGATATGTTGCTTATTATCCACCAGGGGGCAGTCTGATCAAAGATAGAGGGGTGGTCTCCTGCTGTTGTTGAGTGGGTCTATGGCAATATGAACTATGATTGGTTTAATGTAGGGGTGACAATTCATTTTCCCTGGGGGCCACATGACAACCCTGGTGCTGTTGTGGGGGGACGTAACCAAAATATTGAATTTACTTTTGTTAGACATCAAGTTAATCTTATTATAAAAAGCAGAAATGCTATTGTTTATTATAATAAAGTTATAAAAAAAGGTTGGTTGATAATTGGATGTTTTCTTGTAACACACTCACCTTTCTAACACAATTCTAACCTGCTGAAGGTACTCGGTGAAATAATAAATTATATAGTACAGTATAGTATAGTACAGTATAGTATATTATAGTATAGTACAGTACAGTATATTATAGTACAGTACAGTATAGTACAGTACAGTACAGTATAGTATAGTACAGTACAGTACAGTATAGTACAGTATAGTATAGTACAGTACAGTACAGTATAGTATAGTACATTATAGTACAGTATAGTATAGTATAGTATAGTTCAGTGTAGTATAGTATAGTACAGTATAAGTATAGTACAGTGTAGTATATTATAGTACAGTACAGTACAGTACAATATAGTACAGTATAATATAGTATTTGAGGTTGAATAAAGACATACGTCCATCCAGTCCAACCCATCTAGCAATATCCTCATTTCCTGCCTAACTGTTGATCCAGAGGAAGGCAAAACCCCACCAAATTTATGAAGGGGATTCCTTCCTGACTCCAAGTGGCAATGGGAAATTTCCCTGGATCAACTCTACTTTATGTATCAATCCCAGTAACTTGTAACATTCCTTGTTTGTAGAAACTCATCCAGCTTTTTATTAAACTGACCAATGAACCTGCCATAACAACGTCCACTGGAAGACAGTTCCATAGCTTTACCGTTCTCACAGTGACAAACCCTTTCCCAACTCTACTTTATGTATCAATACCAGTAACTTGTAACATTCCTTGTTTGTAGAAACTCATCCAGGGCCATGGGAGAGAAGGCTTGAAAGTCTGTGTTCGGTAATGGTGGAAGAGTTGGTTAGACCAGAAATGGAGGTGTTAGAAGGGAGGCCGGGTGGAAATGTAGATGGGACTGGAGGCTGTGGAGATGAGGCTGGGGATGTAGAAAGACTGATTTGTTCTGTGAAGTAAGAGGCAATTCCATCAGCAGATAAACGGGGTAGGGGGAGGAGGTGGCGGACAGAGCAGGGATAGCCATATAGCAGATAAACGGGGTAGGAGGAGGAGGTGGCGGACAGAGCAGGGATAGCCATATAGCAGATAACAGGGGGTAGGGGAGGAGGGCGGACAGAGCAGGGATAGCCATATAGCATATAAACAGGGGTAGAGGAGGGAGGTGGCGACAGAGCAGGGATAGCCAAAGGCAGGATAAACAGGGGTAGGGAGGAGGTGGCGGACAGAGCAGGGATAGCCTAAGCAATA
The DNA here is from genome assembly GCA_019447015.1 of Hymenochirus boettgeri. Taxonomy (NCBI): domain Eukaryota; kingdom Metazoa; phylum Chordata; class Amphibia; order Anura; family Pipidae; genus Hymenochirus; species Hymenochirus boettgeri. The sequence goes on along the minus strand of JAACNH010000011.1, from coordinate 2,078,750 downwards.
AACAGGGGTAGGAGGAGGTGGCGACAGAGCATGATAGCCATATAGCAGATAAACAGGGGGTAGGAGGAGGAGGTGGAGGACAGAGCAGGGATAGCCTATAGCAGATAAACGGGGGTAGGGGGAGGAGGTGGGACAGAGCAGGATAGCCATAGTAGATAAACAGGGGGTAGGAGAGAGGTGGGGACAGAGCAGGATAGCCATATCAAGATAAACAGGGGTAGGGGGAGGAGGTGGGGCAGAGGCAGGGATAGCCATATAGCAGATAAACAGGGGGTAGGAGGAGGAAGTGGCGGCACGAGCAGGATAGCCATATAGCAGATAACAGGTGGGGGAGGGTGGCGGACAGAGCAGGGATAGCCATATAGCAGATAAACAGGGGGTGAGGAGAAGGAGGTGGACGGATCAGGATAGCCATATGCAGATAACAGGGGTAGGAGGAGAGTGGCGGACAGAGCAGATAGCCATATAGCAGAATAAACAGGGGGTAGGGGAGGAGGTGGCTGGACAGAGCAGGATAGCCATATAGCATATAAACAGGGTGGGGGAGGAGGTGGAGACAGAGCAGGGATGCCATAAGCCATAAACAGGGTAGGGGAGGAGGTGGGGACAGAGCAGGGATAGCCATATAGCAGATAAACAGGGGGTAGGGGGAGGAGGTGGCGGACAGAGCAGGGATAGCCATATAGCAGATAACAGGGGGTAGGGGGAGGAGGTGGCGGACAGAGCAGGGATAGCCATATAACAGATAAACGGGGGTAGGAGGAGGAGGTGGCGGACAGAGCAGGGATAGCCATATAGCAGATAAACGGGGGGTAGGAGGAGGAGGTGGCAGAGACAGAGCAGGGATACGCCTATAGCAGATAAACAGGGGGTAGGAGGAGGAGTGGCAGACAGAGCAGGATAGCCATATAGCAGATAAACAGGGGGTAGGAGGAGGAGGTGGCGGACAGAGCAGGGATAACCATATAGCAGATAAACAGGGGGTAGGAGGAGGAGGGTGGCGGACAGAGCAGGGATAGCCATATGCAGATACAGGGGGTAGGGAGGAGGTGGGACAGAGCAGGATACCAGATAAGCAGATAAACAGGGGGTGGAGGAGGATGAGGTGCGACAGAGCAGGGATAGCCATATCAGATAAACAGGGTAGGAGGAGAGGAGGTGAGGACAGAGCAGGGTAGCCATATAGCAGATAACAGGGGGTAGGGGGAGGAGGTGGCGACAGAGCAGGGATCGCCATATAGCAGATAAACAGGGGGTAGGGAGGGAGGTGGCAGACAGAGCAGGGATAGCCATATAGCAATAAACAGGGTAGGAGGAGGAGGTGGCAGACGCAGGGATGCCATATAGCGATAAACAGGGGGTAGGGGAGAGGTGAGGACGCAGGGATAGCCATTAGCAGATAAACAGGGGTAGGAGGAGGAGGTGGAGGACAGAGCAGGGATAGCCATATAGCAGATAACAGGGGGGTAGGAGGAGGATGTGCGGACAGAGCAGGGATAGCCATATAGCAGATAAACAGGGGGTAGGAGGAGGAGGTGGCGGACAGAGCAGGGATAGCCATATAGCAGATAAACAGGGGGTAGGAGGAGGAGGTGGAGGACAGAGCAGGGATAGCCATATAGCAGATAAACAGGGGTAGGGGGAGGAGGTGGCGACAGAGCAGGGATAGCCATATAGCAGATAAACAGGGGGTAGGGAGGAGGTGGCGGACAGAGCAGGATAGCCATATAGCAGATAAACAGGGGGTAGGGGGAGGAGGTGACGGACAGAGCAGGGATAGCCATATAGCAGATAAACAGGGGTAGGAGAGGAGGTGACGACAGAGCAGGATAGCCATATAGCAGATAAACGGGTAGGGGAGGAGTGGCGACAGAGCAGGGATGCCATATAGCAATAAACAGGGGGTAGGGGAGGAGGTGGCGGACAGAGCAGGGATAGCCATATAGCAGATAACAGGGTAGGAGGAGGAGGTGGAGGACAGAGCAGGGATAGCCATATAGCAGATAAACAGGGGGTAGGGGAGGAGGTGGCAGACAGAGCAGAGATAGCCATATAGCAGATAAACGGGGTAGGAGGAGGAGGTGACGGACAGAGCAGGGATAGCCATATAGGAGGAGGTGGCGGACAGAGCAGGGATAGCCATATAGCAGATAAACAGGGGGTAGGAGAGGAGTGGGGACAGAGCAGGGATAGCCATATGCAGATAACAGGGGTAGGGGAGGAGGTGAGGACAGAGCAGGGATAGCCATATAGCAGATAAACGGGGGGTAGAGAGAGGTGACGGACAGAGCAGGGTAGCCATATAGCAGATAAACAGGGGTAGGAGGAGGATGGTACGGACAGAGCAGGGATGCCATATAGCATAAACAGGGGGTAGGGGAGGAGTGGCGGACAGAGCAGGATAGCCATATAGCAGATAACCAGGGGGTAGGGGAGGAGGTGGCGGACAGAGCAGGATAGCCATTATCAGATCACGGGTAGGGGGAGGTGGGACAGAGCAGGGATGCCATATGCAGATAAACAGGGGGTAGAGGAGGAGGTGGCGGACAGAGCAGGGATAGCCATATAGCAGATAAACAGGGGGTAGGAGGAGGAGGTGGCAGACAGAGCAGGGATAGCCATATAGCAGATAACAGGGGTAGTGAGGAGAGGTGACGACGAGCAGGATAGCCATATAGCAGATAAACAGGGTAGAGGAGAGGTGGCGGACAGAGCAGGGATAGCCATATCAGCATAAAACAGGGGTAGGAGGAGAGGTGGCGGACAGAGCAGGGATGCCATATAGCAGATAAACAGGGGTTAGGGGAGAGGAGGTGGGGACAGAGCAGGGATAGCCATATAGCAGTAAACAGGGTGGAGGGGAGGTGGCGACAGAGCAGGGATAGCCATATAGCAGATAAACAGGGGGTAGGAGGAGGAGGTGGAGGACAGAGCAGGGATAGCCATATAGCAGATAAACGGGGTAGGAGGAGGAGTTGAGGACAGAGCAGGGATAGCAATAAGCAGATAACAGGGGGTAGGAGGAGGAGGTGGAGACAGAGCAGGGATAGCCCATATAGCAGATAAACGGGGGGGTAGGAGGAGGAGGTGACGGACAGAGCAGGATAGCCATAGTAGCAATAAACATGGTACGGGGTAGGAGGAGGAGGTGACGGAGAGAGATGATAACTTTGAAAAGCTGTTTTGGATTGTGGGATTGTTTGGAAATAAGGGGAGAGAAATAGATTTGTTTGGCTGAAGACAAAGCGTTCCTGATCCGATGAAGAGCATTTGTGAAATGGAGAAAGTTAAGGTCTTGTTGCTTTTTCACCATTGTCGCTCAGCTATACGGGACGGCCTTTCATCTTTATAATCTGATCCGTCAGCCAAGGTTGCGGGTTAAGGGGGCAACAGCGTCCACGGCGGAGGAGACAGTGTTGTGGTAGTGGAAGGCAGCAAGTTCGGGGTCAGGGAAAGAGGCCATATTGGTGAGCGGTAGGAGAGGAAGGGAGAACGAAGAGGGGTCAAGGTTGCACAAGTCTCTGCATCTGTGTCTATGTAGGAGTTGGGGTAGTGGCCGGGATGGAGGAAATAAGGTTAAATTTGAGGAGGTTGTGATTGGATAGCGGAAAGGGAGAGTTAGAATCGTTCGATAAGGAACATAGCCGAGTAAGGACTAGGTCAAGTGTGTGTCCATTACGGTGAGTCTCTGTGGGCGACCACTGAGAGAGGTTAAGGGACGAGGTGAGCGAGAGAAGTTTGGAGGTAGCAGAGTTGTTAATGTCTATGGGGATGTTGAAATCCCTGAAAATTACAGTGGGGATGTCCGTGGAAAGGAAGTGGGATAACCACGCAGAGAAATGGTGAAAAAAATTAGTGGTTGATCCAGGAGGCCGATAGATAACGGCAATCTGCAGGTGCAGACAGAGTTTGGAGTGAGACTCAAAGGAAAGCGGGGACAGGGCAGGCAAAGGAGTAATGGGTTTGAAACTGCAGGGCTCAGACAGAATGCCAACCCTACCGCCATGTTGGATTCCAGGCCGTGGAGTGTGGCTGAAGTGTAGGCCTCCATACGAGAGCGCAGCGCAGTCAGAGGGAGACAGCCATGTTTCAGTGAGACCTAGACCTAGGTCATGTATGTGTGAGAGTTTATTACAGAGCCTGCGGTCCAGAGCGCCCCAGAGAAAGGGGCGGAAGATGTTTATAATATTACCTGGGTTTACAGTGTTACAGGATGAGGAAGCGTAACGTGGGGTAGGAGACAGGGTGGGGATGGGCTGAACGTACATGGGCAGTGTGGGAGAAGGACCAGGATTTGGGGAAACATCCCCAGCAGAGAGGAGGAGGAAGGAGAGTGACAGTCGGTGAGAGTGGGATTTTAGTTGGGATGTGATTGTCTGGTAATTGTAGAGGAAACAGAGGAGGATTTCAAAATGCCAAACAGTTCACGATGGGATAGAAAGAGAATAAAATGGAGGGTGCAATGTAAATGGTCTTACCAACAATAGGGGGTTGTAATGGAACATCGTTGAGTGAGATGCTGTAAGGCAGCACAGGAGAGAGGTGTTGGCACAGTAATGAGGCAGGTCAAATCTGGATTAATTCCGGTGTTAATTCAGCCCAACACTTGTCTTTGATGCTCTGGAAGATCCCAGGTTCCCTCTGATACAGTAATGTGGGTTTCAATGGCGTTTAACCGTCTGAATGCTGTGCTTGTTGGATTGCTAATTAAGTTATGTGACTGGGAGTGGTGGAGTGTTAACCATTTAGCTGCCAGGACAGGGGGTGAGCACAGAGCCCAGGGAATACCATATAGCAGATAAACAGGGGTGAGAGGAAGGAGGTGGCGACAAGCAGGATAGCCATATAGCAGATAAACAGGGGGTAGGAGGAGGAGGTGGCAGGCCAGAGCGGATAGCCATATAGCAGATAACAGGGGGTAGGGGAGGAGGTGGCGACAGAGCAGGGATAGCCATATAGCGAATAAACAGGGGTAGGAGGAGGAGGTGAGGACATAGCAGGGATACCATATAGCAGATAAACAGGTGGTAGGAGGAGGAGGTGGAGATCAGAGCAGAGTGCCATATGCAGATAACAGGGGGTAGGGGAGGAGGTGGCGACAGAGCAGGGATAGCCATATGCAGATAAACAGGGGTAGGAGGAGGAGGTGCGCAGAGCATGATGGTAGACCATATAGCAGATACACAGGGGTGAGGAGGAGGTGGAGGACAGAGCATGATAGCCATATAGCAGATAAACAGTGGGGAGGAGTGGAGGACAGAGCAGGGATAGCCATATACAGATAAACGGGGGTAGGAGGAGGAGGGGAGGACAAGCAGGATACCATATATCAGATAAACGGGGGTAGGGGAGGAGGTGGAGGACAGAGCAGGATATGCCATTAGCAGATAAACAGGGGGTAGGAGGAGGAGGTGGCGGACAGAGCAGGGATAGCCATATAGCAGATAAACAGGGGGTAGGAGGAGGTGGAGGACGAGCAGGATAGCCATATGGCAGATAAACAAGGGGGGTAGAGGAGGTGCGGACAGAGCAGGATAGCCATATAGCAGATAAACAGGGGTAGGGGGAGGAGGTGACGGACAGAGCAGGGATAGCCATATAGCAGATAACGGGGGTAGGGGAGGAGGTGGCGGACAGAGCAGGGATAGCCATATAGCAGATAAACAGGGGGTAGGAGGAGGAGGTGACGGAAGAGCGAGGAGCCATATAGCAGATAAACAGGGGGTAGGAGGAGAGGTGGCAGGACAGAGCAGGGATAGCCATATAGCAGATAAACAGGGTAGGAGGAGGAGTGGCGGACAGAGCAGGGATAGCCATATAGCAGATAAACAGGGGTAGGAGGAGGAGGTGGCGGACAGAGCAGGGATAGCCATATAGCAGAAACAGGGGTAGGGGAGGAGGTGGAGGACAGAGCAGGGATAGCCATATAGCAGATAAACAGGGGGTAGGAGGAGGGGGCGGACAGAGCAGGGATAGCCATATAGCAGATAACAGGGGTAGGAGGAGGAGGTGGCGACGAAGCAGGGATAGCCATATAGCAGATAAACAGGGTAGGGGGAGGAGGTGGAGGACAGAGCAGGGATAGCCATATAGCAGATAAACAGGGTAGGAGGAGGAGGTGGCGGACAGAGCAGGGATAGCCATATACAGATAAACAGGGGGTAGGGGGAGGAGGTGGAGGACAGAGCAGGATAGCCATATAGCAGATAAACAGGGGGTAGGGGGAGGAGGTGGCGACAGAGCAGGGATAGCCATATAGCAGATAAACGGGGTAGGAGGAGGAGTGGCGGACAGAGCAGGGATAGCCATATAGCAGATAAACAGGGGGTAGAGAGAGGAGGTGGCGGACAGAGCAGGGATAGCCATATAGCAGATAACAGGGGGTAGGGAGGAGGTGGCGGACAAGCAGGGATAGCCATATAGCAATAAACAGGGGGTAGGGGGAGAGGACAGACAGGAAAGCCATATAGCAATAAACAGGGGGTAGGAGGAGGAGGTGGCGGACAGAGCAGGGATAGCCATATAGCAGATAAACAGGGGGGTAGGAGGAGGAGGTGGCGGACAGAGCAGGGATAGCCATATAGCAGATAAACAGGGGTAGGGTGGAGGAGGTGGGGACAGAGCAGAGATAGCCATATAGCAGTAAACAGGGGTAGGGGAGGTGGCGGACAGAGCAGGGGATAGCCATATAGCAGATAAACAGGGGTTGAGGAGGAGGAGGTGCGACGAGCAGGGTAGCATATCAATAAACAGGGGGTAGGGGAGGAGTGGCGACAGAGCAGGGATAGCATATAGCAGATAAACAGGGTAGAGGAGGAGGTGGCGGACAGAGCAGGATAGCCATATAGCAGATAAACAGGGGGTGGAGGAGGAGGTGGCAGACAGAGCGGATAGCATATAGCAATAACAGGGGTAAAGGAGGAGGAGGTGGCGGACAGAGCAGGGATAGCCATATAGCAGATAAACAGGGGGTAGGAGGAGGAGGTGGCGGACAGAGCAGGGAAGCCATATAGCAGATAAACAGGGGGTAGGGGAGGAGGTGGCGGACAGAGCAGGATAGCCATATACAGATAAACAGGGTTAGAGGAGGGAGGTGAGGACAGAGCAGGGATAGCCAACAGCATAAACAGGGGTAGGAGGAGGAGGTGGCGGACAGAGCAGGATAGCCTATAGCAATAAACAGGGTAGGAGAGGTGGCGACGAGCATGATAGCCATATAGCAGATAAACAGGGGTAGGGGAGGGGTGGAGGACAGAGCAGGGATAGCCTATAGCAGATAAACAGGGGGTAGGAGGGGAGGTGGGACAGAGCAGAGATAGCCAATAGCTCAGATAAACAGGGGGTAGGAGAGAGGTGGGGACAGAGCAGGATAGCCATATAGCATAAACAGGGGTTAGGGGGAGGAGGTGGGGCACAGGCAGGGATAGCCATATAGCAGATAAACAGGGGTAGGAGGAGGAAGGTGGCGGCACGAGCAGGATAGCCATATAGCAGATAAACAGGTGGGGGAGGGTGGCGGACAGAGCAGGGATAGCCATATAGCAGATAAACAGGGGGTTGAGGAGTAGAGGTGCAGACGATAGGATAGCCATATAGCAGATACAGGGGTAGGAGGGAGTGGGGACAGAGCAAGATGCCATATGCAGATAAACAGGGGTAGGGGAGGAGGTGGCTGACAGAGCAGGATAGCCATATAGCATATAAACAGGGTAGGGGGATGAGGTGGAGACAGAGCAGGGGATAGCCATATAGCCATAAACAGGGGGTAGGAGGAGGTGGAGGACAGAGCAGGGATAGCCATATAGCAGATAAACAGGGGGTAGGGGGAGGAGGTGGCGGACAGAGCAGGGATAGCCATATAGCCAGATAAACAGGGGGTAGGGGGAGGAGGACAGAGCAGGGATAGCCATATAGCAGATAAACGGGGGTAGGAGGAGAGAGCAGGGATAGCCATATAGCAGATAAACGGGGGGTAGGAGGAGGAGGTGGCAGACAGAGCGGGATACCTATAGCAGATAAACGGGGGTAGGAGGAGAGTGGCAGACAGAGCAGGATAGCATATAGCAGTAAACAGGGGGTAGGAGGAGGATGTGGCGGACAGAGCAGGATAGCCATATAGCAGATAAACAGGGGGTAGGAGGAGGAGGGTGGCGGACAGAGCAGGGATACCATATAGCAGATACAGGGGGTAGGGAGGAGGGTGAGGACAGAGCAGGATACCAATAGCAGATAAACAGGGGGTGGAGGAGGAGAGGTGGCGGACGAGCAGGGATAGCCATATATCAGATACATGGGTAGGAGGAGAGGAGGTGAGGACAGAGCAGGGAGCCATATAGCAGATAACAGGGGGTAGGGGGAGGAGGTGGCGGACAGAGCAGGGATAGCCATATAGCAGATAAACAGGGGGTAGTGGAGGAGGGGGGTGGAGGACAGAGCAGGGATAGCCATATAGCAATAAACAGGTAGGAGGAGGAGGTGGCAGACGAGCAGGGATGCCATATAGCGATAAACAGGGGGTAGGGGAGGAGGTGAGGACGCAGGATAGCCAATAGCAGATAAACAGGGGGTAGGGGGAGGAGGTGGAGGACAGAGCAGGGATAGCCATATAGCAGATAACAGGGGGGGGGGGGGTGGACGGAGGATGTGCGGACAGAGCAGGGATAGCCATATAGCAGATAACAGGGGGTAGGAGGAGGAGGTGGGGACAGAGCAGGATAGCCAATGCAATAAACAGGGGTAAGGGGGAGGAGGTGGAGGACAGAGCAGGGATAGCCATATAGCAGATAAACAGGGGTAGGGGAGAGGTGGCGGACAGGCAGGGATAGCCATATAGCAGATAAACAGGGGGTAGGGGAGGGGTGGCGGAAGCGGCAGAGATAGCCATATAGCAGATAAACAGGGGGTAGGGAGGAGGAGGTGCGGACAGAGCAGGGAATAGCCATATAGCAGATAAACAGGGGTAGGAGAGGAGGTGACGACAGAGCATGGATAGCCATATAGCAGATAAACAGGGTAGGGGAGAGGTGGCGACGAGCAGGGATAGCCATATAGCAATAAACAGGGGGTAGGAGGAGGAGGTGGCGGACAGAGCAGGGATAGCCATATAGCAGATAAACATGGGTAGGAGGAGGAGGTGGAGGACAGAGCAGGGATAGCCATATAGCAGATAAACAGGGGTAGGGGATGGAGGTGGCAGACAGAGCAGGGATAGCCATATAGCAGATAAACAGGGGTAGGAGGAGGAGGTGGCGGACAGAGCAGGGATAGCCATATAGCAGATAACAGGGGTAGGGGAGGAGGTGGCGACAGAGCAGGGATAGCCATATAGCAGATAAACAGGGGGTAGGAGAGGAGTGGCGGACAGAGCAGGGATAGCCATATAGCAGATACACAGGCGGTAGGGAGGAGGATGACGGACAGAGCAGGGATAGCCATATAGCAGATAAACGGGGGGTAGAGAGAGGTGACGGACAGAGCAGGGTAGCCATATAGCAGATAAACAGGGGTAGGAGGAGAGTGTACGGACAGAGCAGGGATGCCATATAGCAGTAAAACAGGGGGTAGGGGAGGAAGTGGCGGACAGAGCAGGGATAGCCATATAGCAGATAACAGGGGGTAGGGGAGGAGGTGGCGGACAGAGCAGGATAGCCATTATCAGATCAGCGGGTAGGGGGAGGTGGCACAGAGAGGATGCCATATGCAGATAAACAGGGGGTAGGAGGAGGAGGTGGCGGACAGAGCAGGGATAGCCATATAGCAGATAAACAGGGGGTAGGAGGAGGAGGTGGCAGACAGAGTCAGGGATAGCCATATAGCAGATAACAGGGTAGGAGGAGGAGGTGGCGACGAGCAGGGATAGCCATATAGCAGATAAAAGGGTAGGAGGAGGTGGCGGACAGAGCAGGGATAGCCATATCAGATAAACAGGGTAGGAGGATGAGGTGGCGGACAGAGCAGGGATAGCCATATAGCAGATAAACAGGGGGTAGGGGGAGGAGGTGGAGGACAGAGCAGGGATAGCCATATAGCAGATATAACAGGGTGGAGGACAGAGCAGGGATAGCCATATAGCAGATAAACAGGGGTAGGAGGAGGAGGTGGAGGACAGAGCAGGGATAGCCATATAGCAGATAAACAGGGGTAGGAGGAGGATGGAGGACAGCAGCAGGATAGCATATATAGCATATAACAGGGGGAGGAGGAGGAGGTGGAGACAGAGCAGGGATAGCCATATAGCAGATAAACGGGGGGGTAGGAGGAGGTGACGGACAGAGCAGGGATAGCCATATAGCAGATAAACAGGAGGTAGGAGAGAGGAGGTGACGGAGAGAGATGATAACTTAAAAGCTGTTTTGGATTGTGGATTGTTTGGAATAAGGGGAGAGAAATAGATTTGTTTGGCTGAAGACAAAGCGTTCCTGATCCGATGAAGAGCATTTGTGAAATGAGAAAGTTAAGGTCTTGTTGCTTTTTCACCATTGTCGCTCAGCTATACGGGACGCCTTTCATCTTTATAATCTGATCCGTCAGCCAAGGTTGCGGTTAAGGGGGCAACAGCGTCCACGGCGGAGGAACAGTGTTGTGGGTAGTGGGAAGCAGCAACGTTCGGGGTCAGGGAAAGAGGCCATATTGGTGAGGCGTAAGAGAGGGAGAACGAAGAGGGGTCAAGGTTGCACACAGTCTCTGCATCTGTGTTCTATGTAGGAGTTGGGGTAGTGGCCGGGATGGATGAAATAAGGTTAAATTTGAGGAGGTTGTGATTGGATAGCGGAAAGGGAGAGTTAGAATCGTTCGATAAGGAACATAGCCGAGTAAGGACTAGGTCAAGTGTGTGTCCATTACGGTGAGTCTCTGTGGCGACCACTGAGAGAGGTTAAGGGACGAGGTGAGCGAGAGAAGTTTGGAGGTAGCAGAGTGTTAATGTCTATGGGGATGTTGAAATCCCTGAAAATGACAGTGGGGATGTCCGTGGAAAGGAAGTGGGATAACCACGCAGAGAAATGGTGAAAAAAATTAGTGGTTGATCCAGGAGGCCGATAGATAACGGCAATCTGCAGGTGCAGACGGAGTTTGGAGTGAGACTCAAAGGAAAGCGGGGACAGGGCAGGAAAGGAGTAATGGTTTGAAACTGCAGGGCTCAGACAGAATGCCACCCCTACCGCCATGTGGATTCCAGCCGTGGAGTGTGGCTGAAGTGTAGGCCTCCATACGAGAGCGCAGCGCAGTCAGAGGGAGACAGCCATGTTTCAGTGAGACCTAGACCTAGGTCATGTATGTGTGAGAGTTTATACAGAGCCTGCGGTCCAAGCGCCCCAGAGAAAGGGGCGGAAGATGTTTATAATATTACCTGGGTTTACAGTGTTACAGGATGAGGAAGTGTAACGTGGGGTAGGAGACAGGTGGGGATGGGCTGAACTACATGGGCAGTGTGGGAGAAGGACCAGGATTTGGAAAATCCCCAGCAGAGAGAGAGAGGAGAGATGACAGTCGGTGAGAGTGGGATTTTAGTTGGGATGTGATAGTCTGGTAATTGTAGAGGAAACAGAGGATTTCAAAATGCCAAACAGTTCACGATGGGATAGAAAGAGAATAAAATGGAGGTGCAATGTAAATGGTCTTACCAACAATAGGGGTTGTGTATGGAACATCGTTGAGTGAGATGCTGTAAGGCAGCACAGGAGAGAGGTGTTGGCACGTAATGAGGCAGGTCAAATCTGATTAATTCCGGTGTTATTCAGCCCAACACTTTCTTTGATGCTCTGGAAGATCCCAGGTTCACTCGGATTACAGTATTGTGGGTTTCAATGGCGTTTAACCGTCTGAACGCTGTGCTTGTTGGATTGCTAATTAAGTTATGTGACTGTGAGTGGTGGAGTGTTAACCATTTAGCTGCCAGGACAGGGGGTGAGCATGGCCAGTGAGAGTCATAGTAAGTAATGGTGGGGTGTCCCTAAGACAATAATAATTCAATACCTCCACCCTAACTGATTGGCCACTTCCTGGTGAACTGACGATGATGACATAACCCATCACAACCAATCGGCTGTCAGCTTTTTACTGGCCTTGTGTAGTTAGAAGACTCGTTTGATTGGCTACTGTGGGTTTACTAGAATAGAACCCTTATTGCCCATGTTAATCAATAAACAGCACAATAACGTATTAGCATTTCAGAATAGATCTTTCCTCCTATAGTTTGAACAATTTCCTGTCCACACCATCAGGACCTATTAACAAGTTAGATGTAAACCTTTATTATCAACAGCATACACAAGATAAAGGGTTCCCTATGCATCGTATGATGTGCTGTACTTTCCATTGGAATGAATACCAGGCCAGCACTGGTGTCCTTTGCACTATATATGGTCCAGTTTGAACAGTGTGAAATAAATTGGAGCTAGTTAATCCAAAGGGGCCACAGTTCTCAACAATTTCATTCATCCGCTTCCTCCAAGTGCGACCTCCTCCACTGAAGCAGGAAATGCTTTAAATTTGCATTAAATGTGTCTAGTCCTGCGTCTGACAGATGTTCCCCGTCCTCTCTGTACAACTCGGGATACTTGATGTGAATATCTTTATGAACCACCACAAAGTCACCATTGGAGTCCATTAACTTCCCCAAGGCCCTGTTGAGTTTCTTGCGTGCCCTATCTATGGCGACTGGAGATTGTGCTCCTGGCCAGGTTATCCTTGGAATCATATTAGACCACGCCAGGGCCTTTATATGTTTCCTCTCTTTAATATCCATTAGGTCGGATTTTATGTCTAATGTTAGCTGAAGGCCCTTGGTCAATGTGAGGTCATTGCCACCAGCATGGACTATAAGGAGGTCTAGATGATCTGTGCAGCTGTTGTTCAGCAGTTGATGGAAGTCAACCCAATGCAAGTCCTCCTTGCCAAGCCATGATATGGTCATGTGTTCCATTGGAATCCCAAGCTGCTCACCTTCCTTACTCTCCACTGCCCTTTTATAGGCCGAGCAGACAAATGTGTGGCCTGCAATTAAGACCTTTAGTGGACGGGACTCTACAAAGCAAAAACAACGTGTAACCGATTAGTTAGGATTAGTGAATTGTTTACATTAAATCAGTGACATCAGGTTTCTCAATCTGTCAATGTATCACCTGTCTTTCCATTACATATATAGAAACTACTAGAGAGGGAGCACCTGGTATCACCGTATTTCCTTCAAAATCCCTCCCCCCAGGGTTCACTTATAGATCCAGTTTCCCTTCTGTTACAGTAACCATTTATGTCAATAATAATTGGAAGGAAAGGCAGAGGAATCAAAACGGAAGTAAGAGTTTGAATAAGGCCAGGTCCCACTATCACGCACAGCAGCGCATGCTGGATTTTTGCAAGGATACTCCGTGTTCGATGCGTTCTGGGCCATAGCATGTTATTGGCACGCATACGAACCAATAATGGACAGGACCGCAGTGCACATAGTGGGAACAACCTGGTAGCATTGCATTGCCAATGTAAACAGATCGCAAATCGTGCTCCAACACGCAGTAGTGGGACCTAGGCCTTAACCAGACCTGATAATATGTAGAGAAAAGAGAGATTTTAGTCTTTATTTCTTTAAGAAACTTTTTGTATATAAATGGCAAATATACTGAAAAACTGACTTTTCCCAATCTTAATCTATAAATGAATGTAAGTAGTCCTAAATGAGGTGTGTGTGTTGCTGCATGCCTTTAATCCAGCACCCGTTTTGCTTAAGAGCAGTATCCCTCTCCTACTCATAACGTCTACTCCTTCCATCTAACATGACTTTCTAAGAGGTCAAGCATGCTCAGTAATCACTCTGAGGCAGCAGTGGGAGAGGAACTTTCCCACCATGCAATTCTGAAGGGTTCATAATAAAACAGATGAATAGGGGGCATATAAAAAGAATGGTACAGTGACAGTTGAGAAGATTTATAGTTTCCAGTAATGGGCAATGTAAAAAAAACTTTTTTTCCCAGAATAGATACCCTTTAATCAAGAAGGGCTTTCTTATAGAACTGGAGATCTAGCATTACAGGGCGGAACAGACAGAATATTGATTGTAAGAACAGAAATGAATAACAGAAGAAAATGTCATTACAATAATCTTAACCTACAAAGCAGTTGTTGGCCAGTATGTCTGTCTAATGTTTATCTGGATATCAATGAATTAAAAGAATATCTGGAAAAGGATCACGTGAATGTTATATGGTAACAGGACCTAAAACAGTGCATTGTAAATGTGTTCAATACGTGAGTTCAGTTCCCCTTTAATCCACTCTGTTTAAGGTTTAATGCTACTGTCTAGGGTTATTTTCCCATTAATGTTACACTTACCAGTTCTTGCTGTTCCCGGCTCCTTATTGGTTGCTGTGCCTGTAAACATGTGTTGCTCATCCATCGTGTTCTGGGAAAGATGTTCACTCCCATTTGTCCTTTCCTCTGTCTCCTTGTCTCCCAGAAAGCTTGGGTGACTCTCCGCACCCCTCCATTCATCCCATTGCCTTGGGGGAGTGGTTAACCCATAGACACAACCACAATCCTCCTTATTGGGTCCCATATTACAGACTCTCTTTGGGTACAAAGCTCCCCTGTGTCCAGTATCACACTGATCCGTTCCATTGCCACAGGGACCATCTTGGGCTTTTTGTTCTGTAAACTGCTCCATTTTCCTCTTACAATTAGAAGGGTCGGACTCGAGAACCTTTTCATTGGGCCACCCATAGACATTTGTACCTGTGAAGCTGCCATGCTGATTTACAAACCTCTTCATCTTCATTCTCTGAACAGCATAGGAATGGCTTTTGCTAACACAGCTTCTCTCCATCCTCATCGGTGATTAACCTGGACCAGGAAAGAAGTCAATACAGTTACACACACCTGGGAAATCTGGTTACATTATAGGACTAAATCCAGGCTAGACATTTTCCCCTCTTGCTCCTAATATATAATCCTGTGTACATGGGGAATCCCGATTGTGTTATCCTGTGTACATGGGGAATCCTGATTGTGTTATCCTGTGTACATGGTGGGGAAACATCCTGTAGAATGTTACTGTGTTACATATGGCAGCAGGGGGTGAGGGGAGAATTCTGTCCTATGACACTAGTAAATGGCAGCAGGGGGTGAGGGGAGAATTCTGTCCTATGACACTAGTAAATTACAACTAGAAAGGGAAAGTTTAAGTGTAAACTTTGAATTTGGCTTAGGAGAGGAGGAGGTGGCAGACAGAGCAGAGATAGCCATATAGCGGATAAACAGGGGGTAGGAGGAGGAGGTGGCGGACAGAGCAGGGATAGCATATAGCATAAACAGGGGTAGGAGGAGGAGGTGGGACAGAGCAGGATAGCCATATAGCAGATAACGGGGGTAGGGGGAGGAGTGGCGGACAGAGCAGGGATAGCATATGCAATAAACAGGGTAGGGGGAGGAGGTGGAGGACAGAGCAGGGATAGCCATATAGCATTAAACAGGGGGTGGGGGGGAGGAGGTGGCAGACAGAGCAGGGATAGCCATATAGCAGATAAACAGGAGGTAGGAGGAGGAGGTGACGGAGAGAGATGATAACTTTGAAAAGCTGTTTTGGATTGTGGGATTGTTTGGAATAAGGGGAGAGAAAATAGATTTGTTTGGCTGAAGACAAAGCGTTCCTGATCCGATGAAGAGCATTTGTGAATGGAGAAAGTTAAGGTCTTGTTGCTTTTTCACCATTGTCGCTCAGCTATACGGGACGGCCTTTCATCTTTATAATCTGATCCGTCAGCCAAGGTTGCGGGTTAAGGGGGCACACGTCCACGGCGGAGGACAGTGTTGTGGTAGTGGGAAGCAGCAAGTTCGGGGTCAGGAAAGAGGCCATATTGGTAGCGGTAGAGAGGAAGGGAGAACGAAGAGGGGTCAAGGTTGCACAAGTCTCTGCATCTTTGTCTATGTAGGTTTGGGGTAGTGGCCGGGATGGAGGAAATAATTAAATTTGAGGAGGTTGTGATTGGATAGCGGAAAGGGAGAGTTAGAAACGTTCGATAAGAACATAGCCGAGTAAGGACTAGGTCAAGTGTGTGTCCATTACGGTGAGCCTCTGTGGCGACCACTGAGAGAGGTTAAGGGACGAGGTGAGCGAGAGAAGTTTGGAGGTAGCAGAGTTGTTAATGTCTATGGGGATGTTGAAATCCCTGAAAATGACAGTGGGGATTGTCCGTGGAAAGGAAGTGGGATAACCACGCAGAGAAATGGTGAAAAAAATTAGTGGTTGATCAGGAGGCCGATAGATAACGGCAATCTGCAGGTGCAGACGAGTTTGGAGTGAGACTCAAAGGAAAGCGGGGACAGGGCAGAAAGGAGTAATGGGTTTGAAACTGCAGGGCTCAGACAGAATGCCAACCCTACCGCCATGTTGGATTCCAGCCGTGGAGTGTGGCTGAAGTGTAGGCCTCCATACGAGAGCGCAGCGAGTCAGAGGGAGACAGCCATGTTTCAGTGAGACCTAGACCTAGGTCATGTATGTGTGAGAGTTTATTACAGAGCCTGCGGTCCAGAGCGCCCCAGAAAAGGGGCGGAAGATGTTTATAATATTACCTGGGTTTACAGTGTTACAGGATGAGGATGTAACGTGGGGTAGGAGACGGTGGGGATGGGCTGAACGTCCATGGGCAGTGTGGGAGAAGGACCAGGATTTGGGGAAACATCCCCACAGAGGGAGAGGAAGAGAGTGACAGTCGGTGAGTGGGATTTTAGTTGGGATGTGATTGTCTGGTAATTGTAGAGGAAACAGAGGATTTCAAAATGCCAAACAGTTCACGATGGATAGAAAGAGAATAAAATGGAGGGTGCAATGTAAATGGTCTTACCAACAATAGGGGTTGTAATGGAACATCGTTGAGTGAGATGCTGTAGCAGCACAGGAGAGAGGTGTTGGCACAGTATGAGGCAGGTCAAATCTGGATTAATTCCGGTGTTTACAGCCCAACACTTGTCTTTGATGCTCTGGAAGATCCCAGGTTCCCTCTGATACAGTAATGTGGTTTCAATGGCGTTTAACCGTCTGAAGCTGTGCTTGTTGGATTGCTAATTAAGTTTATTGGACTGTGAGTGGTGGAGTGTTAACCATTTAGCTGCCAGGACAGGGGGTGAGCATGGCCAGTGAGAGTCATAGTAAGTAATGGTGGGGTGTCCCTAAGACAATAATAATTCAATACCTCCACCCTAACTGATTGGCCACTTCCTGGTGAACAGACAATGATGACATAACCCATCACAACCAATCGGCTGTCAGCTTTTTACTGGCCTTGTGTAGTTAGAAGACTCGTTTGATTGGCTACTGTGGGTTTACTAGAATAGAACCCTTATTGCCCATGTTAATCAATAAACAGCACAATAACGTATTAGCATTTCAGAATAGATCTTTCCTCCTATAGTTTGAACAATTTCCTGTCCACACCATCAGGACCTATTAACAAGTTAGATGTAACCTTTATATCAACAGCATACACAAGATAAAGGGTTCCCTATGCATCGTATGATGTGCTGTACTTTCCATTGGAATGAATACCAGGCCAGCACTGGTGTCCTTTGCACTATATATGGTCCAGTTTGAACAGTGTGAAATAATTGGAGCTAGTTATCCAAAGGGGCCACAGTTCTCAACATTTCATTCATCCGCTTCCTCCAAGTGCGACCTCCTCCACTGAAGCAGGAAATGCTTTAATTTTGCATTAAATGTGTCTAGTCCTGCGTCTGACAGATGTTCCCCGTCCTCTCTGTACAACTCGGATACTTGATGTGAATATCTTTATGAACCACCACAAAGTCACCATTGGAGTCCATTAACTTCCCCAAGGCCCTGTTGAGTTTTCTTGCGTGCCCTATCTATGGCGACTGAGATTTGTGCTCCTGGCCAGGTTATCCTTGGAATCATATTAGACCACGCCAGGGCCTTTATAGGTTTCTCTCTTAAATATCCATTAGGTCGATTTTATGTCTAATGTTAGCTGAAGGCCCTTGGTCATGTTGAGGTCATTGCCACCAGCATGGACTATAGGAGGTCTAGATGATCTGTGCAGCTGTTGTTCAGCAGTTGATGGAAGTCAACCCAATGCAAGTCCTCCTTGCCAAGCCATTATTGTCATGTGTTCCATTGGAATCCCAAGCTGCTCACCTTCCTACTCTCCACTGCCCTTTTATAGGCCGAGCAGACAAATGTGTGGCCTGCAATTAGACCTTTAGTGGACGGGACTCTACAACAAAAACAACGTGTAACCGATTAGTTAGGATTAGTGAATTGTTTACATTAAATCAGTGACATCAGGTTCTCAATCTGTCAATGTACACCTGTCTTTCCATTACATATATAGAAACTACTAGAGAGGGAGCACCTGGTATCACCGTATTTCCTTCAAATCCCTCCCCCCAGGGTTCACTTATAGATCCAGTTTCCTTCTGTTACAGTAACCATTTATGTCAATAATAATTGGAAGGAAAGGCAGAGGAATCAAAACGGAAGTAGAGTTTGAATAAGGCCAGGTCCCACTATCACGCACAGCAGCGCATGCTGGATTTTTGCAAGGATCTCCGTGTTTCGATGCGTTCTGGGCCATAGCATGTTATTGGCACGCATACAACCAATAATGGACAGGACCGCAGTGCACTAGTGGGAACAACCTGGTAGCATTGCATTGCCAATGTAACATCGCAAATCGTGCTCCAACACGCAGTAGTGGGACCTAGGCCTAACCAGACCTGATAATATGTAGAGAAAAGAGAGATTTTAGTCTTTATTTCTTTAGAAACTTGATATAAATGGCAATATAACTGAAAAACTGACTTTTCCCAATCTTAATCTATAAATAATGTATAGTCCTAATAGGTGTGGTGTTGCTGCATGCCTTTGATCCAGCACCCGTTTTGTTAAGAGCAGTATCCCTCTCCTACTCATAACGTCTACTCCTTCCATCTAACATGACTTTCTAAGAGGTCAAGCATGCTCAGTAATCACTCTGAGGCAGCATGGGGAGAGGAACTTTCCCACCATGCAATTCTGAAGGGTTCATAAAAAACAGATGAATAGGGGCATATAAAAAGAATGGTCCAGTGACAGTTGAGAAGATTTAAGGTTTCCAGTAAGGGCAATGTTTTCCCCAGAATAGATACCCTTTAATCAAGAAGGGCTTTCTATAGAACTGGAGATCTAGCATTACAGGCGGAACAGACAGAATATTGATTGTAAGAACAGAAATGAATAACAGAAGAAATGTCATTACAATAATCTTAACCTACAAAGCAGTTGTTGGCCAGTATGTCTGTCTAATGTTTATCTGGATATCAATGAATTAAAAGAAATCTGGAAAGGACACGTGAATGTTATATGGTAACAGGACCTAAAACAGTGCATTGTAAATGTGTTCAATACGTGATTTCAGTTCCCCTTT
This sequence comes from Hymenochirus boettgeri, assembly GCA_019447015.1. NCBI lineage: Eukaryota > Metazoa > Chordata > Amphibia > Anura > Pipidae > Hymenochirus > Hymenochirus boettgeri. The sequence goes on along the minus strand of JAACNH010000011.1, from coordinate 2,059,341 downwards.
AATCCACTCTGTTTAAGGTTTAATGCTACTGTCTAGGGTTATTTTCCCATTAATGTTACACTTACCAGTTCTTGCTGTTCCCGGCTCCTTATGGTTGCTGTGCCTGTAACACATGTGTTTCTCATCCATCGTGTTCTGGGAAAGATGTTCCTCCCATTTGTCCTTTCCTCTGTCTCCTTGTCTCCCAGAAAGCTTGGGTGACTCTCCGCACCCCTCCATCATCCCATTGCCTGGGGGAGTGGTTAACCCCATAGACACAACCACAATCCTCCTTATTGGGTCCCATATTACAGACCTCTTTGGGTACAAACGCTCCCCTGTGTCCAGTATCACACTGATCCGTTCCATTGCCACAGGGACCATCTTGGGCTTTTTGTTCTGTAAACTGCTCCATTTTCCTCTTACAATTAGAAGGGTCGGACTCGAGAACCTTTTCATTGGGCCACCCATAGACATTTGTACCTGTGAAGCTGCCATGCTGATTTACAAACCTCTTCATCTTCATTCTCTGAACAGCATAGGAATGGCTTTTGCTAACACAGCTTCTCTCCATCCTCATCGGTGATTAACCTGGACCAGGAAAGAAGTCAATACAGTTACACACACCTGGGAAATCTGGTTACATTATAGGACTAAATCCAGGCTAGACATTTTCCCCTCTTGCTCCTAATTATATCCTGTGTACATGGGGAATCCGATTGTGTTATCCTGTGTACATGGGGAATCCTGATTGTGTTATCCTGTGTACATGGTGGGGAAACATCCTGTAGAATGTTACTGTGTTACATATGGCAGCAGGGGGTGAGGGGAGAATTCTGTCCTATGACACTAGTAAATAAGAACTAGAAAGGATAAGTTTAAGTGTAAACTTTGAATTTGGCTTAAAGGGCTGCATTTTGGAAGGGAATATGTGTGTTTGCTGCAGATTTTAAAACGCAATAATGGGAATGATGAGTTTGTAGTGAACGCTTGTTTGGGACAAAAAAAAAAACAAACTTGTGTGTACCCAGCCCAAAGTGGTGCTAATTTTGATCCAATCAATCAGAAAGCTAACATCTGATTGGTTAGGGCAAAATTAGCCCCATTTTCAATGATAAGAACTTTTATTGAATCTCTCTATCTTTTTGATGATTGGTCAAAATTTGGTTTTTTGACTTTAGTTACCCTTTAAGTAGCTGCCACAGTAATGGATAAGTAGATTAGTAGGTGTGTGTACCTGGGTCTGGTTGAGGGGTATGTCTTTTTTTGTGTTTACAACCATAAAACTATCTTTTATCTATCATGGGATGTAACCTAAATAACAGCTTGTCAGATAATTATATACCCAATGGGATTAAAGAGGAGTCGGCTTCATGGGAAGGAGGAAACCAAGATAAGTGTGTTGCGATTTGCAACATTTGTCTGCGTCATATAAGACGTGGCAAGACCAACACACACATTGGCACGACTGCTCTACGGAAACACTTAAGTCTACACCACAGAGCCTGAACACTAAACACCATTGTGTTCTTTTACCTTCAGGTACAAACGCAACTGACTCCAGTGATTTATAGAATGACGTTTACAATGCTCCTGAATTGCTCCCTTTCTCAGGTGTACAATTGCAAGACTATGGAGCCATACTCAAATACCCATAATTCCAAGGGTTACATTCCTCCATGGGATAAACAAGACAAGAGATGATCAATGCACATTCCTGGGCCCCATATACCATAATATCTGTGCTAGTGCAAACAGTAAAAACATGGGGGGTTTTAGTTACAATTTTATGCATAAAAGTGAAAAGCCTTCCAACCACGTCAAGGTAACCCCAGTATGGAAGGTCCTAACAGTTTACCTTGGGTCATTTATCTGGGCTGACACTCCCTGCTTAGTTGCATTTTCTGGGGAAGGTTGTCTCCCTGACCTTGCATTGGATTAGTATTACAGGCTATCACTTCCCCCCGCCTACTGGCTTATAACAAGGTGGGAAGAGGCCTCCCATCCAATGCTTAGTATTCAAGGTATAAGACCTCCAATTAAAGGGACGTGTTGGGGTGCTACTACCACATGGAAGCTTGGTCAATCTTCCTGCAGAGAAACTCTGCTTCAATATATACACAAAGGGGGGCTGTGGGAGCTCCTGTGGCAAAATTACTTTATTACAAATAGTGGAAGTGCTACTGATCTGACCAAAACATTAGAACACACCCGTGACCTTCCTGTCCTCCTCCACACTGGAATCAGGTCAGTGTGTATAATACAGTGTTATTATCTATATACAACGGCTAGTGGGGTCTCTCTATCCCACCCCATGGGTCAGTGGATCAGTATATTCCATTATTATTAACCCCTGGTTTCCCACAATGGTTCCACTGGCCATCTCTCATATGGGCAGTGATCCAGTCGAGGAACGGAATGTGCTATGGTGGGACCCTGGAGCATCACTAGGATAGTCCGAGACAGCAGTGGAATCCAATGTTCTGATGACTGGTTACCTTACAAACTAGGTGATGGGGAACAGGACGAGTTTGGAGGAGAGGGAAGGGTGAGGTGGCATCCTTGGATTGCTGTGATTTGGGGTGGGATGTGGGGACACCAGGGCTCTTTAGCTGGGATGTGTTCAGGATAAATGGTGTTTGTGTTCCAGTAACAGTGACCAGAACACTGCGGGTTCTGATCCTTCCTTTACAATCCAGCGTGTCCCCCTCAATATAAACCACCCCCCCCCGATCACTCTTAAACTGGTATTGTGAACACGTATCCACTCTTTCCGTTCTACACTCAGCACCTTCACCTGACATGTTTCATGTGCATTAGTCCAACATGAAATGGTTTCCACCTACCCACAGGCACCCATCACCACACCGCAACTTCCCATTAAAGGGGAAATAAACCGCGCTGCATCACTCAATATGTGAAGTTTAAATCGACGTATTATCCATACAGGTTTCTAGTAAAGTTCATCATGTTTCACACTTCACAAAAAAAGAATTTGGTCTGAAACGTAGTGGTGTTATACTCACGAATAAAAATCTTTAATTGCAGAATTTGAAGTCCACCTTGACCTCCTGTACTCAGGGTTTCCATGCCCCCTATTTGGATAGGTTTGTCTCACAGTTAGGGCTGAAATCCACTCCCCCACCCCATGACTCTAACCCTGCCTTCTCTACTGGGTCCTTCCCCTAACCAACCATACCCCACTCCCCTTCTCGCTCGGGCGACAAAATTTGGCAAACCTGCCTATACTGTTCCTTATGGTTAAGTATAATGTACTATAGAAAATCTGTAAAACAAAAAAAATTTAATTACAGGGAGACTTCCACTAGGACCTAATTGGAATTTGAAAGGAAGAGACTGACCCGGATGGGACAAAGGATAAAACCAACAGAATATAGAGAACCTGAATCTCACATTGAGCGTTATCTATCTGCTGACTGGACAGGTGAGGGGACAGGGAGGGAAATCTTGTTGGGAATAACTGGAACTGACTGGGGAGTCCTACTGTACATTATAACATGGGAATTTACTCTATAATAAGATATTAATCCCTCACCTCTCTCCCCCTATATAGGATTACATTGTAATGAAGAAGCCTGGGCGATGGCTTCCCACACAGCTGCCACTGACTGTATGTTGGAAGGATCCTTCTTCAGCTCCATCCCCCCAATCTGTGTCCCCATCCGTCTCGCTCCCGTCCATACAGAAGGAAAATGGACAAGAAGATGCTGGACCTCATCTCCCCACATCATCACTGCTTACTGGAGAGGTGGGTGTTTCCCAATCCGTGATGGTTAGTAACATGGATGATAATCCGTTTGTCCCTTTCGGGGTGGTGACTACATTGTGGGTACCGGCCCTTATACAGTGGTATGATCTGTCTGTCTGGTGGTGACTGTAACATTTGTGTGTACCAGGCCTTAGTAACAGTGTATGATCTGTCTGTCTGGGTGGTGACTTACATTGTGGGTTCCAGTCCTTATAACAGGTATGGTCTGTCCTGTGGGTGGTGACTGTAACATTGTGGTACCAGTCCTTAGTAACACGTATGATCTGTCCTGTCTGGGGGGTGGTGACTGTAACATTTGTGGTGTGCCGCCAGGCCCTAGTACAGTGTGATGATCTGTCTGTCTTGTTGGTGACTGTAACATTGTGGGGCTGTACCAGGCCTTATACAACGTATGATCTGTCTGTCTGGGTGGTGACTGTAACATTGTGGTGTGCCATTCCTTGTACGCGTATGATTCTTTTTCTGGGTGTTGACTGTAACATTGTGGGTGCCAGGCCTTAGTAACAGCTATTTCTTTCTGTCGGGGTGGTGACTGTAACTTGTGGGTACCAGTCCTTATAACAGCTGTATGATCTGTCTGTCTGTGTGTTGACTGTAACTTTGTGGGTACCAGGCCTTAGTAACGTGTATGATCTGTCTGTCTGGGTGGTGACTGTAACATTGTGGGTACTAGTCCTTAGTACAGCGTATGATCTGTCTGTCTGGGTGGTGACTTAACATTGTGGGTACTAGTCCTTAGTAACAGTGTGATCTTGTCTGTCTGGGTGGTGACTGTAACATTGTGGGTACCGGTTGCCTAAGGATGTTTCCATGTGTGTTTTTCTGTAGGTTTTTGGATATTAAGAGAAAACAGTGTCCATTCTACAGAAGTGATGATGGAGAATCCACAGAACTGCTCATTGGGTGAGTAATGTTTGTTAGCAATGGGAAACAGATTACTGCATGATAGGCCGACACTTATACAATACTCTGCATGTACCCTGAGCCAGGACACGGCTGGACAGGTTGTGAATTGGGTCATTGGGAAGGCATCTTATGGCTCCTATTGTATTGCATGTAGGACACGTGTAAATTATGGAATGATTGTTCTGTAAACTGATCCATGCAACAGTAAGAGATCACTGTGAAGCAAATTAATGCCGGCACAACAGAGGAATAGTAATTTAGTGTAGGAATCTGTAATCTGCCCTCCAGTACTGTAAAGGGAAACCATGTTTGGTTTTTTTTGGATGGTGTGTGTCTAAAGGCATGTCCAACTAACAAAACCTTTTACAGTCCGGTAGAGCACCCACCAACCCCATTTTTCGCATTTTGTATAATTGCCAAAGATGCCTCTGAGGGACTTGCCGGACCCTGTCCTGCCGCTCCTCCTCTGCAGCGATTCTTCCTGGTCGCGCTGTCGGTTAAGGTGCGCCATGCGATGTCACTCCCAATTACCTAAACGGCGACTAGGAAGTAGAGCGGCTGTCGAAACCGGAGCAGGGGGTGGCCAGGCAGCTAGGGACCGGGTCACGTAAGTCCCTTCAGAGGCATCTTTGGCAAATTTTTTTTTTTTTAGGCTGGACATGCCCTTTAAAGGTTATTCAATAAATATATCTTGGGCTGTGGACACCTTAGAGGGTGGTCGATGGCTCGTTTTAAAGGTAGGAAACTGGCCTTTCATTTAAATAGTGGTAAACCATTAAGTAACGGTCTTTAAATAGCTTCAGAAAAGATCGTTATTTTGAGTGGGTTACACTTCTTACACAGCACATCATGTGAACGTCACTCACTTCCTGGTTTATTCTGACTGTCTTGAGTGTAAATTTAAAAGTCTATAACTAAAGAACCAGAAAAGCTAGAGACATCATCCTAGTCTTGTTTAGTATAAGAGGGCTCTTTTAAATAGTTTTATTGAGGGACCATTACCCTTTTAACGGTGGTATTAAATACATATACTGTAGTTCCCTGTTGGTACGGGATTAACTGTAATAATAGTAGAGAATTTACTTGGTAAATTAATACATAATAACTGTAGTTCTGGTTTGGTACAGGGATAGCAATATAACTGAGAAATTACTGGTAATTAATACATATACTGTAGTTTCTGGTTGGTACAAGGGATACTAATATAATATTGCAGAAACTTACTGGTATAATACATATAACTGTAGTTCTGGTTGGTAAGGGATACTATAAATATTGAGAGATTCCTTGGTATAATACACTATCCTGTAGTTCGTGGTTGGTACGGGGATACATTAATATGAGATAATTACTGGTAGATTAATACATCTAATACTGTTAGTTCTGGTTGGTAACGGGGATACTAGATAAATATGAGAATTACTGGGTATTAATACATATACCGTAGTTCTGGTTTGTACCGAGGGTACTGTTTAATATATTGAGAATGCTGTTATTAATACTATACCGTAGTTCCTGGGTTGGTAACGGGGGATACTGTACTAATAGTTGAGAATTTACTAGTATTAAATACATAATACTTGTAGTTTTCTGGTTGCGGGGATACTATATAATATTGAGAATTACTGGTATTTATACATATACTGTAGTTCTGGTTGGTACAGGGATACTTTCTCACTGCTGTTTGAAATTAGGAAGGAATTGTCAAACTTGTATATCCTCAAATTAAGGAGTAAATATTAAAAAATCAATAGTCAACATTTACATACAACTTTATCTGATTCTGGATTCTTCCTTCTTACTCTGAATTATAACCTATACTTGGTAAAGTAAATGTGTTGGAAGTAACTTGCCATTTTGGCTTTTCCTTTTTCTTTCTTTGACAGTAGACAAGGAATTAACCGTATCGAAGAATCCAATCCCACCGTTCACAGCAATGAATGTAATGAAAGACTGGTTTAGAACAAACCATTCTTATAAATGCAGAATGTTACAGAACAGATAATGTCTTCATTCAACACATCCTAAAGTAGGAAATAGAGAGTCCACACATCAACAGAACGAGAAAACCAATGCAGATTGCCGCATTAAAATATGCTTACAGACAGATAACGGGACAGATACATCTACTACTATCATGGGAGGTAACCTAAATACCGCTTGTCAGATAATTATAATATCCAATGGATTAAGAGGAGGTCGGCCTTCATGGGAATAGGAAAAACCAATCATATTGCAACAATAACAACCGTTAACAGAACAGATACAGAAAGAACAGATAACTCTACTACTAATCATGGAATGTTAACCTTAACATAACAGCCTGTGTCAACATAATTAATATATCCAATGGGATAAGATGGAGTGTCGGCCTTTATGGAAAGCGAGGAAACCATCAGAGGCAAGCTCTTACACCTTACAGACATATACAGAATAACAATTACACTCTAACTCCATGGTTTCCTAAAACAGCTTTGTCAGATAATTTATACCCACATGGGATTAAAGAGAGTTCCGGCTTCATGGACAGGAGGAAACCATCAGATTTGCAGCAGTTATACAATACGAACAGATACAGGGAAACAGATACTCTACTACTATTAGGAATGTAACCTAATAACAGCTTTGTCAATAATTATATCTCCAATGGTTTAAAGAGGAGGTCGGCTTCATGGGAAGGAGGAACCAATCAGATTGCAGCAATTAATACAATTTACAAACACACGATACAGGGAAACAGATACATCTACTACTATCATGGGATTTAACCTATAACGCTTTGTCAGATAATTAGATTCCAATGGGATTAAAGAGGAGTCGGCTTTCTTGGGAAGGATAGAAACCAATCATCGAATGCAGCATTAATCTAAATACAGAACAGCATATCAGGGACAGATACATCTACCTACTATTATGGCTGGATAAACTTAAATCAGCTTGTCAGATAATTATATATACCAATGGTGATAAAGAGGGAGTCGGCTTCATGGAAGGAGGACAACCATCAGATGCAAGCATTAATACAAATCCAGAACAGATACAGGAACAAGATACCTCTACTACTAATCATGGGGAATTAACTTAATACATGCTGTCAGCAGAGATGTTGACTTTGTTGTAACTGGTGGGAAATCTTTCCACATTGAATATGTACAGGAAGCCATTTATTGTCCAGAATTATTAAAGATTTTTCTTCTAATCCTAAGCTAAGAAAAGGACCGTAAGGTTAAAAAAACAACATTTTTTGTTTTTTTGAATGTGGGAACGGTTTTTAAAATTACGCTCATATCTTAATGAAACATCTAATATCACACAAGGGCTTAAGTGGGACCGCCTAGTACCTTGGTGCCAACAGTTGGGTGAGAAGGAAGTTTGGGAGGATGATGGAACATCACAGATGGAGGGGAGATTGTAGATCATATTCAAGTAAGACCAACCCTTGCAATGCCCCAGGCTTGCTGGGCGAAAGGCGTAGACCTGGTGGCTCGCACGTTTTGTTGGGCATTCTTTAATGTCTCGGGCCTGATAAGTGTGTTTGCGATTTGGCAACTTTGTCGTCGCGTCATATAAAGAACGTGCAAGACCAACACACCATTGGCACAGACGCTCTACAAGGAAACACTTAAAGTCTACAACCAAGACGCCCAGTGGGGACCAGCACTTAACAGAACAATCCAGTAAAGAGGGAAAGGGATGTCCCTGCTCGTTCCTCATCACACCACATCCCCATTCTAGTCACAACAGACATTTTCCGATGGTCTATCGCTCTTCCTCCATGGGGCAGAGAGGAGGAGAGTCTAGTGAGGTCCGCCATGTGTGAGTTAAGGCATAAGGGTTTTTTGTTGAATCCCCTCCATGAACACTAAAACCATTGGTTCTTTTACCTTCAGGTACCAACGCAACTGACTCCATGGATTATAGACTACGTTTTACAATGCTCCTGAATTGCTCCCTTTCCTCAGTGTAAAATTGGCAGACCTATGGAGCCATACCTTCAAAAAACCCATAAATTCCAAGGTTTACATTCCTCATGGGATAAACAAGACAGAGATGATCATTGCACCAATTCCTTGGGCCCCCATATACCATAATATCTGTGGCTAAGTCCAAACCAGTAAAAACATGGGGGTTTAGTTACAATTTTTTTTGCATAAAGTAAAACCTTCAACCACGTCACAGGTAACCCCAGTATGCGAGGTCCTAACAGTTTTACCTTGGGGTCCATTTATCGGGCTGACACTCCCTGCTTATTGCATTTTCTGGGAAAGGTTTGCCTCCCTGACTTGCATTGGATTAGTAATTAACACGGCTACTCACTCTCCCCCCGCCCGACTGGCTTATTAACAGGTGGGAGAGAAGCCTCCCAGTCCAATGCCTTGTATTCCACAGGTAATAAGACCTCCCAATTAAAGAGGACGGGTTGGGGGGTGCACTACCACATAGGAAGCTTTGGTCGCAATCTTCCATGCAGAGAACCTGCTTCAATATTACCAAGGGGGGCTGTGGTGCAGCTCCCCTGTGGCAAATTACTTTTATTACACATAGTGGAAGTGCTACTGATCTGACCAAAACATTAGAACACACAAGACAAGAGATGATCAATGCACATTCCTGGGCCCCATATATCATATTATCTGTGCTAGTGCAAACAGTAAAAACATGGGGTTTTCAGTTACAATTTTATGCATCAAAGTGAAAACCCTTTAACTTTTGTTGTAGCTGTGGGAAATATCTCTCACACATTGAATATGTATCAGGAAAGCCATTTTGTTCTGAATGTGGGAACTGTTTTAAATATCGCTCATATCTTAATCAACATCTAAAGATTCACACAAGGGCTAAGGGGACAGCCTATGACTGGGTTACACCAGTGGGGGATAAGGAAAGTTTGGAGGATGAGGGACATCACAGAGGGAGGGGAGATGGAGGCCATAATTCAAGTAAACTAGGCTGCAATGCCCCGACTGCTGTTGGAGCGGAAAAGCTAGTAGGAGGAGAGTCTATATGAGGCCCCAGTGTGTAGGGTTAAGCAGAGGGTTTGAAACACCTCCAATGAACACTAAACACCATTGTGTTGTTCTTTTACTTTCAGATAAACAGGTACAAACGCTACTGACTCCAGTGATTTATAGAATGATGTATACAATGTTCCTGAATTGCTCCCTTTCTCAGGTGTACAATTGCAAGACTATGGAGCCATACTCAAATACCCATAATTCCAAGGGTTACATTCCTCCATGGGATCACATGACATGTAATAATGGCCTCTATCCTCCAAAATGTTGTAATGTTCATACATTCTTATACCTTTTCAGTGTTCAGTTGATACTTGTACAGCAAGTACAATGAACCATAGGATTTTGCTATAAAACAATAAATATATTTAACCTGTGAGTGGATTGTCTGTTTATTATCATTCTTCCTTCTCACTACAAACCAAACACCGACATTCAGATCCAGTGGTTGAATTGTGATCAAGACATCAACTGAGAAGTGTAGCAATTCAGAGGGTAAATTCCTCTTCCACTGCTCTACCTCAATTATCCTAATGTGCCCTGTTCCTGTGATATTCAGACCCTCCAACGTTCATCTTTAATGTTGAAATATACATTGTACAGGGCTGTGCTAAGATCAGGTTCACGTCATTATCCTCCCCCTGAAGCTCTGTACTATGTTGTTTCTGTAAGTGTAACTATTAAAGCTGCGATATTGAGAAATACATTACACAGGGCTGGTGCAAGATCAAGTTCACTTCATTATCCATCCCCCCTGCAGCTCTGTACTATTTCTTTCTATAAAGTGTAACTTGAAATGTGCCAATAATGAAGAAATACCTTACAACAGGGCTGTGCTAAGATCAGTTCACTTCATTATCCTCCCCCTTCAGCTCTGTACTATGTTATTTCATAAGTGACCTATTAAAGTTGTGATATTGAGAAATACTTACCAGACTGTGCTAAGATCAGGTTCACTCATTCTTATCCTCCCCCGGCACTCTGTACTATGTTATTTCTATAAGTGTACCTATGAAAGTGTATAAGAATCATTCAAGGTTTCTAATCACATTCACCTCACCCTGCAGATCTGTACTATGTTATTTCTGATAGAGTACACTATTAATTGTGATATTGAGAATACATTACACAGAGCTGTGCTAAGATCAGGTCACTGCACTTCATCCTTTCCCCCTGCAGCTCTGTCCTATGGTTATTTCTATAAGTGTAACTATTAAAGTTTGTGACTACCTCCGCACTGTACTATTCTATAAGTGTATGGTGAATATACTTACCACAGAGCTTGCTAAGATCAGGTTCACTCTTTTATCCCCCCCTGCAGCTCTGTACTATGTTATTTCTATACAGTGTAACTATTAAAGTTGTGACATTATCCCCCCTGCAGATCTTACTATGTATTTTCTATAAGTGTGAACTATTAAAGTTGTGATATTGTGAATAATTCAACAGCAGGCTGGCTAAGATCAGTTCACTTATTATCCTCCCTCATGCAGCTCGTACTATTTGATATTTCTATAAGTTAACTATTAAGTGGTGATAGTTGAGATATCATTACCCAGGGCTGTGCTAAGGATCAGGTTCTCCTTCATTATCCTCCTCCCCTGCACTTTTTACTATGTGTAATTTCTATAAGTGGTAACTAGTACAGTTAGTGTACATTAAGAATTACATTGCACAGAGCTGTGCTAACATTAGTGTTCCACTTAATTATCCCTCTTCTGCAGGCTCTGAACATGTTGTTGTGGAAGGTTTAAAATTGATTTGTTACACCTGGAAATAAGTTTTTTTTAAATATGCGCCCTCTGGAACTATACATTCATCCCAACTATATAACTGTAACCGTTTTTTTTTGTCTATCTGTCCCCTATTTTCTTTTAGATATCCATCTTATAAAACTCTTTAATTCAGCTGTCCAACCAAGTTCCTAAGTATTATCTAACTCTTCTGTTACTGTATCGTTTTGCTGTAGCTGGAAACCTCAATAGGGGGCTACGAACATCTTTGCCGCACAGAGAGTGAGATAGTCCTGACGGGGCCTGTGAAGTAGGGAATTGAGTCTCAGCCAAACAGTACTTGACATTAAGGGTATTCCCCCCCCAAAAAATGTTTAAATAAAAGAAATGGGTACAAACCATTCATGTGATATCACAGTATGTATAACTAAACACCTTTTGGTTTTAAAAGTATGCATGTGAGAACTAATATTGATTTGTATGGGGCCTAGGAATGTGCATTACTTATCTTTCTATGTTTATAATGTAGCAAGTGGTGCAGCATAATTGATATTGTATGGGCCTAGAGGTGCAATTGATATCTTTTCTATGTTGATAACTTAGCCATGTTGCAGATATATGTATATTGTATGGGCCACAGGAGATGGTGCATTGATTTCTTTTCTATGTTGTAGATATGTATCCCAGGTTTCTTGTAATCAGACTAATATGATATTGTTGAGGGCCTAGGATTTGCATGGATTATCTCTTTTCTATGTTTATAAAGTATGCCATGGCAGATAATATATATTGTAATAGCCAGGAATGTGCATTGCATTAATCTTTTCTATGTTTTATAAGTATGCCATGAGCAAGATACTATGATATTGTATTGGGCCTAGGAATGGGCATTGATTATCTTTTCTATGGTTTAACTAAGAGTATGGCCTAATGAGCAGAAATATGATAGTTGTATGGGCCTAGGAATGTCTTGATTATCTTTTCCTATGTTTATACTATAGATATCCTGTATATACAGATAAAATATGATTGGTATGGGGCCTATGGCATGTTGCATTGATTATTTTTCTATGTTTATATATTGTATGCCAAGTGGTGCATAATATGATATTGGTATGCGGCCTAGAATTGCTTGATTATCTTTCTACGTTTTGTATAAATATTTGGACTCAGATCTAGCACTTCGCTAAATGTAGTTGTAAATTAGCCTATTGGAGTGGCTTTTACAATCCTTGTATGTATTGTATTTAATTGGGATGGCCTGGTCAAGCCGCCATGTGTTATAGCACCCCCAAACACTCCCCTTTATTGGGAAGTCTATGCCTTTAATATAAAGCACTGGATGGTCTCTTCCCTCATTTTTAAAAGCCCAATGGGCTGGGGGGAAGTGAGAAGCCTTTATATGGCCCGTTGTTTTACAATGAGTAAATGAAAAAGTTTGCTAATGGTAATTGAAGTAAAAAGTTAAAAGGTTAGGCCTTCAGACTGGGGTTACCTTGATGTGGTTGGAAGCTTTTCATTCATTATCACAGTAATGTTACTAAAACCCCTTTTGTTTTATAATGGTATGCCAGTGTGCAGATATATATATTTGTATGGGGTGTTTGATATCTTCACTATGTTTCTACCTATAGATATCTTACTAATAAAGGAAAACCCTCACTCCTACCTTCATCACTAATCTCCAACTTGCCCTGGAGGCAGACGCTTAAATTTCGCAGGCTCATTCATTGCACCTTACTTACAAAGTTAAGCGGTTTCTTCTTTCGAAATTCCACCTGTAACACTCACTCACTCACCTCACTTCACTTAACTAATATCCAAAGCTCCTACCACTCACTGCTCTAATTTCTCCCTGCGGGGCACGTTTTGCAGCTCATCTTGCACCTTAACCTTACAAAAGTTAAGCAGGGTTCGTTTCGAATTCCACCTGTAACCACGGTGAGCTACGCACTTCAACCTAACTTATGTTCCAAGCTTAGCTTAGCTCTATAGGGTAGCGGCATTTAAAAATTTTGCATGCTCATTATCCCTTCCTTACCAAGTAACAGTTCGTGTTCAATCCACTGTAATCATATCATCTTTTAGGGTGGGGGCTGAATGGGGAAAGGCATAAGCATTTGCACACTCACTTCCCTATTCTAACTTGGACCGTTTTAGCCAACGTAAATTTGGGCAGGCTCATTTCGGATTGACTGTACTAGAAGTTAGCAGGTTTCTTCGAAATTCTTGGATCGGTGAGATCAGACAGTGACTAGTGGACGGTGAGTATCTGGGATTGCACGAGGAGGGGTGTGGGTGGTTATAGTACTTCACACAACAAATCTATATGGTCATCACAATGTATCAATCCACAAAAGTTAAAATATTTTTTTTAGGGTGTGGGGTGAAAGGGGGGGGAATAGAATTTTTGAACTCCTCTGCCCTAACGGCTGACCGATTTTTACCAAGGCAAATGCCATCAGTGGTGTGTGCGGGGACTGGCTGAGCTTTTAGAGATATCTGTGGAGGGACAGAGAGTAATTGGTTTGGGGCAGACGAGGTGGTTTTATCACAAATTAGTTGCATAACAACAATTTGTGGTACTGGTGGGGATAGTTTTGACCTGCACCTAGGGGTTTTCCAATTCATGTGTGCGTGGCTGAGGTAAGGGGTTTGGAGGTACAATAGTGGGGTGGGCGCGGGAGGTGGTGTATCACCTTTCGTGTCATACATATTTAGGTGGTTATGGGGATAGAATTTAATCCCAATAACGCTAGAGTTCAATAGTTGGGGGACTAGTATTACATTCGTGAGCGGGTGCTATATATGATACAGATAATGTATGTGGGCCTAGGAATGGTCATTGATTATCCTTTTCTATGTTTATATATATAGATATACTGTATATACAGATCATCGATATTGGTATGGGGCCTAGAACTGTACATTGATTATCTTTCTATGTTTATATATATATATATATACTGATATACAGATAATATGATATTTTATGGGGCCTAGGAAATGTCCATTGATTATCTTTACTATGTTTTTATATATAGAATACTGTATATAACAGATCATATGATTTGTTATGGGGCCAGTAATTGTACTTGATTAATCTTTACTATGTTTTAATATATATTCGATATACTGTATATACAGATAATATGATGTGTATGGGCCTAGGAATACATTGATTAGTCTTTCTCTGTTTTAATATATACTATAATATACTGTAATACAGATATATGATATTTAGTAGGGTCCTAGAGATGTATTGCATTTATCTTTCTAATTTTATATAATATGATATACTGTATATACAGATAATATGAGATGTATGGGGCCTACAGGAATGTATCATTGATTATCTTTCTATGTTTATATATATCTATATATAATTAACCTGTATACCGATATATGATATTAGTATGGGAGGCCTAGGAATGTACATTGATTATCGTTTCTCTATGTTTATATATTGATAACTGTATCTACAGAAATATGAATATGGTAATGGGACCTAGGAATGTAATTGGATTATCTTTTCTATGTTTATATATATAGATATATGTAATAAGAAAATATATATGTATGTATTGCGGGCCTAGGAATGTTTAATTGATTATCTTTTCTATGTTTATATAATATAATATATATATATCTGTATATACGCAGATAATATGATGATTGTATGGGGCCTAGGAATGTGACATTGATTATCTTTTCTTCGATGTTGATATATATATAGTAACTGTTATATACAGATAATCATGATTTGTTGGGGCCTAGGAATGACCTTGATTTCTTTCTATGTTTTATATATATCATAGTTTAACTGTAGACTATACAGATACTATATGAAGATGATGGGGCCGGGCAATGTCATGTGATTATCTTTCTAAGTTATTAAATATACGTATTAATAATCGATATTAGGGCATGATTGATATCTTTTGTTTATATAATATATGCACTGAATACAGATATAGATATTGTAATGGGGCCTAGATGTACATTGATTATCTTTTTCTAATGTTTATATATTAGATATTGATATCAGAGTTTTGATAATACAAGATAACTGTATCGATATTGATAATGTTGGGGCTAGGAATGTCATTGATATCTTTTCTATGTTTATCATAATATTAGATATACTGTAATATACAGATAATATGATTTGTATGGGGCCTAGGAATGTTACATTGATTATCTTTACTTGTTTATAACTATAGATAATACTGTATATCCAGATAATGATTGGTATGGGGCCTAGGAATGTTCATTGATTATCTTTTCTTTTTTATATATATTTAGATATACTGTATATACAGATAATATGATATTGTATAGGGCCTAGTACTGTAAACATTGATTATCTTTTCTATGTTTATATATATCAGATATACTGTATATACATATAATATAATTTGTATGGGGCCTAGGAAATGTACATTGATTATCTTTACTATGTTTATATAATATGATATCCTTTATATACAGATCATATGATATTGTAGGGGCCTAGGAAATGTGCATTGATTATCTTTTCTTCTATGTTTATATATATGTATATATACTGTATATACAGCATAATATGATATTGTATGGGGCCTTAGGATGTCCATTGTTATCTTTCTATGGTTTATATAATATATATGATCTACTGTATTAACAGATAGATGATCTTATATGGGGCCTTAGGAATGTTTTGATTATCTTTTTCGATGTTTATATATATAGATATACTCGTATATACAGATAATATATATTGGTTATGGGCCCCGGAATGTATACCATTGAAATTTTCTTTTCTATGTTTATATATATAGATAGACTATATAAACGATATATGAATTGTATGGGGCCTAGAAGTGCCTTGATTATCTACTATGTTTATAATATCTAATATATTTATCTACAGCTAATATGATATTACTATGGGGCCTAGTATGGTACATTTATTATCTTTCTATGTTTTAATATATATGATAACTGTATATCAATAATATGATCTTATATGGGGCCTAGAAATTTACTTGATTATCTTTTGCTATTTTAATCCTATATATAGAATTCTGTATATACAGAAAATATGATTTGTATGGGGCCTAGGAATGTACATTGGATTATCTTTTCTATGTTTATATCATATATAGATCTACTGTATATACAGATAATATGATCTTGTATGGGCCTAGGAATGTGCATGATTATCTTTTACATGTTTTGTGTAATAATATAATCCTTCCTTTATATAAAATTAATTTTCCATTTGTGGAGGTTGCATTGAGTTATTTAGACTGTACTAGGTAGGTGGGGGTAGGCTCAATAATATTATAATCATAGTTACAGCGGGGGGGGGGGGGGGTGAGGGGGGGGGGGGGGTGGGGGGGGGGGGGGGGGTTTCTCTTGTAATGTTACAAGGTATAACATGAATTAACCGTCTCTCCTCGAGTCATAAGCCGAGTTTTTTTGTTTTTTTTAAAATATGGCCTTAAAACCATCCTCGACTTATACTCGAGTCAATGCAAAAATTGGTTGAGGAAGCATAAATGCACGTTACCACCCGTTACGCTACCCCCGCCGCGGACACAGCCTGACACAAGGGGGGGAGGAAGAGAGTCAGAGGAGAGAAGTTACTGCCATTCGGCCGCAGCACAGCCTGACCCCGGATAGACAGAGGCAAGGGGGAGGCAGTAAAAAGACGGAAGCGCAAAGTGAAGGCCGTGCGTGGCACTCGCGCACGCGACTTAAGTGTGCACGCACGGACTTGGGCTGACCTCAACCGGCACTTCAAAGAATTGGAGGAAGCCTACAGGGAGAACAGAGGAGCCTACAGCATGGCTGAAACTATAACTATAGTGGGATATCTTCTGTACATATCACAATATGACCTGTGTAATGTGTAAATTTTAAATGAAATGTCTTTGAACTTGGCCATTCCAGTGTATAGAAACTACAACTCCCAGCAATCAAAGCATGCTGGTAGTTTGTAGTTTTTCACCCTGGAGTGGCAAGGAATTGGGGTGTTTACTGGTTTTTAGTGTGGGCAGGACAATTTATTGGGTGGTTGCTTGTAGGTCTACAATCACATTGTATTGCTTGACTGAATCTTGCCACTCAATTTTTAGAAACTACAACTCCCAGCAATAAGCATGCGGGGTTGTGTTTTTCTAACTCTGGAGTGGTGTTTTAATGTTCGTAGAAGCGGTTGATCGAAGAAAGCAAAAACGCAGATCATACTGACGCTGGATTTAAACTGAAGGTTGTTGGCAAGAGCGAGAAAGTAAATAATTCCATTTGCAGGCCGGGAATTTGGCGTTGATGAAAAAACAGGTTGGCGAGACTGGCGCAAATGAAGACTGAAATTGGAGAAGATGCCGAGTCAAAACAGCGCTTGTCGTGGTTTAACAACCTCATAGGTGGCTCTAGAAACTGAACTTGCCCAAATGGTTTTGGAATGTCGTCTAAATGGATAACTGTTGTAACATTCCCATGTGCATGGGAATCCTAGTCCGTGCCCTTCAAATGGTTTAAAGATGAGAATTAAAACAGGGGATTGAGAACTTCATTGCGTCAGCTGGAAATGGGTGTACCCCCTTCAATGAATCGGTTTGGACTTTGCCTTTGCGACAGAGAACAAAGATTTCACAAAAGTTACCACAGA
Source organism: Hymenochirus boettgeri (assembly GCA_019447015.1). Classification (NCBI taxonomy): domain Eukaryota; kingdom Metazoa; phylum Chordata; class Amphibia; order Anura; family Pipidae; genus Hymenochirus; species Hymenochirus boettgeri. The sequence goes on along the minus strand of JAACNH010000011.1, from coordinate 2,041,260 downwards.
ATCCTGGGAAAAGGTCCATGTCATTCCATCAATTTTATTATAAAACAAAGGAAAGTTTTGTATAATTATGACCGTCGGAAGTATTGGGAATAATGGATGGACGCAATGACTTTTGATCTTCCAAGCTAACAGTACTGTGGCGCCTTGGGAAAAAACTGTTTTTCCTTAAAACTACAGGATGAACAAAATCATTTCCAGTGGTTCCTGGCCATGTTTGGCCCATGGAGGTCAAGCTGCGGCCTTTATTATATTTAAAAGGAAGACCTTGCCTAAAAATGCCAAATTCCCCCCCCAGCGAATCAAGTTTCGTCCCACCATGTTAACGGCTGGATGGCTAACAAGGAACAAAACAATGGCTTGAAAGATTTGAATGCACGACCAGGAGTAGCCTTAAAAAAAAACCCTCACTGCTGGGTTTGATATTTTTAGATAGCCCATATATGTGAAGATGGCAAAAAAATGCTCATTCCCCTTTCAAAACAACCTGGCTGGTTATTCCAGGTGGCTACATCTGTTTTACACCTCTGGATGTGTCTATAAACAAACCCTTTAAGGACCGTGTGCAGAAAAATGTGGCACGAATGGATGGCATCTGGTCAAGCCAATTGACAAAAAAGTGGAAATCTTATGCAAATCCTGACAAGAATTAGTTAGCACGTGGGTACGAGATGCATGGGAGGACATTCCAGAGATATAATCCAACGAGCTTTTCGAAATGCGGTATAAGTAATGGCCATGGATGGTACAAAGACTGATATTTTTGGTTTCATCAGCACAGCAGCGGTGATGAAGATGATAAATATTGATCAGGGTGATTGATAAATGACTATGGCATATGACTTACAAACTCAGCTGAATTGAGGGCACTATTTGCCCAAACGATGATGAGGAACTGATTTTGAAGGATTTTAAAAATGTTTTTATATTGCTGTTCAAGCCCAAAAAACTTTTTGGAAAAAACTTGATTCATAAAAGGTTCCCAGTTAAAATATGTAGCATGTTTTTTTTTTTGCTACAGCCCATCACCCAATTACAGTGCTAGTTTTAAAGTACGGTAGAAGTAATGGTATGTGGTAATATGTTCCTACATAGTTTATGGGTATCATCGGATGTGCTACCTTATTTTTTGCTTTAGTGTTGGTACCTGATTGTGGCTACAAAACTGTTTTTTATATTTGAAAATAATACTTTAAAAAAACACAGGACCTTCCTCCTCTTTATTCAGGATCATTTTTAATACTTTAGCCAATTAGAGGTTTGCAGTAGTGGTCATAAGTTTCTACTACCCTCGACTGTATAACTCGCGTCAATCAGTTCTTCACAATTTTTCAGGTAAAAATAGGTACCAGTCGGACTTATACTCAGGTCGACTTATATTCGAGTAATCCTACGGTCGTTTTTTATATGTACAAAATAAAGATAATATAAGTGTGTAACAGTGTGTAAAATGGCATATGAAATAAAAAAATAACAAAAGTACTAAACATACGAATCTCCCCACGTTGTAAATGGACTGGTCACAATGGAGCTATAGACACACCTCTCAATGGATTAAATTCTGCATGGAAGTTTGCTGTCATTTCCTTATTTATCCAATAGGTTGTACTTCTTGTAGCTGCTGTAGCACTACATCACATCCTGACATACACTGCATGCTTTACAGTAACATCCTTTAGCTTTGCATTGTGGTAAGAGACTTACTGAGCATTTGCGAGTTCATGGCCAATCAAAAGAAAGTTTTGCTTTCCCAGTAAGTGTAAGATGATAACCAGCTGTATTGCATTGTGGGAGAGACTTACGAGCAATGTGCGAGTTAATGGACATCAAAGAAAGTTTGCTTTCCCCGTAAAGTGTAGATGATATCCCAAACTGATTGCATGTGGGAGAGACTTACTGAGCATGTGCGGTTTAATGGCCAATCAAACAAGAAAGTTTGCTTTCCCAGTAAGTGTAGATGATATCCAGCTTGTATTGCATGTGGGGGAGACTTACTCCTGAGCATTTGCGAGTTAATGGACAATCAAAAGAAAGTTTTGCTTTCCCAGTTAAGTTTAGATGATATCCAGCTGTATTTCATGTGGGGAGAGTGCTTCACATCCTGATTAATGTGTATGGAAGCGGGTGGGCGTGGCAAACGACACTGGGTTCCTGTCTTCTCTCTCCTCTCTCTGTCTGTCTCGCTGTTTGTTCCTCTCTGTCCTCTTCCCTCTGTCTCTCTCTTTTCTGGTCCTGTCTCTTCTATCGGCTCTGTCCTCTCTCCTCTGTCCAATTTCTCCTATTCTGTTAGCAGCAGTGCTCCATGATCAGCTTCCAGTTAGTACAATTATTTAAATTGTCACATACTGTAATAGTGGCCGATGTAGTCTAGCAGCCAATATGAAATACCCCATAAAAATTAACAATCCCCGGTTCCTCCCTTACACTGGCGCCTGTGTGTTAAACTACAGCATCTCAAAAGCCTTCCACATTGTCGGAATAAGTAAAAGCCAATAGTGTTCGTTTTTAACTGGGAGAGAAGGCCACTCCTATAGAAATGGTGGGCGTCCCCTTGCTGTTTCTAGGTTATTGAACGCTGCCTGTTCCTGCTTAAGAGGCCTGGTGATTATCGGAGGGGAGTTTAATGTGTGTACAGTTGTATGATTACAACTTGACAGCACCTGTCTGGGGCCTCCAAGTGCATGGAAGCCCCGCGGAGCCTCCCAACACTCGCGGCCGGCCTGGAGCCTGGTTTTTTGGCCGCTAACACCCGCAAAGACCCCCTGGAAGACAGAACTACTAGAACTAACCGGGAAAGCTCCAAGTGCCGCGGAGCCTCCCCACTCGTGGAGGGGCCTGGGAGCCTGGTTTTCGGCCGCGAACAACCGCAACCTACTCCTTAAGGCCGGAACTACCAGGAAAGATGCTCCAAGTGCCGCGGGAAGTCCTGCGGATGCCTCCCAACCTCGCGTCGGGGTCTGGGAGCCTGGTTTTCGGCCGCGGACAACCGCAAACTACTCCTGGAGCGTAACTACCGGGAAGGGCTCCAAGTGTTGCCGCGAAAGCCCGCGGAGCCTCCCAACACTCTCGGGCGGGGTCCTGGTTTTTCAGGAAGGCCGCACTACCCCCTGGAAGACGGAACTACCGGGAAAGGCTCCAAGTGCCGCGTGAAGTTATCATTAGGTAAAACGGATCTTAACATACCGTTATACACTCGTAGTATAGCCTACCCAATATATAACCGGGGTAACCTATTTTTCCTCCAAATCAGAAAAAACAGATTGACTCGGTATAAGCCGAGTAGACATTAGACATTCTCAATTGTTTTAGGGCACTAAGTGCCCTTGAAATGACAGTAATCCATACAGTAACCCCAAACCTTTCCACTGTAATTTTGAAACTACAACTCCCACATGCTTTAGTCCCTGGGATTGTAATTTCCACCACCTCTAGTGAAAATGTATTGGGGGTAACTGTAGTGTCACACTGTCCCCCACACTAGAGCCCCCACTATCAGTGTTCCCTTACCATCTTCTCTTCACCTCTCTGCATGCTGCCGCTACCTCTGTGCAGCGCCGCAGTTCCCCGTGCTGCTTTCACGGCTGCCGCGATGACGTCACCCGCCAGCCGTGAGCGATAACATCATCGCGCACACCGTGAAGTAACTACGGGAACTGCCGGCTTTCCTTCCCCGACTCGTGGCTGCTTCTGAATTAAGGTAAGTAAATTAACATATACAAACCCACTGTGGCCCCAACGCCACACTTTTTGTATATAATATATATATAGGGATATATATATTATATATATAATATACACACACATACATTATATCCCTTAGCTATAAATAAATTTATATTTTTAATGGAGATTGCATTGAGTTTTTAGGAGCACTAACCTAGGTGGCCTGGGTATATAACAACTATTACACATAGGAAAGGTCCATATTATGTGGGTAATTAGCACTAATTTATTAAAATCAACCATAAAAATACCCTTATACAAGATATTACTACTACCACTACTACTGATTACAAAAACAATTTATATACAATTAATAAACTAAACCTTACTTTAACTGGACAACCCTAGTTTGGAATGGAATGATAGGTTAAACAACACCTCCAGGATTTCTACAGGTCTCCAGTAGACAGCTAAAAGGAAGTATAATTTTACTAAATCCATGTTGCCAAGCAATCATCTCTAGGCATGTCCATGAACAAAGCAGGAGTGTAAGGAATTTCCTGTATTACACCTCAGTTTATGTGCGGTTTGTAAAACATGTGACGTCGTTAGCCATGATAACATTCTTCAGACTCTCACATTTACTACTCCCTCACCCTCCCATAGAACGTATGACGACAATCCAGTTTCTGTTTGCTAGACGGGAGTGTCAGTTTATGATAAATGACTTTGCATTCTCTGAACTCCCAGCATACTTAGAGAATTGGGCAGTTTTTAATAACCCCAATATTAATAATTTAACCATGAGGCTGTCAGGTACCTCAGTTTCTCAGAAGGCTCTACTTATTTTATACCCTGGGGAGCTTTTAGCTCCTTTATCCAAACCTCTCCATAACTTGCCAAAGCTAATCAGAATCCTGTGGTTTCCTAACCCCATAGTGACTGTAAAATCTGGACTTTGGCCTGTGGTAATTACCAATAGTATGAACCTAGCATGTTATTCTGGATCCTGTGAGGGTCTCAGGATGTCCAATGGAGCTTGTTTCAGATGTGAATCGCACATAAGTATTTATCCCCAGCTATTGTTGGTGTTTAATACTTCGTGTAAAGAGGCCCGCAACCTCTTGGTAATTACTTTGAAACGGCCGACACTAGTGCCTCTCTGGTACTTCGCACTTCCCGCCGCACAGCGGGCATTAAGGTTGCCCCCACCAATCGACCCTTATAATGCTTCCCTAATCCAAGTCTAATAGCTATGGTGTAAGGGAAGGGCAGATGAATCACTTGCATATTCAAACCTTGGGTAAGGAGCGCTAAAGCATGACCGTGGGCTTTAATGTCTGTAAGTCAGGAAAATGTCTTTATTCCAGGATTTTGAAACTAAGTTATTTCCAGAATTTCTGTGCAGGTTAGGGAATGCTGGTGAGTTGTAGTTTTAACATGTGAAAAGTTCATTAAAGGGCAAGTCAGCCCCAAATTGAAACTACATACAGGCTAAATCACCTTCCCAAACCCTAAACGGTAATAGTTTGAAATGTGAAATATATAGTCTCAACCTGAAATCTTCACAATGGTCCTGTTTCCTCCCCTGTTTCTGCTTCCTTTTTTCTTCCAGTTAGTAACTGACTGTCAGTTATGGTTTGACCGATGACATCACAACCGAATGACTGAATGTTTAACCCCTGTCTGGCCTCTTCTGAGCATGCCCAGGCTCATTACAGCTCAGTACAGTGGCTAAATGGCTCAGTTCCATGAGGCATCCAGAAAGCATAGCAGACATACAGCAGTGAATTCAGAGGACAAACTATGATATATCCAACATGTTTTACTAGGCCATTCTCTTGTTAAATAAGTATTATGTATGTTGTTTGGTTTTGTAGTGAGGAAGGGAGAATGATAATAAACGACAATCCCCTCACGTGTTATATATCTTTTATTTGTTTTAATAGCAAAATCCTATGGTTTTCATCCCTCATAGCAGATTCCAAGGAGGGAAATTTAACCCTTGCTGTACATGGGATTGCATACAATTCCTCACTATTACTAAAATTTATCGGATACAAACACTGAAAAGATAGAAAAACATATAAACATTTACACCATATTTACACCTTATGATGGAGGCATATTATATTAAACATGTTTTTAAAGGGGAACTGTGGTCTCCATACAAGTTGCCTTTATAAATAAAAGGACCACTCCTTTACCTTTACAATGATCACGCTCCTATCGGCAGTCTATTCCAATTTACTGCAATGTAAAGGGCTTTTTCTTGGTAAATACTGTGACAAAACCCGCACGACTGCCTCTTCTCCAAGTCTCAGTGTTGGAGCATGCCCACTGCGATGATAGAAAATCAGCTGCATCATAAGCCCTGCCCCCCCATATTTTGTAAAGAAGCTAGCCACAAGAGCCTGAAAATCTTTTTTTTCTCCTCCCTAAAGTGTCCATAGGTAGAGAAAGACAGAGAATTTATTGTGGTCTGAAACATCTTATTTTTTTCGCACATCATGTGACTGTCACAGATTCATAACCGTCAGGACAGACAAGTAAGTGGTTACATTCAAGATTCAAGAGAGCCTAGAGACATCATCCAGGCTTTGTTTGAAAAGCTTGAGAGCTCTTCAATCATCAATGTAATTACCACAGCTACCCTTAAACCACCTATACATGTGATCCCATGGGGGAATGTAACCCTTTGGAAAAATAATGGGTATTTAAGCATAGGCTTCATAGTCCCTTTTAGCAATTAATACATCTACGGAAGGGAGCAATTTAAACATTGTAATATGGTCCACTATATAAATCATTTAGTCAGAAGCGTTTTGTACCTTCTAGCTTTCACCTTAAGGTAAAAAGCAAACACAATGGTGTTTTAAATAGTGTTCATTGGAGGGGATTCAAGTCTCTGCTTAACCCTACACACTGGGAACCTCATATAGGTACCTCTCCTCCCTCTGCCCCATGGAGGAAGCAGCTTAGACATCTGGAAAATGTTGTGCCTTGATGGGAATGTGTGGGAAGGAAATAAGCGGACATCCCTTTCACACTCTTTACTGATGTTTCTTGTCAAGTGCTATGTTTCCCACTGGGCCTCTGTGGTGTAGACTAAGTGTTTCCGTAGAGCAGGTCGTGCCAAATCGTTTGTTGATCTTGCCGCGTCTTCATCTGACGCAGACAAATGTTGCCAAATCGCAACACACTATCAGCCCCCGAGACATCCGAAAAAATTCCCCAAATTTCTGAGCCACTCATGCCTACGAGCTTTTCTGACCTGTGGCCAGGGCTTATGGCCTCCGTCTGCCCTCCCTCGTGATGTTTCCTCATCCTCAAACTTTCCTTATCCCTCATTGGTGGCACCCATTCCATCGGATGTCCCTCTTAATTTTTGAGTTGGCCTCCTTAGGATGTTGATTAAGTGGTGTGCGATCTTTAAAAAACATTCCCACATTTAGAAACAAAATCACTTTTTTTTACCTTCGGATTCTCCTAGATTAAGATTAGGAACAATTCTTTCTACCTTCTGGACAACAAAAGGCTTTCCTCTACATCTTCATGTGTCAAAATATTTTCCACAGTTAAAACAGTAAACTTTCTGCTGACAAGCTGTTATTTAGGATTCACATCCCCGATAGTTTAGATGAGATCTTTTCCCTGTATCTTTCCTGTAAAGTGTATGAATCTGCAATCTGATTGGTTTTCAACTAACTTCACATGAAGCCAACTTCTTCCTTGATCCCATTTATATATAATTATCTGACAAACTGTTATTTAGGTTACAACATCCCATGATAGTAGTAGATGTATACTGTTCCCTGTATCTGTTCTGTAAGTGTATCTCTGCATCTGATTTGGTTTCCTCCTTCCCATAAGGCTGACTCCTCTTTAATCCCATTGATAAGATAATTATCTGACAGCTGTTATTTAGGTTTTACATCCCTGATAGTAGTGATTTATCTGTTCCCTTCTCTGTTCTGTAAGTGTATTATGCTGCAATCCTGATGGTTTCCTCCTTCCCAGTTGGCTCCTCTTTAATGTCATTTGATATATAATTATCTGACAAGCTGTTCTTAAAAACTTAAATCCCATATCTGAAGATGAAAAATCTGTGTTTTCTCACTGGGTCTGTAATTGTCAACGATTCTAAATCATAAATATCTTCACATGAAGCCCGACTCCCTCTTGAATCCCATTGGATATATAATTATCTACAAGCTGTTATTTAGGTTACATCCCATGCTAAGTAGTAGATGTATCTTGTTCCATTATCGTTCGTAAGTGTATTTATGCTGCAACCTGATTGGTTTCCTCCTTCCCTGAAGCCGACTCCTCTTTCAATCCCAGTGATATATAATTGGTCTGACAACCTGTTATTTTTAGGTTACATCCGCATGAGAGTAGTAGAATGTATCTGTTCCCTGGTCTCTGTTTCTGTAAGAGTATTTAATGCTGCAATCTGAATTGGTTTTCCTCGTTCATGTGATGTTGACTCTCTATTCCTACTGGATGCTGTTGAATGAAGACTATCTGCTTCTGTGTAACATTCTGGATCTGGATTTAATAAAGATGTTTTGTTCAGTAACAGTCTTCCTTACAACATCATTCTGTGACCGGTGATGATTCTTCGATACCTGTATCCTAGTCTTACCTGTCCAAATAGAAAAGGAAAGCAAAATAGACTTACTTTCCAACATCTACTTCACATAGTATAGGTTAAACATTCGAGTAGGATAAATGTGAAATCAGAATCAGATTAATGGCAATATTTTTTTTTTTTAAATATTTATTCCTTTGGGGGGATATTCCCTTTGGCAAGTTTCGAGCCTCTTAGCAGCATCTCTCCACTTTAATCTTTCTTTATTTTCCTACATACAAGTTGAATAAAGACATACGCCATCAAGTCCAACCTTGTCAAAAAATCAACCCACCTAACAGTTCATTCAGAGGAAGGCAAAAAAAAAAAAAAAACAGCTACAAGGGGAAAATTCCTTCCAGCTCCAATGTCAATCGGAAAGTATCCGACCAACCAGAACTAGAGTATATGTAATTCACTCCAGTAATTCTCAATCTTATATATATCCCTGTAACAACCAGAACTCGAGTATATGTATTAATACCAGTAATTCTTCAATATTATATAGTATTTCTTGTACCACCAGAACTACAGTATAATGTATCAATACCAATATTCCTCATATTAGATAGTAATTCCTGTACCCCAAACTACAGTATATGTCATAAACCATCATTAATCATATTATCTAGTATTCTGTACCACCCAGAACTAATACAGTAGATGTATCAATCCCATAATTCTCAATATATATAGTATTCCTGGTACCAACCAGAACTACAGTCTATGTATAATATCCATTATTCTCATATTATATGATCCATGTACCAACCAGACTACAGTATATGTATATAGCAGTAATTCTCAATTTATATAGTATCCCTGTACCAACCAGACTCCCGTATATGTATATACCAGAATTCTCAATATTATATAGTATACCTGGATCAACCGAACTACACGTATATGTATTTAATACCATTATTATCATTATAATAATATCCCCCGTACCACCCAGGAAACTACTGTTATGTATTAATACCAGTCTTCTCCAATATTGATAGTTATACCGTACCAACCAGAACTACAGTATATGTATTAAATACCAGTAATTCTCAATATTATATAGTATCCCCTGATCAACCTGAACTACGTATTGTAATTAATACCAGTAATTCTTTTCAATATTATATAGTTTCTTTTACCAACCAGCAACTACAGTATATGTTATCAATACCAATATTCTCATAGTTTATAGTAATCGCCCGTACCAAACCAGAACTACAGTATATGTTATTAATACCATAATTCTTCAATTTATATATTAGTCTCCCCGTACCAACCAGAACTACAGTATATGTATTAATACCAGTATTCCATATTATATAGTAATCCCCGTACCAACCAGACCTACAGTATATGTATTAATACCAGTAATTCTCCAATATTATATTGTATCCTGTACCACCCAGAACTACATTATATGTAACTAAGACCAGTAATTCTCAATATTATATAGTATCCATCTACCACCAAACTACAGTATAATGTAATACTACCAGTAATTCTCAATATTATATAGTAATTCCTGTACCAACCAGACTCTACAGTATATGTATCAATACAATATTCTCATTTATCTAGTATTCCTGTGACCAACCAGAACTACAGTAATGTATCATACCAGTGAATTCTCAATATTATATATATCCATGTAACCAACCAGAACTACAGTATATGTAATAAAATAGCATAATCTCAATATATATATAGTATCCCTGTACCACCAGAACTACAGTATATGTATTCATCCCAGTAATTCTCAATATTATATAGTATCCCTGGATCAACCAGAAACTACAGTTATATCGTATTAATACCAGTAATTACATTATCTAATATCCCCGTACCAACCAGAACTACTGTATATTTATTATACCAGTCATTCTCAATATTATATGTATCCCTCCCCTTACCAACCAGAACTACAGTATAGTATTAATACCAGTAATCTCAAATATTATATAGTATCCCTGGATCAACTGAAAACTACTGTATATTGTATTAATACGCAGTAATTCTCAATATTATATAGTAAATTCCTTGTACCAACCATAACTACATATAGTTATCATACCATAATTCTCATATTTTTATAGTTAATCCCCGACCAACCAAACACAGTATATGTATTAATACCATAATTCTCAATATTAGAACATAGTCGCTCCCCGACAAACCAGAACTACAGTATATGTATAATACCAGTAATTCTCAATATTATATAGTAATCCTCCCCGTACCAACCCGAACTACAGTAGATGTATTAATACCAGTAATTCTCAATATTCTAATTGTATCCATCCTTACCAACCAGAACTACAGTATAATGTTCATAATACCAGTAATTCTCAATATTATATAGTATCCATGTCCAAACCAGAACTTACAGTAGATGTATCATACCAGTAATTCTCAATATTATATAAGTATTCCTGTCCAACCAGAACTACAGTATATGTATCAATACAATATTCTCAATATTATAATAGAATTCCTGTACCAAAACCCCCAAAACAAAGGAAAAAAAAAAAACAAACTACCGTATATGTAATAATACATAATTCTCATATTTATAGTATCCAATGTCCCAACCATAACTACAGTATATGTACTAATACCAGTAATTCCAATATTATATAGTAATCCCTGTACCAACAGAACTAACTGTATATGTATTTAATACCAGTAATTCTCCATATTAATAGTATCCTGGATCAACCAGAACTACCGTCATATGTATTACTACCAGTAATTATCATTATACTAATATCCCCGTATCCAACCAGAACTCTGACTATGTATTAATACAGTCCATTCTCAATATTATAATAGTAACTCCCCGTACCAACCAGAACTACAGCATATATGTATTAATACCCGTAATTCTAATATTAATAGTATCCCTGGAGCAACCTGAACGACTGTCTAATGTATTTTATACCATTAATTCTCATATTATATAGTATTCTGTCCAACCAGAACTACAGTATATGTAATCAATACCAATAATTCTCAATATTATATAGTATTTCCTGTACTCAACCAACTACATTTATGTAATAATACCAGTATTTCTCCAATATATATAGTATTCCTGTACCAACCAGAACTACCGTATATATATCAAATACCAATATTCTCAATATTATATAGTATTCCTGTACCAACCAGAACTACAGTATAGTTAATAATAAAAAACCAGTATTCTCAATATTAATATAGTACCATTACAACCAGAACGACAGTATATGTAATAATAACCAGTAATTCTCAATATTACAGAGTAATCCTGTACCACCAGAACTACAGTATATGTAGTAATAACCAGTAATTCCTCAATATTATATATATCCCTGGATTCAACCAGACTACAGTATCTGTAATTAATACCAGTAATTTATCATTATATAAATCCCTCCCCCCCCCCCCCGTACCAACCAGAACTACGGAATATGTAATTAATACCAGTCATTCTCATATTATATAGTATCCCCTTCCAACCGAACTACAGGATATGTATTAATAACCCAGTAATCTCAATATTAATATAGTCTCCCTGGGAAAAACAAATCAACCTGAACTACTGTATATGTATTAATACCATAATTCTCAATATTTATATAGTATCCCTGATCAACCAGAACTAAGTAATGTATTATACCATACATTCTCAATATTATATAGCATCCCATACCAACCAAACTAACAGTATATGTATTAATACCAGTAATTCTCATATTCTATAGTATCCCCGTACCAACCAGACCTACGGTATATGTATTACTACCAGTACTCTCCAGATTATATAGTATCCCTGTACCACCCAGAACTACAGTATATGTTTAATACCAAGTAATTCTCAATATTATATGTATCCCGTACCACCAGACCTACAGTATATGTAATAATCCCATTAATTCTCATATTTAATAGTATCCTGTACCAACCAGAACTAACATTATCTGTATGAATACCAGTAATTACTCATATTCTATGTATCCCTGGTCAACCAGAACTACAGTATATGTATTAAATCCCAGTAATTCTCAATATTATATAGTAATCCTGACGCCAACCATAACTACAGTAATAATGTAATAATACCAGGAATTCTTCACTATTATATAGTAATCCCTGGATCACCAGAACAAAGTATTATGTATTATACCAGTATTCTCAATAATTAATAGTAATCCCCCTGTCCCCAAACCAAGAACTAACAGTATATGTAATAATACCATTAATTCCTCAATATTAATATAGTACTCCCCCCTTACCAACCAGAACTACAGTATCTGTATTAAATACCAGGTCATCTCATATTATATAGGTATCCCCGTACCCACTCAAGAACTATACAGTATATGTATAATACAGTAATTCTCAATATTATATAGTATCCCCGTACCAACCAGAACTACGGTTATTATTAATCACAGTAATTCTCAATATTATAGAGTATCCCATGTACCAACCAGACTACATTATATGTATTAATACCAGTATGTCTCAATATTATATAGTATCCCTGTTACCACCAGAACTACAGTATATTAATAATACCAGTAATTCTCAATATATATAGTAAATCCTGTTACCAACAGAAACTCACAGTAGATGTATTAATACCATTAATTCTCAATATAGATATATCCTGTATCCAACCAAGCTACAGTATATGTATTAATACCAGTAATTCTCAATATTAGATAGTATCCCTGTACCAACCCAGATCCTACAGTATATTTATTAATACCAATTAATTCTCCTCAATATTATATAGTATCCCCGTACAAACCAGAAAATACAGTATTGTATTAATACCAGTAAGTCTCAATATTTGTTATAGTAATCCCCGTACCAACCAGAACTGCGTATATGTATTAAACATATTCTCAATATTATAAGTATCCCCGTACAAAACCAGAACTACAGTATATGATAATCCCAGTATTCTCACATATTAATTGTATCCCTGTCCACAAGAACTACAGTATATGTATTATACCAGTAATTCCCAATAGTATTAGTACCCGTACCAACCAGAACTACAATTATATGTATTAATACCTTATTCTCAATATTATTTAGTACCCCGTACCAACCAAGAACTACAGTAATCATGTATTAAATACCAGTAATTCCTCATATTTGATAGTAAAAAATCCCCGTACACCAACTCAGACCTACCTGTATATGTATTAAACCAGTAAAATTCCTCATATTATATAGTTCTCTCTCCCCGCCCCCCCCCCCCCCCCCCCCCCCCCCCCCCCCCCCCCCCCCCCCCCCCCCCCCCCCCCCCCCCCCCCCCCCCCCCCCCCCCCCCCCCCCCCCCCCCCCCCCCCCCCCCCCCCCCCCCCCCCCCCCCCCCCCCCCCCCCCCCCCCCCCCCCCCCCCCCCCCCCCCCCCCCCACCCCCCCCCCCCCCCAACCCTCTAACCCCCCCCCAAAACAAAAAAAAAAATAACAAACCCCCAAAAAAACAAAAGTTTTGTTGTTTTGTTTTGGAAAAAGAATAGTTTTTTTGTTTTTTTTTTTTTTGTGTTTTTCCGCCCCCCCCCCCCCGGGCCGCCCTGGGGGTTTGGACAGACACCCATCGCCGCCTCCCACCCCCTCGCTAACGCCCTACCCACCGAAAACCGGTCCTCTTACCACGGGGGTCAACCCACCAGGCGGGGGGGTGGTGGTGTTTTTGTGTTCCGGTTTTTGTTTGGTGGGTGGGGGGGGGGGGGGGGGGTATTAAATACCAGTAATTGCTGCACGTATTTATAGTACATCCCCGTGTACCACGCACGGACTACAGTAGATGTATTGCATCCCAGTGAATTCGCAAGGTATTATATTGTATCCCTGTACGCACCCAGAACTACATGTAATGATCATGTATGGTAATACCAGGTATGTGCCCAGAATTATGTATGTAGGTAGTCCCGTCCCAACCCATAAACTAATTATATTTATTAATGACCACTTTTATTCTCAATATTATGGTAGTATCCCCATACCAAGCGCAGAACTAACAGTAGATTTTAATTGGAATACCAGGTATTTCTCAATATGATATAGTATGCCCTGTACAACCAAACTACCGTATATGTATAAATAAGTCATTTTCATATTGATATTTGTTCCCTGTAACTCCAACCATAACTACAGTATGGGATGAATTAATACATATGGGGTCTCAACAGTTATAATAGTATGCTGCCGCCCCGTACTACCAGAACTAGCATGTAGGTGATGTATTGAATAGGGGGCCACGTCTTGCTCAATATTATAATAGTATCGGGGGGCCTGTAACCGTGCACCAGTGTAGACTCCAGGTCGTCTGTAGTTAATAACAGGTAACGGGTCTTTTTACTATTGTGCATCTAGCTAAGCAATTTTGGGGTGGGTTAGGACGTTGCTTTGTGCTTCTATCCATATTTCCTTGTTCATTTTAAAGCTAGGTTGGGTTAAGGGTAGTGTGCCACCCTTAAAATTTTACTGGTTTTCATATTTGTTGGCGCCGCCCGGTCCCCCCAGCCCCGAGACGGGTCGTATTTTTTATTTTCGCGAAAAAGCTCCCCAAACGCTTACTTACCTCTCTCTTTCCTCCTCCGCTGTCTCCCGCCCCTGCTTGCGAGGAAATTCAAGGCAAGAGGGGCGGGACCGGCATCGCGCCTGTGATTGGCTGAGCGGCAGCCAAGTCCGGACGCAGCGGCGGTCATTCATTGCGTGTAGGAAAGAGGAGAGGTAGTAAGAGTTTGGGAGCTTTTTGAAAATAAAAAATATGCGGTTTTGGGGCTAGGAGACCATGGGGGAACAACATATTAAGGGGTTTTAATGCTAGGGGGAAGTGATATAAACAGGAGGGAGAGGGAGAGAGAGGGAGGGGGAGGAGGGGGGAGTAAGGGCTGCAGTAGCGCATTGGCACCATATCTACCGGAGAGTGGCAATGTATGCATTGCAGAGTCCCTATATGGCACTCTTGCTGCCTCATGGTTGTGCAGGGTTTTTGGACCTTTGGTGGGGGGGGGAGGGAAGACTACTACAGTGCGAACCCTATGGAGCTGGGGATGCGAGGTAGGATTAACTACACTACCTGGTGGGGCCAGTAGTTGGGGGATTTATGTTTTTGGGGGTGGACAATGCCCTTTAATTGACTTTTTGCCCCCTAGTTACGGTTTTTATACGGCCCTGTAGTCTGTTCTGTTTCTCTCTGATTTAAAAATTTTAAAAGTTTTTTTTCTTTTTCCACCCCCATTTCCCCTTTTTATTTATACCCTACATTAAGCCGGCAGAGAGGACCTAATTTTTTTTACAACTAGTTTCCCTAACGGTATAAATTTAGAAAGTGTAATGGTTTTAAATTCTATTTAAAAAACGGTCGCTTCTGTTCAGTATCTTTACCCAGGACAAAGTTCCTAAAGCTGAACATAACTGGTTCACGAGAGGTGTTAGGAGCCATTTTATATGTGAATAACAAGCAACATCCGAAATAGAGGTGAGGGTTTCTGACACAACTGTCTGACATGTACAATGCTGTTTTAATAAAACCACCTTACTCTGGGCGTTCCTATAACACATCTTAGCACTATCCAATCACGCCCTTAACACCTGGCGTGATATGCTATTGGGATTTTTCCAGGTCATAATTGCCACAATTCTTGTACAAGTCATTCTTGTACTTTGAGAAAGGCCAGTCTGATGACTAGCGCAACGTCAAAACTTAAGTCCAGTTGATCTAACTGAATACAACAGATTTCCCGTTACCTCTCACCTGAAGGTTTATTAGATATTTTAATAATGGTTCTTAAATATCACCAGATCCAACAAACGCATTCTGTTCTAGTTAGGAACTTCTACCTCTGTGGATAGAAAATGCTCATATAGGAAATTAAGACTTTAAATACCTTAGAGGTGCTGGCATTTCCCTTACTACAGTCCAATCTATGTTAGGGTAGTTAAATCCCCCATAACCAGACATGCCCCATACCCATCACCTTCGCCAACTGCATATGGCGATTCATTTACCAACAATTTAACCCACCTACTATTCTGAATGGTATAACCTTCCTGGCCAAAATATGGTTGGTTCAAACGGTTTGTGACAGAGCAACTGGGGTCTGTAATTCATTAATAAATGAACTGTAAAATGAGAGTGTGGAGCCCATCTTTACTATACTCTAAAATATCTGTTTAAAAAGTAATGTACCCCAGGGAAGGGAGTCTGCCTGGCATGCAGTAATCTGTTTCCATTGCTAACAAACATTACTCACCCAATGAGTCAGTTCTGTGGATTTCCTTCATCACTTCTGTTAATGACACTGTTTTCTCTTTATATACTCCACCCTACAGACTAACACACTGGAAACATCCTTATGGCAAAACCGGTACCCACAATGTACAGTCACCACCCCGACAGACCAGCTCTACACGTTACTTAAGGACTAGGTACCCACAATTTTTACAGTCACCACCATACCAGACAGATCATAACGCTGTTACTAAGGCCTGGTCCCACAATGTTACAGTCCCAACCCGACAGACGATCATACGCTGTTTACTAGGCCTTGGCTACGACAACAATGTTACAGTCACCACCCAGACAGACAGATCATACACTTGTTTACTCAGGGCCGGGTACCCCACAATGTTAAAGTCACCACCCAGACGACAGATCATACACTGTTTCACTAAGTACTAGTACCCACCATGTTACAGTCACCCACCGCAGACGACAGATCATACGCTGTTACTAAGGCCTGGCACCCCAATGTTACGTCACCACCCCAGAACAGACGATCATACGCTGTTACTAAGGACTGGTACCCCACAATGGTTTACAGTCCCCACCCAGACAGACAGATCATACACTGTTACTTTAAGAGCCTGGCACCCCACTGTACAGTCACCAGGGCTCATACAGACAGATCATAACGCAGTTACTAAGGCCTGGTACAACACATGTTACAGTCACCACCCCGACAGACCAGATCATACACTGTTACTAAGGCCTGTACCCACATGTTACATCCCACCCCCGACCAGACAGATCATACGCTGTTACTAAGGCCTGGTACACACAATGGTACAGTCACCACCCAGACAGACGATCATATACACTGTTAGCTACTGCCGGTACCCCACAATGTTACCGTCATCACCACCCAGACAGCAGATCATACACTGTTAACTAAGGCCTGTACCCACAATGTACAGTCACCACTCCACCCAGACAGACAGATCATTAACTCTGTTCTAAGGATTGGTTACCCACAATTGTTTACGTCACCACCCAGACAGACAGATCAATACGTGTTACTAAGGCCTGGTACCCACAATGTTACAGTCACCACCCAGACAACAGATCATACGCTGTTACTAAAGGTTGGTACCCACATGTTACGTCACCACCCATACAACAGATCAACACTGTTACTAAGGCCTGGTACCACCCACATGTTTACAGTCACCACCCAGACAGACAGATCATAGTACGCTGTTACTAGCCTGGTACCACATGTTAACAGTCACCACCCAGACAGACAGATCATACCCTGTTCTAAGGCCTGGCACCCACAATGTTACAGTCACCAACCCGACAGACAGAGCGTACGCTGTTACTAAGGAACCTGGGTACCCACAATTGTTACAGTCACCACCCTGACAGACAGATCTACGCGGTCTAAGGCCGGCACCCACACTGTTACAGTCACCACCCAGACAGCAGATCATACGCGGTTACAAGCCTGGCACCCCAATGTTACAGTCACCACGCAGACAGACATATCGTACGCTGTTACTATGCCCTGGACCCACAATGTTAACGTCACCCACCCAGACAGACGAGAATCTACGCTGTTTACTAAGGAACGGACACACCATGTTACGTCACCACCCAGACGACAGATCATACACTGGTTTGACTAAGGACTAGTTCCCAAATGTTACAGTCACCACCAGACAGACAGATCATCCGCTGTTACTAAGGCCTGGTAACCCCCAATGTTACAGTCACCACCCCAGACAGACAGATCAATAACGCTGTTACTAAGGTCCTGGTACACACAATGTTACAGTCACCACCCAGACAGACAGATCATACACTGTTTAACTAAGGCCTGGTACCCACAATGTTCAGTCCCACCACCCAGAAGACAGATCATACACTGGTTACTAAAGGACTAGTACCCACATGTTTACGTCACCACCCAGACAGACCGATCATACGCTGTTACTAAGGCCTGCCTGGCACCACACAATGTGTACAGTCACCACCCCCAGACAGACAGATCATACGCTGTTACTAAGGACTGGTACCCCAATGTTCTAGTCACACCAGACAGACAGATCATATCACTGTTTACTAAGGCCTGGCCCCCACATGTTACAGTCACCACCCAGACATACAGATCATACGCAGTTACTAAGGCCTGGTACACAAATGTTTCCAGTCACCACCAGAACAGACAGATCACTCACTGTTCCTAAGGCCCTGGTACCACACATGTTACAGTCCACCACCCGACATACAGATCATACGCTGTTAAAAGAAGCCTGGTTACACACAATGTTACAGTCAACCCACCCAGACGACAGATCATACACTGTTACTAGGCCTGGCACCCACATGTTTACCGTCACCCGACCCAGACAGAGAACAGATCGTACGCTGTTACTAAGGACCTGGTACACACAATGTTACAGTACCCCCCGGACAGACGACATCAACGCTGTTACTAAGGCCTGGCACCCACAATGTTACAGTCACCACCCAGACAGACAGATCCATCGCTTGTTACTAAGGCCTGGCACCCCATGTTACAGTCACCACGCAGACAGACAGATCGTACGCGTTCTGAAGCCTGGTAACCCCAATGTTCAGTCACCCTCACCACCCCAGACAGACAGACGTACGCTGTTACTAAGGACTGGTACAACACAATGTATACAGTCACCACCACCACCCTGACCAGACAGATCATACGCTGTTACTAAGGCCTGTACCCACAATGTTACAGTCCACAACCCAGACAGACAGATCATTACAACTGTTACTAAGGCCGTGGTAACAACACAATGTACAGACATCCCCAGACAACAGATCGTAGCGGTTCCTAGGCATGGCACCCACAATGTTACAGTCACCACCCAGAACAGACAGATCATACGCTGTTACTAAGGCCTGGTACCCACAATGTTACAGTCCAACCCAGACCGACAGATCATACGCTGTTACTAAGGCCTGGCACCCACAATGTTACATTCCCCACCCAACAGACAGATCATACCCAGTACTAAGGCCCTGGTACCTCCAATGTTTACAGTCACCACCCAGACAGACCGAATCATAACGCCGTTTACTAAGGCCATCACCCACAATGTTTACGACAGTCAACCCCCACCCAGACAGACAGATCATACGCTGTTTACTAAGGCCTGGCAACCACACAACGTACAGTCCCACCCAGACGACTAAGATCCATACGGTGTTACTACGGCCTGGTACACACAATGTTATTCACCACCCAGACGACAGAATCATCGCTGTTTACTAAGGCCCTGGCACCCCCAATGTTACAGTCACCACCCAGCAGCCGATCATACCAACTGTTTACTAAGGACTGGTCCCCCCACATTGTTTTACAGTCAACCACCCAGACAGACAGATCATACACGTTTACTAAGGCCCTAGTACCCCAATGTTACAGTCACCACCCAGCCAACAGACAGATCAATCGACTGTTACTAAGGACTAGTTACCCACAGTGTTAACAGTCAACCAGCCCAGACAGATCATACCAGCTGTTACTAAAGGCCCTGGTACCACCAATGTTACAGTCACCACCACAGAGTACAGATCATACCGGTTATAAGGACCTGGTACCCACCAATGTGTACAGTCACCACCCAAACAGACAGATCATACATGTTACTAAGGCCTGGCACCCACAATGTTGCAGTCACCACCCAGAAAGACCAGGATCGTCGCTGTTAACTAAGGACTGGCAACACACAATGTTTACAGTCACCACCCAGGACACCAGATCATACGCGGTTTACAAGGCCTTGGTACAGACAATGTCTACATCACCACCAGACCAGGACACGAATCATACACTGTACTAGGCCCTGGTACCCACAATGTTTACAGTCACCCACCCAGACAGGACAGATTCATAACGTTTACATAGGACTGGTACCACACACAATGTTACAGTCACACCCTGACAGACAGATTCATAACCTGTTACTAAGGGGAAACTGGCACCCACATGTGACAGTCAACCACCCAGACAGACAGATCATACAGCTGTTACTAAGGCGGTACACCCACAATGTTACAGTCACCACGCAGACAGACAGGATCATACGCTGTATAAGACGGCTGGTAACCCACAATGTTAACAGTCACCACCCAGACCGGAACAGATCGTACGCTGTTACTAAGGGACTGGTACACGCCAATGTTACAGTCACCACCCTGACCAGACGAGAAATACATTACACAGAGCTGTGCTAAGATCAGGTTCACTTTATTATCCTCCACCTGCAGCTCTGTACTATGTTATTTCTATAAGTGTAACTATTAAAGTTGTGACATTATCCTCCCCCTGCAGATCTGTACTATGTTATTTCTATAAGTGTAACTATTAAAGTTGTGATATTGTGAAATACATTACACAGGGCTGTGCTAAGATCAGGTTCACTTCATTATCCTCCTCCTGCAGCTCTGTACTATGATATTTCTATAAGTGTAACTTTTAAAGTTGTGATATTGAGAAATACATTACACATGGCTGTGCTAAGATCAGGTTCACTTCATTATCCTCCCCCTGCAGCTTTGTACTATGTTATTTCTATAAGTGTAACTATTAAAGTTGTGACATTAAGAAATACATTGCACAGAGCTGTGCTAACATTAGGTTCACTTCATTATCCTCTTCCTGCAGCTCTGTAACATGTTGTTTGGATAGGTTTAATTGATTTGTACACTGGGAAATATGTTTTTTATAAATTGCCCATTACTGGAAACTATAATTCATCCCAACTATACTGTACCGTTTTTTTGTTGATCTGTCCCCTATTTCTTTAGATATCCAGTCTTAAAAATCTTTAATTTCAGCTGTCAACCAAGTGCCTAAGTATTATAAACTCTTCTGTTATGTATGCTTTTGCTGTAGCTGGAACCTCATAGGGGCTACTGAACATGCTTGCCCTCACAGAGAGTGAGATAGTCTGACAGGGCTGTGGAAGTAAGGGAATGAGTCGAAGCCAAACAAGTACTGAATTAAAGGGTATGTCCACCCCCAAAAAAATGTTTTAATATAAAGAAATGGGTACAAACCCATTCATGTGATCACAGTAATGTATACTAAAACCCCTTTGTTTATAAAGTATGCAAGTGTGCAGATAATATGATATTGTATGGGGCCTAGGAATGTGCATTGTAAGTGTAACTATTAAAGCTGCGATATTGAGAAATACATTACACAGGGCTGTGCTAAGATCAAGTTCACGTCATTATCCTCCCCCTGCAGCTCTGTACTATGTTATTTCTATAAGTGTAACTATGAAAGGTGCAATAATGAGAAATACATTACACAGGGCTGTGCTAAGATCAGGTTCACTTCATTATCCTCCCCCTGCAGCTCTGTACTATGTTATTTCTATAAGTGTAACTATTAAAGTTGTGATGTGACATTTAATCCTCCCCACTGCAGATCTGTTAACTATGTTTATTTCTATCAGTGTAACTAATTAAAGTTGTGAATTGAGAAATACATTAACACAGAGCTGTGCTAAGATTCATCACTTCATTATCCTCCCCCCTGGCAGCTCTGTACTATGTTTATTCTTTCTATAAGTGGTAACTATTAAAGTGTGGTGATATTGAGAAATCTTACCACAGAGCTGTGCTAGATCAGGTTCGCCTTCATTTTCCTCCCTCCCTGCAGCTCTGTCAACTATGTTTTTCTATACGTGTAACTATTAAAGTTTGTGACTTATCCTCCCCCTGCAGATCTGGGTACTATGTATTTCTATAAGTGTAACTATTAAGTTGTGATATTGAGAAATAATTACACAGCGCTGTGCTAAGATCAGGTTCACTTTATTATCCTCCACCTGCAGCTCTGTCACTATTTTATTTCTATAAGTTAACTGATTACATGTTGTGATAGTGTGAGGAATACATTACCCAGGGCTGTGCTAAGATCAGGTTCACTTCATTATCCTCCCCCTGCAGCTTTTGTACTATGTGTAATTTTCTATAAGTGGTAACTAGTACAAGGATTGTGACATTATGAATATACATTGCACCAGAGCTGTGCTAACATTAGGTTCACTTAATTATCCTCTTCCTGCAGCTCTGTAACATGTTTTTGGAAGGTTTAAAATTGATTTGTACACTGGGAAATATGTTTTTTTTAAATTGCCCCATTCCTGGAAACTATAATTCATCCAACTATAACTGTACCGTTTTTTTTTTGTCTATCTGTCCCCTATTTCTTTTAGATATCCATCTTAAAAACTTTTAATTTCAGCTGTCAACCAAGTGCCTAAGTATTTCTAAACTCTTCTGTTTATGTATCTTTTGCTGTAGCTGGAACCTCATAGGGGCTACTGAACATTCTTTGCCCTCACAGAGAGTGAGATAGTCCTGACGGGGGCTGTGAAGTAGGGAATGAGTCGAAGCCAAACAAGTACTGAATTAAAGGGTATGTCCCCACCCCCAAAAAAATGTTTTAAATATAAAGAAATGGGTACAAACCCATTCATGTGTCTCACAGTATGTATACTAAACCCCTTTTGTTTTAAAGTATGTCACAGTGTGCAGACTATATTGATATTGATATGGGGGCCTAGGAATGTGCATTATTATCTTTCTATGTTTATAATGTATGGCAAGTGTGCAGCATAATATGATCTTGTATGGGCCAGATAGTGCATTGATATCTTTTCTAATGTTGTATAATTATGCCATGTTGCGATACATGATATTGTATGGGGCCCAGGAGATGGTGCATTGATTATCTTTCTATGTGTAGTAATGTATCAGTGATAACTTGATCAGATAATATGATATTGTGTGAGGCCTAGGCATGTTGCATGGATTATTCTTTTCTATGTTTATAAATGTATGCCATGTGCAGATAATATAATTGTATAGGCAGGAATGTGCATTGCATTAATCTTTTCTATGTTTTATCAAAGTATGCCATGAGCAAGATACATGATATTGTATTGGTGCCTAGGAATGTGGCATTGATTATCTTCTATGGTTTATATAAGATAGCCATTAGACAGAAATATGATAAGGGGTGTAATGGGGCCTAGAAGTTGCATTGATTATCTTTTCCTATGTTATACATATAGAATCCTGTATATACAGATAAATGATGATAAATGGTATGGTGGCCTAGGCATGTGCATTGATTTATTTTTCTATGTTTATATATTTATGCCAGTGGTGCATATATATGATATTGGTATGCGGGCCTAGGAATTGCCTTGATTATCTTTCCTACGTTTTGTAATAAATATTTTGATCAGATCATAGCACTGCTGCTAAATGTAGTTGTAAATTAGCCTATTGGAGTGCTTTTACAATCTTGATGTGTTGTAATTTAATTGGGAGCCTGTCAAGCCGCCATTTGAATAGCACCCCCAACACTCCCCTTTATTGAGGAAGTCCTATGCCTTTAATATAAAGCACTGGTGGTCTCTTCCCTCATTTTTAAAAGCCCAATGGCTGGGGGGAAGTGAGAAAGCCTGTTTATATGACCCGGTGTGTTTACATGAGTAAATGAAAAAGTTTGCTAATGGTAATTGAAGTAAAAAGTTAAAGGTAGGCCTTCCAGACTGGGGTTGACCTTGACGTGGTTGGAAGTTTTCATTCATGTTATCACAGAATGTTACTAAAACCCCTTTTGTTTTATAAAGTATGCCAGTGTGCAGATGATATATATTGTATGGGGATGTCATTGATATCGTTCACTATGTTTTACATATAGATATCTTACTAATAAAAGGAAACCTCCTCACCTCCCACCTTCATCACTAATTCTCCAACTTGGCCTGGAGGCAGACGGCTTAATTTCGCAGGCTCATTCATTGCACCTTACTACAAAGTTAAGCACGGTTTCTTCTGTTTCGAATTCACCTGTAACACTCACTCACTCACTCACTCACTATCAACTACTATAATGCTCAAAGCCTTCCGTCGGACCACCGACTGGCTCACTAATTTCTATTGCGTGGCACGGCTATTGGCAGTCATTCATTGCACCTTACCTACAAAAGTTAAGCAGGTTTTCGTTTCGAAATTCCACCTGTACACTACTATCTGCACTTCACCAGTCACTAATTCTCCTAACTTAAGTTAGCTCGTGGGTCAGGGTCATTTAACATTTTTCGATGCATATTATCCTCTTCTATACCAAGTAACAGTTGTGTCAATCCACCTAAATCACTCATCTCACTTATCTAGGTGGGGGACTGAATGGGGGGAGGCAAACCCACTTAACTCCTTCACCATCTCCAACGCTTTGGACCGTTGAGGCCAAGCAAATTTGGCAGGCTCTTGCGTGTGCCACCTGTACTGAGAAGTGTAGGGTTTCTGAAAGGTTCCCTCTGAGATCGGTAGTATCTGAAGGACTGTAAGGTGAGTATCTTGGGGTTGCACAGAGGTGGTGTGGTTACATATATTCACACATATCAATATTTTTCCATTTAATTGTATATATCTTACCAAAATTACAGTATTTTTTTTAGGGTGGGGTGAATGGGGGGGGAAATAGAATTTTTGAACTCCTCGCACACTACGCTTGACCGATTTTTACCAGCAAATGCATCAGGTGTGTGCGAGGGACGGCTGAGTCTTTAGAGGGAACGGTTTGCTGAGTGACAGAGAGTAATTGGTTTTGGGCAGAGGGGGTGGGTTTTCAACAATTGAGTGATAAAACAAAAATTTAGGTGGATGGGGATAATTTGACTGACCTAACAGCGGGTTTACCAAAATTCTGTGCGACTGCTAGGTAATGGAGGTTGAGACAGAGTAGTGGGGTATGCGACGGGGTGTGTATTTCCCAATTTTGTCTAAATTTAGTGGGTTATTGGGGGATAAATTTAAACTCTACCTAACGGCTGACGATCCACAATTCGTGGTGGATGTATATTGAACACCGTGGACGGTATGGCTAGTATGATACAGATATAGATATTGTTGGGGCCTAGGAAGGTGCATTGATTATCGTTTTCTATGTTTACTATATATAGATATACTGTATATCGGCATACTATCGATATTGGTAGGGGTCCTAGTACTGTCATTGATTATCTTTCTATGTTTATATATATATATGATATACTGATATACCGATAATATGATATTGTATGGGGCCTAGGAATGTCCATTGATTATCTTTTCTATGTTGTTTATATTAGAATACTGTATATACAGATCTATGATTGTTATGGGCCAGGAATTGTACTTGAATTATCTTTACTATGTTTTATATATATATAAATATACTGTAATATACAGATAATATATGATTGTATGGGGCCTAGGAAAGTTACATTGATTACTTTACTTGTTTTAATATATAATATAGATATACTGTAAATTACAGATAATATGATAGTGTTGGTGGGTCCTAGAGCATGTCCTTGATATTATCTTTTATTGTTTATATAGATATGATATACTGTATATACAGTATAATATGCAAGATGTATGGGGCCCTAGGACTTTCATTGATTACTTTACTATGTTTATAATCTAATATATATATCTATTACTGTATCTACCGATAATATGATATTGTATGGGGGCCTAGGAAGTACATTGATTATCGTTTCTCTATGTTTATATACTTAAGATAACTGTATCATACAGAAATATGAATATGGTATGGGCCTAGGAATGTAATTGATATATCTTTTCTATGTTTTATATATAGATATACTTAATAGAAAAAATATATATGTATGTAATAGGGGCCTAGGAATGTGTACATTGATTATCTTTTCTATGTTTATATAATATAGTATATATATATAACTGTATATCCAATAATAATGAGATTGTATGGGGCCTAGGATGTGACTTGATTATCTTTTTTCCTGTTATATATATATAGTAACTGTTATATACAGTAATTGATTTGTTGGGCCTAGGAATGCGACTTGATTATCTTGTACTAGTGTTTTATATATATCATATTTATCTGTCTATACGATATATATATTGTGATGGGGCCTAGGAATGTGACATTGATTATCTTTCTAAGTAAATATTATTGTAAATTAAGATAATATATTAGGGGATGGGTAATTGAATCTCATGTTATATATTAGAGCACGATATACAGTATAGATATTGTATGGGGCCTAGATGTACATTGATTATCTTTTGTCTATGTTTATATATTAGTATAGTATATCCAGATTGTTGTATATATACTAAGATATATGTAGTGATATGATAATGTGGGCCTAGGAATGTGACATGATATCTTTTCTATGTTTATCATAGATATTTAGATATACTGTAATATACAGATAATATGATTTGTATGGGGCCTAGGAATGTTACATTGATTATCTTTACTTGTTTATAACTATAGATAATACTGTATATCCAGATAATGATTGGTATGGGGCCTAGGAATGTTCATTGATTATCTTTTCTTTTTTATATATATTTAGATATACTGTATATACAGATAATATGATATTGTATAGGGCCTAGTACTGTAAACATTGATTATCTTTTCTATGTTTATATATATCAGATATACTGTATATACATATAATATAATTTGTATGGGGCCTAGGAAATGTACATTGATTATCTTTACTATGTTTATATAATATGATATCCTTTATATACAGATCATATGATATTGTAGGGGCCTAGGAAATGTGCATTGATTATCTTTTCTTCTATGTTTATATATATGTATATATACTGTATATACAGCATAATATGATATTGTATGGGGCCTTAGGATGTCCATTGTTATCTTTCTATGGTTTATATAATATATATGATCTACTGTATTAACAGATAGATGATCTTATATGGGGCCTTAGGAATGTTTTGATTATCTTTTTCGATGTTTATATATATAGATATACTCGTATATACAGATAATATATATTGGTTATGGGCCCCGGAATGTATACCATTGAAATTTTCTTTTCTATGTTTATATATATAGATAGACTATATAAACGATATATGAATTGTATGGGGCCTAGAAGTGCCTTGATTATCTACTATGTTTATAATATCTAATATATTTATCTACAGCTAATATGATATTACTATGGGGCCTAGTATGGTACATTTATTATCTTTCTATGTTTTAATATATATGATAACTGTATATCAATAATATGATCTTATATGGGGCCTAGAAATTTACTTGATTATCTTTTGCTATTTTAATCCTATATATAGAATTCTGTATATACAGAAAATATGATTTGTATGGGGCCTAGGAATGTACATTGGATTATCTTTTCTATGTTTATATCATATATAGATCTACTGTATATACAGATAATATGATCTTGTATGGGCCTAGGAATGTGCATGATTATCTTTTACATGTTTTGTGTAATAATATAATCCTTCCTTTATATAAAATTAATTTTCCATTTGTGGAGGTTGCATTGAGTTATTTAGACTGTACTAGGTAGGTGGGGGTAGGCTCAATAATATTATAATCATAGTTACAGCGGGGGGGGGGGGGGGTGAGGGGGGGGGGGGGGTGGGGGGGGGGGGGGGGGTTTCTCTTGTAATGTTACAAGGTATAACATGAATTAACCGTCTCTCCTCGAGTCATAAGCCGAGTTTTTTTGTTTTTTTTAAAATATGGCCTTAAAACCATCCTCGACTTATACTCGAGTCAATGCAAAAATTGGTTGAGGAAGCATAAATGCACGTTACCACCCGTTACGCTACCCCCGCCGCGGACACAGCCTGACACAAGGGGGGGAGGAAGAGAGTCAGAGGAGAGAAGTTACTGCCATTCGGCCGCAGCACAGCCTGACCCCGGATAGACAGAGGCAAGGGGGAGGCAGTAAAAAGACGGAAGCGCAAAGTGAAGGCCGTGCGTGGCACTCGCGCACGCGACTTAAGTGTGCACGCACGGACTTGGGCTGACCTCAACCGGCACTTCAAAGAATTGGAGGAAGCCTACAGGGAGAACAGAGGAGCCTACAGCATGGCTGAAACTATAACTATAGTGGGATATCTTCTGTACATATCACAATATGACCTGTGTAATGTGTAAATTTTAAATGAAATGTCTTTGAACTTGGCCATTCCAGTGTATAGAAACTACAACTCCCAGCAATCAAAGCATGCTGGTAGTTTGTAGTTTTTCACCCTGGAGTGGCAAGGAATTGGGGTGTTTACTGGTTTTTAGTGTGGGCAGGACAATTTATTGGGTGGTTGCTTGTAGGTCTACAATCACATTGTATTGCTTGACTGAATCTTGCCACTCAATTTTTAGAAACTACAACTCCCAGCAATAAGCATGCGGGGTTGTGTTTTTCTAACTCTGGAGTGGTGTTTTAATGTTCGTAGAAGCGGTTGATCGAAGAAAGCAAAAACGCAGATCATACTGACGCTGGATTTAAACTGAAGGTTGTTGGCAAGAGCGAGAAAGTAAATAATTCCATTTGCAGGCCGGGAATTTGGCGTTGATGAAAAAACAGGTTGGCGAGACTGGCGCAAATGAAGACTGAAATTGGAGAAGATGCCGAGTCAAAACAGCGCTTGTCGTGGTTTAACAACCTCATAGGTGGCTCTAGAAACTGAACTTGCCCAAATGGTTTTGGAATGTCGTCTAAATGGATAACTGTTGTAACATTCCCATGTGCATGGGAATCCTAGTCCGTGCCCTTCAAATGGTTTAAAGATGAGAATTAAAACAGGGGATTGAGAACTTCATTGCGTCAGCTGGAAATGGGTGTACCCCCTTCAATGAATCGGTTTGGACTTTGCCTTTGCGACAGAGAACAAAGATTTCACAAAAGTTACCACAGAATCCTGGGAAAAGGTCCATGTCATTCCATCAATTTTATTATAAAACAAAGGAAAGTTTTGTATAATTATGACCGTCGGAAGTATTGGGAATAATGGATGGACGCAATGACTTTTGATCTTCCAAGCTAACAGTACTGTGGCGCCTTGGGAAAAAACTGTTTTTCCTTAAAACTACAGGATGAACAAAATCATTTCCAGTGGTTCCTGGCCATGTTTGGCCCATGGAGGTCAAGCTGCGGCCTTTATTATATTTAAAAGGAAGACCTTGCCTAAAAATGCCAAATTCCCCCCCCAGCGAATCAAGTTTCGTCCCACCATGTTAACGGCTGGATGGCTAACAAGGAACAAAACAATGGCTTGAAAGATTTGAATGCACGACCAGGAGTAGCCTTAAAAAAAAACCCTCACTGCTGGGTTTGATATTTTTAGATAGCCCATATATGTGAAGATGGCAAAAAAATGCTCATTCCCCTTTCAAAACAACCTGGCTGGTTATTCCAGGTGGCTACATCTGTTTTACACCTCTGGATGTGTCTATAAACAAACCCTTTAAGGACCGTGTGCAGAAAAATGTGGCACGAATGGATGGCATCTG
The DNA here is from genome assembly GCA_019447015.1 of Hymenochirus boettgeri. NCBI lineage: Eukaryota > Metazoa > Chordata > Amphibia > Anura > Pipidae > Hymenochirus > Hymenochirus boettgeri. The sequence goes on along the minus strand of JAACNH010000011.1, from coordinate 2,011,315 downwards.
GTCAAGCCAATTGACAAAAAAGTGGAAATCTTATGCAAATCCTGACAAGAATTAGTTAGCACGTGGGTACGAGATGCATGGGAGGACATTCCAGAGATATAATCCAACGAGCTTTTCGAAATGCGGTATAAGTAATGGCCATGGATGGTACAAAGACTGATATTTTTGGTTTCATCAGCACAGCAGCGGTGATGAAGATGATAAATATTGATCAGGGTGATTGATAAATGACTATGGCATATGACTTACAAACTCAGCTGAATTGAGGGCACTATTTGCCCAAACGATGATGAGGAACTGATTTTGAAGGATTTTAAAAATGTTTTTATATTGCTGTTCAAGCCCAAAAAACTTTTTGGAAAAAACTTGATTCATAAAAGGTTCCCAGTTAAAATATGTAGCATGTTTTTTTTTTTGCTACAGCCCATCACCCAATTACAGTGCTAGTTTTAAAGTACGGTAGAAGTAATGGTATGTGGTAATATGTTCCTACATAGTTTATGGGTATCATCGGATGTGCTACCTTATTTTTTGCTTTAGTGTTGGTACCTGATTGTGGCTACAAAACTGTTTTTTATATTTGAAAATAATACTTTAAAAAAACACAGGACCTTCCTCCTCTTTATTCAGGATCATTTTTAATACTTTAGCCAATTAGAGGTTTGCAGTAGTGGTCATAAGTTTCTACTACCCTCGACTGTATAACTCGCGTCAATCAGTTCTTCACAATTTTTCAGGTAAAAATAGGTACCAGTCGGACTTATACTCAGGTCGACTTATATTCGAGTAATCCTACGGTCGTTTTTTATATGTACAAAATAAAGATAATATAAGTGTGTAACAGTGTGTAAAATGGCATATGAAATAAAAAAATAACAAAAGTACTAAACATACGAATCTCCCCACGTTGTAAATGGACTGGTCACAATGGAGCTATAGACACACCTCTCAATGGATTAAATTCTGCATGGAAGTTTGCTGTCATTTCCTTATTTATCCAATAGGTTGTACTTCTTGTAGCTGCTGTAGCACTACATCACATCCTGACATACACTGCATGCTTTACAGTAACATCCTTTAGCTTTGCATTGTGGTAAGAGACTTACTGAGCATTTGCGAGTTCATGGCCAATCAAAAGAAAGTTTTGCTTTCCCAGTAAGTGTAAGATGATAACCAGCTGTATTGCATTGTGGGAGAGACTTACGAGCAATGTGCGAGTTAATGGACATCAAAGAAAGTTTGCTTTCCCCGTAAAGTGTAGATGATATCCCAAACTGATTGCATGTGGGAGAGACTTACTGAGCATGTGCGGTTTAATGGCCAATCAAACAAGAAAGTTTGCTTTCCCAGTAAGTGTAGATGATATCCAGCTTGTATTGCATGTGGGGGAGACTTACTCCTGAGCATTTGCGAGTTAATGGACAATCAAAAGAAAGTTTTGCTTTCCCAGTTAAGTTTAGATGATATCCAGCTGTATTTCATGTGGGGAGAGTGCTTCACATCCTGATTAATGTGTATGGAAGCGGGTGGGCGTGGCAAACGACACTGGGTTCCTGTCTTCTCTCTCCTCTCTCTGTCTGTCTCGCTGTTTGTTCCTCTCTGTCCTCTTCCCTCTGTCTCTCTCTTTTCTGGTCCTGTCTCTTCTATCGGCTCTGTCCTCTCTCCTCTGTCCAATTTCTCCTATTCTGTTAGCAGCAGTGCTCCATGATCAGCTTCCAGTTAGTACAATTATTTAAATTGTCACATACTGTAATAGTGGCCGATGTAGTCTAGCAGCCAATATGAAATACCCCATAAAAATTAACAATCCCCGGTTCCTCCCTTACACTGGCGCCTGTGTGTTAAACTACAGCATCTCAAAAGCCTTCCACATTGTCGGAATAAGTAAAAGCCAATAGTGTTCGTTTTTAACTGGGAGAGAAGGCCACTCCTATAGAAATGGTGGGCGTCCCCTTGCTGTTTCTAGGTTATTGAACGCTGCCTGTTCCTGCTTAAGAGGCCTGGTGATTATCGGAGGGGAGTTTAATGTGTGTACAGTTGTATGATTACAACTTGACAGCACCTGTCTGGGGCCTCCAAGTGCATGGAAGCCCCGCGGAGCCTCCCAACACTCGCGGCCGGCCTGGAGCCTGGTTTTTTGGCCGCTAACACCCGCAAAGACCCCCTGGAAGACAGAACTACTAGAACTAACCGGGAAAGCTCCAAGTGCCGCGGAGCCTCCCCACTCGTGGAGGGGCCTGGGAGCCTGGTTTTCGGCCGCGAACAACCGCAACCTACTCCTTAAGGCCGGAACTACCAGGAAAGATGCTCCAAGTGCCGCGGGAAGTCCTGCGGATGCCTCCCAACCTCGCGTCGGGGTCTGGGAGCCTGGTTTTCGGCCGCGGACAACCGCAAACTACTCCTGGAGCGTAACTACCGGGAAGGGCTCCAAGTGTTGCCGCGAAAGCCCGCGGAGCCTCCCAACACTCTCGGGCGGGGTCCTGGTTTTTCAGGAAGGCCGCACTACCCCCTGGAAGACGGAACTACCGGGAAAGGCTCCAAGTGCCGCGTGAAGTTATCATTAGGTAAAACGGATCTTAACATACCGTTATACACTCGTAGTATAGCCTACCCAATATATAACCGGGGTAACCTATTTTTCCTCCAAATCAGAAAAAACAGATTGACTCGGTATAAGCCGAGTAGACATTAGACATTCTCAATTGTTTTAGGGCACTAAGTGCCCTTGAAATGACAGTAATCCATACAGTAACCCCAAACCTTTCCACTGTAATTTTGAAACTACAACTCCCACATGCTTTAGTCCCTGGGATTGTAATTTCCACCACCTCTAGTGAAAATGTATTGGGGGTAACTGTAGTGTCACACTGTCCCCCACACTAGAGCCCCCACTATCAGTGTTCCCTTACCATCTTCTCTTCACCTCTCTGCATGCTGCCGCTACCTCTGTGCAGCGCCGCAGTTCCCCGTGCTGCTTTCACGGCTGCCGCGATGACGTCACCCGCCAGCCGTGAGCGATAACATCATCGCGCACACCGTGAAGTAACTACGGGAACTGCCGGCTTTCCTTCCCCGACTCGTGGCTGCTTCTGAATTAAGGTAAGTAAATTAACATATACAAACCCACTGTGGCCCCAACGCCACACTTTTTGTATATAATATATATATAGGGATATATATATTATATATATAATATACACACACATACATTATATCCCTTAGCTATAAATAAATTTATATTTTTAATGGAGATTGCATTGAGTTTTTAGGAGCACTAACCTAGGTGGCCTGGGTATATAACAACTATTACACATAGGAAAGGTCCATATTATGTGGGTAATTAGCACTAATTTATTAAAATCAACCATAAAAATACCCTTATACAAGATATTACTACTACCACTACTACTGATTACAAAAACAATTTATATACAATTAATAAACTAAACCTTACTTTAACTGGACAACCCTAGTTTGGAATGGAATGATAGGTTAAACAACACCTCCAGGATTTCTACAGGTCTCCAGTAGACAGCTAAAAGGAAGTATAATTTTACTAAATCCATGTTGCCAAGCAATCATCTCTAGGCATGTCCATGAACAAAGCAGGAGTGTAAGGAATTTCCTGTATTACACCTCAGTTTATGTGCGGTTTGTAAAACATGTGACGTCGTTAGCCATGATAACATTCTTCAGACTCTCACATTTACTACTCCCTCACCCTCCCATAGAACGTATGACGACAATCCAGTTTCTGTTTGCTAGACGGGAGTGTCAGTTTATGATAAATGACTTTGCATTCTCTGAACTCCCAGCATACTTAGAGAATTGGGCAGTTTTTAATAACCCCAATATTAATAATTTAACCATGAGGCTGTCAGGTACCTCAGTTTCTCAGAAGGCTCTACTTATTTTATACCCTGGGGAGCTTTTAGCTCCTTTATCCAAACCTCTCCATAACTTGCCAAAGCTAATCAGAATCCTGTGGTTTCCTAACCCCATAGTGACTGTAAAATCTGGACTTTGGCCTGTGGTAATTACCAATAGTATGAACCTAGCATGTTATTCTGGATCCTGTGAGGGTCTCAGGATGTCCAATGGAGCTTGTTTCAGATGTGAATCGCACATAAGTATTTATCCCCAGCTATTGTTGGTGTTTAATACTTCGTGTAAAGAGGCCCGCAACCTCTTGGTAATTACTTTGAAACGGCCGACACTAGTGCCTCTCTGGTACTTCGCACTTCCCGCCGCACAGCGGGCATTAAGGTTGCCCCCACCAATCGACCCTTATAATGCTTCCCTAATCCAAGTCTAATAGCTATGGTGTAAGGGAAGGGCAGATGAATCACTTGCATATTCAAACCTTGGGTAAGGAGCGCTAAAGCATGACCGTGGGCTTTAATGTCTGTAAGTCAGGAAAATGTCTTTATTCCAGGATTTTGAAACTAAGTTATTTCCAGAATTTCTGTGCAGGTTAGGGAATGCTGGTGAGTTGTAGTTTTAACATGTGAAAAGTTCATTAAAGGGCAAGTCAGCCCCAAATTGAAACTACATACAGGCTAAATCACCTTCCCAAACCCTAAACGGTAATAGTTTGAAATGTGAAATATATAGTCTCAACCTGAAATCTTCACAATGGTCCTGTTTCCTCCCCTGTTTCTGCTTCCTTTTTTCTTCCAGTTAGTAACTGACTGTCAGTTATGGTTTGACCGATGACATCACAACCGAATGACTGAATGTTTAACCCCTGTCTGGCCTCTTCTGAGCATGCCCAGGCTCATTACAGCTCAGTACAGTGGCTAAATGGCTCAGTTCCATGAGGCATCCAGAAAGCATAGCAGACATACAGCAGTGAATTCAGAGGACAAACTATGATATATCCAACATGTTTTACTAGGCCATTCTCTTGTTAAATAAGTATTATGTATGTTGTTTGGTTTTGTAGTGAGGAAGGGAGAATGATAATAAACGACAATCCCCTCACGTGTTATATATCTTTTATTTGTTTTAATAGCAAAATCCTATGGTTTTCATCCCTCATAGCAGATTCCAAGGAGGGAAATTTAACCCTTGCTGTACATGGGATTGCATACAATTCCTCACTATTACTAAAATTTATCGGATACAAACACTGAAAAGATAGAAAAACATATAAACATTTACACCATATTTACACCTTATGATGGAGGCATATTATATTAAACATGTTTTTAAAGGGGAACTGTGGTCTCCATACAAGTTGCCTTTATAAATAAAAGGACCACTCCTTTACCTTTACAATGATCACGCTCCTATCGGCAGTCTATTCCAATTTACTGCAATGTAAAGGGCTTTTTCTTGGTAAATACTGTGACAAAACCCGCACGACTGCCTCTTCTCCAAGTCTCAGTGTTGGAGCATGCCCACTGCGATGATAGAAAATCAGCTGCATCATAAGCCCTGCCCCCCCATATTTTGTAAAGAAGCTAGCCACAAGAGCCTGAAAATCTTTTTTTTCTCCTCCCTAAAGTGTCCATAGGTAGAGAAAGACAGAGAATTTATTGTGGTCTGAAACATCTTATTTTTTTCGCACATCATGTGACTGTCACAGATTCATAACCGTCAGGACAGACAAGTAAGTGGTTACATTCAAGATTCAAGAGAGCCTAGAGACATCATCCAGGCTTTGTTTGAAAAGCTTGAGAGCTCTTCAATCATCAATGTAATTACCACAGCTACCCTTAAACCACCTATACATGTGATCCCATGGGGGAATGTAACCCTTTGGAAAAATAATGGGTATTTAAGCATAGGCTTCATAGTCCCTTTTAGCAATTAATACATCTACGGAAGGGAGCAATTTAAACATTGTAATATGGTCCACTATATAAATCATTTAGTCAGAAGCGTTTTGTACCTTCTAGCTTTCACCTTAAGGTAAAAAGCAAACACAATGGTGTTTTAAATAGTGTTCATTGGAGGGGATTCAAGTCTCTGCTTAACCCTACACACTGGGAACCTCATATAGGTACCTCTCCTCCCTCTGCCCCATGGAGGAAGCAGCTTAGACATCTGGAAAATGTTGTGCCTTGATGGGAATGTGTGGGAAGGAAATAAGCGGACATCCCTTTCACACTCTTTACTGATGTTTCTTGTCAAGTGCTATGTTTCCCACTGGGCCTCTGTGGTGTAGACTAAGTGTTTCCGTAGAGCAGGTCGTGCCAAATCGTTTGTTGATCTTGCCGCGTCTTCATCTGACGCAGACAAATGTTGCCAAATCGCAACACACTATCAGCCCCCGAGACATCCGAAAAAATTCCCCAAATTTCTGAGCCACTCATGCCTACGAGCTTTTCTGACCTGTGGCCAGGGCTTATGGCCTCCGTCTGCCCTCCCTCGTGATGTTTCCTCATCCTCAAACTTTCCTTATCCCTCATTGGTGGCACCCATTCCATCGGATGTCCCTCTTAATTTTTGAGTTGGCCTCCTTAGGATGTTGATTAAGTGGTGTGCGATCTTTAAAAAACATTCCCACATTTAGAAACAAAATCACTTTTTTTTACCTTCGGATTCTCCTAGATTAAGATTAGGAACAATTCTTTCTACCTTCTGGACAACAAAAGGCTTTCCTCTACATCTTCATGTGTCAAAATATTTTCCACAGTTAAAACAGTAAACTTTCTGCTGACAAGCTGTTATTTAGGATTCACATCCCCGATAGTTTAGATGAGATCTTTTCCCTGTATCTTTCCTGTAAAGTGTATGAATCTGCAATCTGATTGGTTTTCAACTAACTTCACATGAAGCCAACTTCTTCCTTGATCCCATTTATATATAATTATCTGACAAACTGTTATTTAGGTTACAACATCCCATGATAGTAGTAGATGTATACTGTTCCCTGTATCTGTTCTGTAAGTGTATCTCTGCATCTGATTTGGTTTCCTCCTTCCCATAAGGCTGACTCCTCTTTAATCCCATTGATAAGATAATTATCTGACAGCTGTTATTTAGGTTTTACATCCCTGATAGTAGTGATTTATCTGTTCCCTTCTCTGTTCTGTAAGTGTATTATGCTGCAATCCTGATGGTTTCCTCCTTCCCAGTTGGCTCCTCTTTAATGTCATTTGATATATAATTATCTGACAAGCTGTTCTTAAAAACTTAAATCCCATATCTGAAGATGAAAAATCTGTGTTTTCTCACTGGGTCTGTAATTGTCAACGATTCTAAATCATAAATATCTTCACATGAAGCCCGACTCCCTCTTGAATCCCATTGGATATATAATTATCTACAAGCTGTTATTTAGGTTACATCCCATGCTAAGTAGTAGATGTATCTTGTTCCATTATCGTTCGTAAGTGTATTTATGCTGCAACCTGATTGGTTTCCTCCTTCCCTGAAGCCGACTCCTCTTTCAATCCCAGTGATATATAATTGGTCTGACAACCTGTTATTTTTAGGTTACATCCGCATGAGAGTAGTAGAATGTATCTGTTCCCTGGTCTCTGTTTCTGTAAGAGTATTTAATGCTGCAATCTGAATTGGTTTTCCTCGTTCATGTGATGTTGACTCTCTATTCCTACTGGATGCTGTTGAATGAAGACTATCTGCTTCTGTGTAACATTCTGGATCTGGATTTAATAAAGATGTTTTGTTCAGTAACAGTCTTCCTTACAACATCATTCTGTGACCGGTGATGATTCTTCGATACCTGTATCCTAGTCTTACCTGTCCAAATAGAAAAGGAAAGCAAAATAGACTTACTTTCCAACATCTACTTCACATAGTATAGGTTAAACATTCGAGTAGGATAAATGTGAAATCAGAATCAGATTAATGGCAATATTTTTTTTTTTTAAATATTTATTCCTTTGGGGGGATATTCCCTTTGGCAAGTTTCGAGCCTCTTAGCAGCATCTCTCCACTTTAATCTTTCTTTATTTTCCTACATACAAGTTGAATAAAGACATACGCCATCAAGTCCAACCTTGTCAAAAAATCAACCCACCTAACAGTTCATTCAGAGGAAGGCAAAAAAAAAAAAAAAACAGCTACAAGGGGAAAATTCCTTCCAGCTCCAATGTCAATCGGAAAGTATCCGACCAACCAGAACTAGAGTATATGTAATTCACTCCAGTAATTCTCAATCTTATATATATCCCTGTAACAACCAGAACTCGAGTATATGTATTAATACCAGTAATTCTTCAATATTATATAGTATTTCTTGTACCACCAGAACTACAGTATAATGTATCAATACCAATATTCCTCATATTAGATAGTAATTCCTGTACCCCAAACTACAGTATATGTCATAAACCATCATTAATCATATTATCTAGTATTCTGTACCACCCAGAACTAATACAGTAGATGTATCAATCCCATAATTCTCAATATATATAGTATTCCTGGTACCAACCAGAACTACAGTCTATGTATAATATCCATTATTCTCATATTATATGATCCATGTACCAACCAGACTACAGTATATGTATATAGCAGTAATTCTCAATTTATATAGTATCCCTGTACCAACCAGACTCCCGTATATGTATATACCAGAATTCTCAATATTATATAGTATACCTGGATCAACCGAACTACACGTATATGTATTTAATACCATTATTATCATTATAATAATATCCCCCGTACCACCCAGGAAACTACTGTTATGTATTAATACCAGTCTTCTCCAATATTGATAGTTATACCGTACCAACCAGAACTACAGTATATGTATTAAATACCAGTAATTCTCAATATTATATAGTATCCCCTGATCAACCTGAACTACGTATTGTAATTAATACCAGTAATTCTTTTCAATATTATATAGTTTCTTTTACCAACCAGCAACTACAGTATATGTTATCAATACCAATATTCTCATAGTTTATAGTAATCGCCCGTACCAAACCAGAACTACAGTATATGTTATTAATACCATAATTCTTCAATTTATATATTAGTCTCCCCGTACCAACCAGAACTACAGTATATGTATTAATACCAGTATTCCATATTATATAGTAATCCCCGTACCAACCAGACCTACAGTATATGTATTAATACCAGTAATTCTCCAATATTATATTGTATCCTGTACCACCCAGAACTACATTATATGTAACTAAGACCAGTAATTCTCAATATTATATAGTATCCATCTACCACCAAACTACAGTATAATGTAATACTACCAGTAATTCTCAATATTATATAGTAATTCCTGTACCAACCAGACTCTACAGTATATGTATCAATACAATATTCTCATTTATCTAGTATTCCTGTGACCAACCAGAACTACAGTAATGTATCATACCAGTGAATTCTCAATATTATATATATCCATGTAACCAACCAGAACTACAGTATATGTAATAAAATAGCATAATCTCAATATATATATAGTATCCCTGTACCACCAGAACTACAGTATATGTATTCATCCCAGTAATTCTCAATATTATATAGTATCCCTGGATCAACCAGAAACTACAGTTATATCGTATTAATACCAGTAATTACATTATCTAATATCCCCGTACCAACCAGAACTACTGTATATTTATTATACCAGTCATTCTCAATATTATATGTATCCCTCCCCTTACCAACCAGAACTACAGTATAGTATTAATACCAGTAATCTCAAATATTATATAGTATCCCTGGATCAACTGAAAACTACTGTATATTGTATTAATACGCAGTAATTCTCAATATTATATAGTAAATTCCTTGTACCAACCATAACTACATATAGTTATCATACCATAATTCTCATATTTTTATAGTTAATCCCCGACCAACCAAACACAGTATATGTATTAATACCATAATTCTCAATATTAGAACATAGTCGCTCCCCGACAAACCAGAACTACAGTATATGTATAATACCAGTAATTCTCAATATTATATAGTAATCCTCCCCGTACCAACCCGAACTACAGTAGATGTATTAATACCAGTAATTCTCAATATTCTAATTGTATCCATCCTTACCAACCAGAACTACAGTATAATGTTCATAATACCAGTAATTCTCAATATTATATAGTATCCATGTCCAAACCAGAACTTACAGTAGATGTATCATACCAGTAATTCTCAATATTATATAAGTATTCCTGTCCAACCAGAACTACAGTATATGTATCAATACAATATTCTCAATATTATAATAGAATTCCTGTACCAAAACCCCCAAAACAAAGGAAAAAAAAAAAACAAACTACCGTATATGTAATAATACATAATTCTCATATTTATAGTATCCAATGTCCCAACCATAACTACAGTATATGTACTAATACCAGTAATTCCAATATTATATAGTAATCCCTGTACCAACAGAACTAACTGTATATGTATTTAATACCAGTAATTCTCCATATTAATAGTATCCTGGATCAACCAGAACTACCGTCATATGTATTACTACCAGTAATTATCATTATACTAATATCCCCGTATCCAACCAGAACTCTGACTATGTATTAATACAGTCCATTCTCAATATTATAATAGTAACTCCCCGTACCAACCAGAACTACAGCATATATGTATTAATACCCGTAATTCTAATATTAATAGTATCCCTGGAGCAACCTGAACGACTGTCTAATGTATTTTATACCATTAATTCTCATATTATATAGTATTCTGTCCAACCAGAACTACAGTATATGTAATCAATACCAATAATTCTCAATATTATATAGTATTTCCTGTACTCAACCAACTACATTTATGTAATAATACCAGTATTTCTCCAATATATATAGTATTCCTGTACCAACCAGAACTACCGTATATATATCAAATACCAATATTCTCAATATTATATAGTATTCCTGTACCAACCAGAACTACAGTATAGTTAATAATAAAAAACCAGTATTCTCAATATTAATATAGTACCATTACAACCAGAACGACAGTATATGTAATAATAACCAGTAATTCTCAATATTACAGAGTAATCCTGTACCACCAGAACTACAGTATATGTAGTAATAACCAGTAATTCCTCAATATTATATATATCCCTGGATTCAACCAGACTACAGTATCTGTAATTAATACCAGTAATTTATCATTATATAAATCCCTCCCCCCCCCCCCCGTACCAACCAGAACTACGGAATATGTAATTAATACCAGTCATTCTCATATTATATAGTATCCCCTTCCAACCGAACTACAGGATATGTATTAATAACCCAGTAATCTCAATATTAATATAGTCTCCCTGGGAAAAACAAATCAACCTGAACTACTGTATATGTATTAATACCATAATTCTCAATATTTATATAGTATCCCTGATCAACCAGAACTAAGTAATGTATTATACCATACATTCTCAATATTATATAGCATCCCATACCAACCAAACTAACAGTATATGTATTAATACCAGTAATTCTCATATTCTATAGTATCCCCGTACCAACCAGACCTACGGTATATGTATTACTACCAGTACTCTCCAGATTATATAGTATCCCTGTACCACCCAGAACTACAGTATATGTTTAATACCAAGTAATTCTCAATATTATATGTATCCCGTACCACCAGACCTACAGTATATGTAATAATCCCATTAATTCTCATATTTAATAGTATCCTGTACCAACCAGAACTAACATTATCTGTATGAATACCAGTAATTACTCATATTCTATGTATCCCTGGTCAACCAGAACTACAGTATATGTATTAAATCCCAGTAATTCTCAATATTATATAGTAATCCTGACGCCAACCATAACTACAGTAATAATGTAATAATACCAGGAATTCTTCACTATTATATAGTAATCCCTGGATCACCAGAACAAAGTATTATGTATTATACCAGTATTCTCAATAATTAATAGTAATCCCCCTGTCCCCAAACCAAGAACTAACAGTATATGTAATAATACCATTAATTCCTCAATATTAATATAGTACTCCCCCCTTACCAACCAGAACTACAGTATCTGTATTAAATACCAGGTCATCTCATATTATATAGGTATCCCCGTACCCACTCAAGAACTATACAGTATATGTATAATACAGTAATTCTCAATATTATATAGTATCCCCGTACCAACCAGAACTACGGTTATTATTAATCACAGTAATTCTCAATATTATAGAGTATCCCATGTACCAACCAGACTACATTATATGTATTAATACCAGTATGTCTCAATATTATATAGTATCCCTGTTACCACCAGAACTACAGTATATTAATAATACCAGTAATTCTCAATATATATAGTAAATCCTGTTACCAACAGAAACTCACAGTAGATGTATTAATACCATTAATTCTCAATATAGATATATCCTGTATCCAACCAAGCTACAGTATATGTATTAATACCAGTAATTCTCAATATTAGATAGTATCCCTGTACCAACCCAGATCCTACAGTATATTTATTAATACCAATTAATTCTCCTCAATATTATATAGTATCCCCGTACAAACCAGAAAATACAGTATTGTATTAATACCAGTAAGTCTCAATATTTGTTATAGTAATCCCCGTACCAACCAGAACTGCGTATATGTATTAAACATATTCTCAATATTATAAGTATCCCCGTACAAAACCAGAACTACAGTATATGATAATCCCAGTATTCTCACATATTAATTGTATCCCTGTCCACAAGAACTACAGTATATGTATTATACCAGTAATTCCCAATAGTATTAGTACCCGTACCAACCAGAACTACAATTATATGTATTAATACCTTATTCTCAATATTATTTAGTACCCCGTACCAACCAAGAACTACAGTAATCATGTATTAAATACCAGTAATTCCTCATATTTGATAGTAAAAAATCCCCGTACACCAACTCAGACCTACCTGTATATGTATTAAACCAGTAAAATTCCTCATATTATATAGTTCTCTCTCCCCGCCCCCCCCCCCCCCCCCCCCCCCCCCCCCCCCCCCCCCCCCCCCCCCCCCCCCCCCCCCCCCCCCCCCCCCCCCCCCCCCCCCCCCCCCCCCCCCCCCCCCCCCCCCCCCCCCCCCCCCCCCCCCCCCCCCCCCCCCCCCCCCCCCCCCCCCCCCCCCCCCCCCCCCCCCACCCCCCCCCCCCCCCAACCCTCTAACCCCCCCCCAAAACAAAAAAAAAAATAACAAACCCCCAAAAAAACAAAAGTTTTGTTGTTTTGTTTTGGAAAAAGAATAGTTTTTTTGTTTTTTTTTTTTTTGTGTTTTTCCGCCCCCCCCCCCCCGGGCCGCCCTGGGGGTTTGGACAGACACCCATCGCCGCCTCCCACCCCCTCGCTAACGCCCTACCCACCGAAAACCGGTCCTCTTACCACGGGGGTCAACCCACCAGGCGGGGGGGTGGTGGTGTTTTTGTGTTCCGGTTTTTGTTTGGTGGGTGGGGGGGGGGGGGGGGGGTATTAAATACCAGTAATTGCTGCACGTATTTATAGTACATCCCCGTGTACCACGCACGGACTACAGTAGATGTATTGCATCCCAGTGAATTCGCAAGGTATTATATTGTATCCCTGTACGCACCCAGAACTACATGTAATGATCATGTATGGTAATACCAGGTATGTGCCCAGAATTATGTATGTAGGTAGTCCCGTCCCAACCCATAAACTAATTATATTTATTAATGACCACTTTTATTCTCAATATTATGGTAGTATCCCCATACCAAGCGCAGAACTAACAGTAGATTTTAATTGGAATACCAGGTATTTCTCAATATGATATAGTATGCCCTGTACAACCAAACTACCGTATATGTATAAATAAGTCATTTTCATATTGATATTTGTTCCCTGTAACTCCAACCATAACTACAGTATGGGATGAATTAATACATATGGGGTCTCAACAGTTATAATAGTATGCTGCCGCCCCGTACTACCAGAACTAGCATGTAGGTGATGTATTGAATAGGGGGCCACGTCTTGCTCAATATTATAATAGTATCGGGGGGCCTGTAACCGTGCACCAGTGTAGACTCCAGGTCGTCTGTAGTTAATAACAGGTAACGGGTCTTTTTACTATTGTGCATCTAGCTAAGCAATTTTGGGGTGGGTTAGGACGTTGCTTTGTGCTTCTATCCATATTTCCTTGTTCATTTTAAAGCTAGGTTGGGTTAAGGGTAGTGTGCCACCCTTAAAATTTTACTGGTTTTCATATTTGTTGGCGCCGCCCGGTCCCCCCAGCCCCGAGACGGGTCGTATTTTTTATTTTCGCGAAAAAGCTCCCCAAACGCTTACTTACCTCTCTCTTTCCTCCTCCGCTGTCTCCCGCCCCTGCTTGCGAGGAAATTCAAGGCAAGAGGGGCGGGACCGGCATCGCGCCTGTGATTGGCTGAGCGGCAGCCAAGTCCGGACGCAGCGGCGGTCATTCATTGCGTGTAGGAAAGAGGAGAGGTAGTAAGAGTTTGGGAGCTTTTTGAAAATAAAAAATATGCGGTTTTGGGGCTAGGAGACCATGGGGGAACAACATATTAAGGGGTTTTAATGCTAGGGGGAAGTGATATAAACAGGAGGGAGAGGGAGAGAGAGGGAGGGGGAGGAGGGGGGAGTAAGGGCTGCAGTAGCGCATTGGCACCATATCTACCGGAGAGTGGCAATGTATGCATTGCAGAGTCCCTATATGGCACTCTTGCTGCCTCATGGTTGTGCAGGGTTTTTGGACCTTTGGTGGGGGGGGGAGGGAAGACTACTACAGTGCGAACCCTATGGAGCTGGGGATGCGAGGTAGGATTAACTACACTACCTGGTGGGGCCAGTAGTTGGGGGATTTATGTTTTTGGGGGTGGACAATGCCCTTTAATTGACTTTTTGCCCCCTAGTTACGGTTTTTATACGGCCCTGTAGTCTGTTCTGTTTCTCTCTGATTTAAAAATTTTAAAAGTTTTTTTTCTTTTTCCACCCCCATTTCCCCTTTTTATTTATACCCTACATTAAGCCGGCAGAGAGGACCTAATTTTTTTTACAACTAGTTTCCCTAACGGTATAAATTTAGAAAGTGTAATGGTTTTAAATTCTATTTAAAAAACGGTCGCTTCTGTTCAGTATCTTTACCCAGGACAAAGTTCCTAAAGCTGAACATAACTGGTTCACGAGAGGTGTTAGGAGCCATTTTATATGTGAATAACAAGCAACATCCGAAATAGAGGTGAGGGTTTCTGACACAACTGTCTGACATGTACAATGCTGTTTTAATAAAACCACCTTACTCTGGGCGTTCCTATAACACATCTTAGCACTATCCAATCACGCCCTTAACACCTGGCGTGATATGCTATTGGGATTTTTCCAGGTCATAATTGCCACAATTCTTGTACAAGTCATTCTTGTACTTTGAGAAAGGCCAGTCTGATGACTAGCGCAACGTCAAAACTTAAGTCCAGTTGATCTAACTGAATACAACAGATTTCCCGTTACCTCTCACCTGAAGGTTTATTAGATATTTTAATAATGGTTCTTAAATATCACCAGATCCAACAAACGCATTCTGTTCTAGTTAGGAACTTCTACCTCTGTGGATAGAAAATGCTCATATAGGAAATTAAGACTTTAAATACCTTAGAGGTGCTGGCATTTCCCTTACTACAGTCCAATCTATGTTAGGGTAGTTAAATCCCCCATAACCAGACATGCCCCATACCCATCACCTTCGCCAACTGCATATGGCGATTCATTTACCAACAATTTAACCCACCTACTATTCTGAATGGTATAACCTTCCTGGCCAAAATATGGTTGGTTCAAACGGTTTGTGACAGAGCAACTGGGGTCTGTAATTCATTAATAAATGAACTGTAAAATGAGAGTGTGGAGCCCATCTTTACTATACTCTAAAATATCTGTTTAAAAAGTAATGTACCCCAGGGAAGGGAGTCTGCCTGGCATGCAGTAATCTGTTTCCATTGCTAACAAACATTACTCACCCAATGAGTCAGTTCTGTGGATTTCCTTCATCACTTCTGTTAATGACACTGTTTTCTCTTTATATACTCCACCCTACAGACTAACACACTGGAAACATCCTTATGGCAAAACCGGTACCCACAATGTACAGTCACCACCCCGACAGACCAGCTCTACACGTTACTTAAGGACTAGGTACCCACAATTTTTACAGTCACCACCATACCAGACAGATCATAACGCTGTTACTAAGGCCTGGTCCCACAATGTTACAGTCCCAACCCGACAGACGATCATACGCTGTTTACTAGGCCTTGGCTACGACAACAATGTTACAGTCACCACCCAGACAGACAGATCATACACTTGTTTACTCAGGGCCGGGTACCCCACAATGTTAAAGTCACCACCCAGACGACAGATCATACACTGTTTCACTAAGTACTAGTACCCACCATGTTACAGTCACCCACCGCAGACGACAGATCATACGCTGTTACTAAGGCCTGGCACCCCAATGTTACGTCACCACCCCAGAACAGACGATCATACGCTGTTACTAAGGACTGGTACCCCACAATGGTTTACAGTCCCCACCCAGACAGACAGATCATACACTGTTACTTTAAGAGCCTGGCACCCCACTGTACAGTCACCAGGGCTCATACAGACAGATCATAACGCAGTTACTAAGGCCTGGTACAACACATGTTACAGTCACCACCCCGACAGACCAGATCATACACTGTTACTAAGGCCTGTACCCACATGTTACATCCCACCCCCGACCAGACAGATCATACGCTGTTACTAAGGCCTGGTACACACAATGGTACAGTCACCACCCAGACAGACGATCATATACACTGTTAGCTACTGCCGGTACCCCACAATGTTACCGTCATCACCACCCAGACAGCAGATCATACACTGTTAACTAAGGCCTGTACCCACAATGTACAGTCACCACTCCACCCAGACAGACAGATCATTAACTCTGTTCTAAGGATTGGTTACCCACAATTGTTTACGTCACCACCCAGACAGACAGATCAATACGTGTTACTAAGGCCTGGTACCCACAATGTTACAGTCACCACCCAGACAACAGATCATACGCTGTTACTAAAGGTTGGTACCCACATGTTACGTCACCACCCATACAACAGATCAACACTGTTACTAAGGCCTGGTACCACCCACATGTTTACAGTCACCACCCAGACAGACAGATCATAGTACGCTGTTACTAGCCTGGTACCACATGTTAACAGTCACCACCCAGACAGACAGATCATACCCTGTTCTAAGGCCTGGCACCCACAATGTTACAGTCACCAACCCGACAGACAGAGCGTACGCTGTTACTAAGGAACCTGGGTACCCACAATTGTTACAGTCACCACCCTGACAGACAGATCTACGCGGTCTAAGGCCGGCACCCACACTGTTACAGTCACCACCCAGACAGCAGATCATACGCGGTTACAAGCCTGGCACCCCAATGTTACAGTCACCACGCAGACAGACATATCGTACGCTGTTACTATGCCCTGGACCCACAATGTTAACGTCACCCACCCAGACAGACGAGAATCTACGCTGTTTACTAAGGAACGGACACACCATGTTACGTCACCACCCAGACGACAGATCATACACTGGTTTGACTAAGGACTAGTTCCCAAATGTTACAGTCACCACCAGACAGACAGATCATCCGCTGTTACTAAGGCCTGGTAACCCCCAATGTTACAGTCACCACCCCAGACAGACAGATCAATAACGCTGTTACTAAGGTCCTGGTACACACAATGTTACAGTCACCACCCAGACAGACAGATCATACACTGTTTAACTAAGGCCTGGTACCCACAATGTTCAGTCCCACCACCCAGAAGACAGATCATACACTGGTTACTAAAGGACTAGTACCCACATGTTTACGTCACCACCCAGACAGACCGATCATACGCTGTTACTAAGGCCTGCCTGGCACCACACAATGTGTACAGTCACCACCCCCAGACAGACAGATCATACGCTGTTACTAAGGACTGGTACCCCAATGTTCTAGTCACACCAGACAGACAGATCATATCACTGTTTACTAAGGCCTGGCCCCCACATGTTACAGTCACCACCCAGACATACAGATCATACGCAGTTACTAAGGCCTGGTACACAAATGTTTCCAGTCACCACCAGAACAGACAGATCACTCACTGTTCCTAAGGCCCTGGTACCACACATGTTACAGTCCACCACCCGACATACAGATCATACGCTGTTAAAAGAAGCCTGGTTACACACAATGTTACAGTCAACCCACCCAGACGACAGATCATACACTGTTACTAGGCCTGGCACCCACATGTTTACCGTCACCCGACCCAGACAGAGAACAGATCGTACGCTGTTACTAAGGACCTGGTACACACAATGTTACAGTACCCCCCGGACAGACGACATCAACGCTGTTACTAAGGCCTGGCACCCACAATGTTACAGTCACCACCCAGACAGACAGATCCATCGCTTGTTACTAAGGCCTGGCACCCCATGTTACAGTCACCACGCAGACAGACAGATCGTACGCGTTCTGAAGCCTGGTAACCCCAATGTTCAGTCACCCTCACCACCCCAGACAGACAGACGTACGCTGTTACTAAGGACTGGTACAACACAATGTATACAGTCACCACCACCACCCTGACCAGACAGATCATACGCTGTTACTAAGGCCTGTACCCACAATGTTACAGTCCACAACCCAGACAGACAGATCATTACAACTGTTACTAAGGCCGTGGTAACAACACAATGTACAGACATCCCCAGACAACAGATCGTAGCGGTTCCTAGGCATGGCACCCACAATGTTACAGTCACCACCCAGAACAGACAGATCATACGCTGTTACTAAGGCCTGGTACCCACAATGTTACAGTCCAACCCAGACCGACAGATCATACGCTGTTACTAAGGCCTGGCACCCACAATGTTACATTCCCCACCCAACAGACAGATCATACCCAGTACTAAGGCCCTGGTACCTCCAATGTTTACAGTCACCACCCAGACAGACCGAATCATAACGCCGTTTACTAAGGCCATCACCCACAATGTTTACGACAGTCAACCCCCACCCAGACAGACAGATCATACGCTGTTTACTAAGGCCTGGCAACCACACAACGTACAGTCCCACCCAGACGACTAAGATCCATACGGTGTTACTACGGCCTGGTACACACAATGTTATTCACCACCCAGACGACAGAATCATCGCTGTTTACTAAGGCCCTGGCACCCCCAATGTTACAGTCACCACCCAGCAGCCGATCATACCAACTGTTTACTAAGGACTGGTCCCCCCACATTGTTTTACAGTCAACCACCCAGACAGACAGATCATAACGCTTTTTCTAGGCCCTGTAACCCCAATGTTACAGTCACCACCACCCAACAGACAGATCAATCACTGTTACTAATGACTAGTACCTCACAATGTTAACAGTCAACCACCCAGACAGATCATACGCTGTTACAAAGGCCCTGGTACACCAATGTTACAGTCACCACCCATACAGATCATACGCTGTTTACTAAGGCCTGGTACACCCAATGGTACAGTCCACCACCCAGACAGAACAGATCATACACTGTTACTAAGGCCTGGCACCCACAATGTTCAGTCACCACCCAGCAACCAGATGTCCTGTTACTAAGCCTGGCAAACCCCACAATTTTACAAGTCACCACCCAGACAGCCAGATCGTACACTGTTACAAGGCCTGGTACACACAATGTCTACAGCTCACCACCCAGACAGACCGATCAACACTGTTACTAAGGCCCTGGGTACCCACAATGTTACAGTCACCACCCAGACAGACAGATCATAACGCTTTCTAGGACTGTAACACACAATTTTACAGTCCACACCTGACAGACAGATTCATAACGCTGTTACTAGGGGCATGGCACCCACATGTGACAGTCAAACCACCCAGACAGACAGATCATACGCTGTTACTAAGCTGGCACCCACAATGTTACAGTCACCACGCAGACAGACAGATCGTAGCTGTTAGCTACGGCTGGTAACCCACAATGTTACAGTCACCACCCAGACCGGAACAGATCGTACGCTGTTACTAAGGGACTGGTACACGCCAATGTTACAGTCACCACCCTGACCAGACGAATGTGCATTGATTATCTTTTCTATGTTTATACATATAGATATACTATATATACAGATAATATGATAATGTATGGGGCCTAGGAATGTGCATTGATTATCTTTTCTATGTTTATATATGTATGCCAGTGTGCAGATAATATGATATTGTATGCGGCCTAGGAATATGCATTGATTATCTTTTCTACGTTTGTATAAATATTTGATCAGATCAGTAGCACTTCTGCTAAATGTAGTTGTAAATTAGCCTAATTGGAGTGCTTTTACAATCCTTGTATTGTATGTATTTATTGGGAGGCCTGGTCAAGCCTCCATGTGGTAATAGCACCCCCAACACTCCCCTTTTATGGGAAGTCCTATGCCTTTAATATAAAGCACTGGATGGTCTCTTCCCTCATTTTTAAAAAGCCAATGGGCTGGGGGGAAGTGAGAAAGCCTGTTATATGGACCCGGTGTGTTACAATGAGAAATGAAAAAGTTTGCTAATGGTAATTGAAGTAAAAAGGTTAAAAGTTAGGACCTTCCAGACTGGGGTTACCTTGACGTGGTTGGAAGGCTTTTCATTCATGTGATCACAGCAATGTATACTAAAACCCCTTTGTTTATAAAGTATGCCAGTGTGCAGATAATATGATATTGTATGGGATGTACATTGATTATCTTCACTATGTTTATACATATAGATATCTATACTAATAAAAGGCAAAGCCCTCACTCACTCTTTCATCACTAATTCTCCAACTTGCCGTGGAGGCAGACGGCTTACAGATAATATGATATTGTATGGGGCCTAGGAATGTACATTGATTATCTTTACTATGTTTATATATATATAGATATACTGTATATACAGTATATCTATATATATATAAACATAGTAAAGATAATCAATGTATATCCTTCCTTTATATAAAATTATTTTCCATTTTGTGGAGGTTGCATTGAGTTTTTAGACTGTACTATGTAGGTGGGGGTAGGCTAAAATAATATTATACATAGTTACAGTGTATATTGTAATGTAAAAGGTATAACATGAATTACCGTATATACTCGAGTATAAGCCGAGGTTTTTGGTTTTTAAAATTTACCGTATATACTCGAGTATAAGCCGAGGTTTTTGGTTTTTAAAATAGGCCTTAAAAACCATCCTCGACTTATACTTGAGTCAATGCAAAAAATTGGTTGGAGGAAGCCATAAATGCACGTTACCGTTACCGCCGTTACCGCTGTTACCGCCGCAGGACACAGCCGGACACCGGAGGAAGAGAGGCAGAGGAAGAGAAGTTACTCCATTACGCCGCAGGACACAGCCGGACACCGGAGAGGCAGAGGCAGAGGGGGAGCAGTAAAGACGGGAGCGGCAAAGTGAGGCCGTGCGTGCGAGGGGGAGCAGTAAAGACGGGAGCGGCAAAGTGAGGCCGTGCGTGCACTCGCGCACGCGACGTAAGTGTGCACGCACGGACTTGGCTGACAGCACCGGCCTTAAGTGTTTCCGTAGAGCAGTCGTGCCAAATCGTGTGTTGATCTTGCCGCGTCTTATATGACGCAGACAAATGTTGCAAATCGCAACACACTTCAGGGATTATGGCCTCCGCTGCCCCTCCCTCTGTGATGTTCCTCATCCTCCAAACTTTCCTTATCCCTCATTGGTGGCACCCATTCATCGGATGTCATCTTAATTTTTGAGTGACTCCTTAGATGTTGATGAAGGTGTGTGCGATCTTTAAAACAGTTCCCACATTTAGAACAAAATAACGTTTTTTTTACCTTACGGATTCTCCTAGAATTAAGATTAGGAAAAATATCTTTCATACATTCTGGACAACAAAATGGCTTTCCTGCTACATATTCAATGTGTGCAAAATATTTCCCACAGTTAAAACATGTAAACATTTCTGCTGACAAGCTGTTATTTAGGTTACATCCCACGATAGTAGTAGATGTATCTGTTCCCTGTATCTGTTCTGTAAGTGTATTAATGCTGCAATCTGATTGGTTTTCAACTTCACATGAAGCCAACTTCTCTTTGATCCCATTGGATATATAATTATCTGACAAACTGTTATTTAGGTTACATCCCATGATAGTAGTAGATGTATCTGTTCCCTGTATCTGTTCTGTAAGTGTATTAATGCTGCAATCTGATTGGTTTCCTCCTTCCCAAGTTGGCTCCTCTTTAATGTCATTTGATATATAATTATCTGACAAGCTGTTACTTAAACTTAATCCCATATCTGAAGATGAAAAATCTGTGTTTTCTACTGGGTCTGTAATTGTAACGATTCTAAAATCAGAAATATCTTCACATGAAGCCGACTCCTCTTTAATCCCATTGGATATATAATTATCTAACAAGCTGTTATTTAGGTTACATCCCATGATAGTAGTAGATGTATCTGTTCCATGTATCTGTTCTGTAAGTGTATTAATGCTGCAACCTGATTGGTTTCCTCCTTCCCATGAAGCCGACTCCTCTTTAATCCCATTGGATATATAATTGTCTGACAAGCTGTTATTTAGGTTACATCCCATGATAGTAGTAGATGTCAGTATATGTATTAATACCAGTAATTCTCAATATTATATAGTATCCCCGTATCAACCAGAACTACTGTATATGTATTAATACCAGTCATTCTCAATATTATATAGTATCCCCGTACCAACCCCTGTACTGAGCCTGTACTGAGCCTGGGCATGCTCAGAAGAGGCAGACAGGGGATTAACATTCAGTCATTGGCTGTGATGTCAATTGTCAAATCCATAACTGACAGTTACTAACTGGAAGAACCAGGAAGCAGAAACAGGGGAAACAGGACATTGTACAGGATTTCAGGTTAGACTTGTATATTTCAGATTTCAAACCATCACCATTTAGGGTTTTGTAGGGTGATTTACCTCTATGTAAGTTTTTATTTTGGGGCTGGACTTGCCCTTTAAAGCTTTGAAATGATGAGTCAGGAGACGTTCTAGCTATTTAGACTTGTTTCTCTCACATTGAAGCATGCAGAGCCCTGTCATTAAAACACCAAGCGCTCTCTCCCTAAGGCTCCAGTAATGACAGATGAGCACGGTGCAGTTTTTAGTTCCCAAACTTTTACAGAGTACTTTGAACAAGCCTTGCTCATCATTCACAGACTGACTCGTCCAGCCAGAGTCTCCATGGAGTAGTTAAAGACCGGTGCTACCTGGGTATCTATCAGTCCATCATGAATACCTAACTCTATTAACATCCAGCTTTTCTAATTTATTGTTTTGCGAGAGTAAGTGTCGTTCCAATCCACGTTTTTATTCTCTTTATTGTTTCCTTTACAGTCCTTTCCTGATTGAATTCGAAACTGTGGGCTCCCAAAAGGAACCGAGCTCCATATTTTATCAGTTTATAGTTTATTAGCTTTTCCCAGATAACATTAGGAGATAGCCAGCCAATCGAGGCTTAAAAAAAGGGGACTTCAAATCTCTACTGCAATAACCACATTTTAAGTCATTTACATTTAGCTGCAGATTACAAGCCCCTGTTTCTACCCACTGAAAATAATTGAGTAGAAAAGGTTGGAGAACATCTGGTTATATTGGCAAAACGGGGGGGAAAGGACCAAACACAGTACGGCAGCAAGATACTGAGCAACCAGCCATCTAATGGGTTGATAACTACAGATGGGATGGGTCTCAAGGAAGATGGAAATCTAGCGGAAACCTAGAAGAAATCTTAAGGCTAAAAACATTTAACCTGAGATAAAGGCCAGAAACTGCTTTTTAGAACAATAAATCACTTTCTACAAGATTTTGTCATAAAAATACAGCATTATAAAGACATGAGAATATTTCCCTTACATGAACAGTCCAAAATCTCTTTCCACCCCCTCCCCTTAGCACAGAGGGATACAAAGTAGTTGATTAGAGAGCTGCTCTCTCTACTTGGATGAAGCACACTGGGCATGTCTGGACTGTAAAACTGGGAGCAGACAACAGTGCAACAATGCAAAATGCTGCTGCTTAATTAAAAGAAATAGTGGGTAGTGATCCTTCTCTTATTCCCTTGGTGCTCTGAGGATTGGAGCACCTTCTACTTGGGGTAAGATCCCTTTAATTGGGCATTCTCTGAAAAAAGTGGTATCCAGGATTGGATCAACTTTTAGTTTATCATTATGGAGAGGGTTCAGGGAAGGGCAACTAAAATGATAAAGCGAACGGGGAAGCTTGCGTGGGGATATGATTACTGTGTATAAATACATTAACGGGCCATACAATAAACTATCTGGGGCATTGTTCACCAACAGAACATGTCAGAGGACACGAGGACATCCCTTATGACTTGAAGAAAAGAAGTTTAGTCTTCAAGTTCGGAAAGGGTTTTCACTGTGAGAACGGTAAAGCTATGGAACTGTCTTTCATTGGAAGTTGTGATGGCTGGTTCATTGGTCAGTTTTAAAGGAAACCTGGATGAGTTTCTGAAAACAAGGAATGTTGCTGGTTCCTGGTATTGATACATAAAGTAGAATTCATCCAGAGACATTTCTAATTGCCACTTGGAGTCAGGAAGGAATTTTTTTACCCTTCATTTTTCTGGTGGTTTTTTTTGCCTTCCTCTACGTTAACAGATAGGCAGGAAGTGTGGGTATTGCTGAGTAGGTTGGACTGGATGGATGGATGTCTTTATTAGACCACAAATACTATAATATACTATACTATACATTAGGGCTTTAAGGTGAGAATTATTGTGGTTGCTGCCAAAATACCTGAACAAATTTTAATTTTGTATTTAGTTTTTCTTCGGTCATAGGGAGTTTTTAGAATGTTCAATGACATATTGTGGCCAGGAATCTTAAGGTTGTGTACTGTACACACTTTGAAATATTTAGACTTGAATGACCAGTCACCATATTTGACCCGCATGTCCACCCGAAAGCTCCATTTCAAATGCCCTTACTCCCCAGTTAGACACCCAACCCAGAATGAGGTAAGCTGCTGTCAGTAGGAAATATGCCTTCTAGGAAACTTTGACCGGTGTGGTTCCCCATAATAACAAACAAAACTCATTATTCCCCACTGAATCCAACCACTCCAGTAACTGGTTGTGTTTTTACCTTTGTCAGGTTGACACTTTACACCTTTGTCTTGGTTTATTTCCATTCCAGTTCTCTGTTCTCTTTTCTTTCAGCTTCTGTTTCTATTTGACCCATTTCCTATTTGTTTATTGTCATTTTCCTTTGTTTTCGTAAATCTTTTATTCGTTCCGTTATCGGTTTTGTTTATCGTGTCTCTGGAGCTCGATATTTAGATTTAATTTACTTGCGTATCTTTCCTATTTCTTTGTTGATAATTTATAAAGGTTTTTATCCTGTTGCCTTTCAATCGATGCAAACAGTTAAAGCTCCACGTAATTCCCCGGTTGGGAATATAGAATTACCTTCCAGTGATCTCTGGGTGGAGTGTACCTGTTACTGTTCCCAGTTCACCCAGCTGGGTTCCAACAAGCATTCAGTAGTCTGTAGGTCAGTCATATCAGATTGTCCTGTGTGTACCAGCCCAGAGTGAAACAGTTTGGACCCTTTTCTTAAGTGAATGATTCTCCTGTCTTTATAATGCTGTGTTTTTGGGAAGAAACCCAGTTCGAAAGACAAGTGATGTATTGTTTTAATCAGCCGTTTCTTGGATAAAAGTCAGATAAAAATGCGATTTGGAGTAAAGATTTTCTTTAAAGAGTATAAAAGCTGAAAATAACTTTAGGACAGAAGGCTGGAAATAATGAAGTCTCTACCTAATGCCATGTGTACTAACCTACATCTGCCAGTGTAGATATATCCACTCGGAGTGTTATATGACTGAGTGTAATATATGCACTACCCTTGTATGTAACATGTGTGTGTTCCCTGGTATGTAGCAATGTAATTCTAAAGCACCACAGAAGATGTGGCGCTATATCAATCCATAATAATAATTAAAAATTAATAATAATACTCTGAAGGTATCTAAAGTATCCCTCTAGGGGTCACCATCTTTCTGGAGGAAATGTCTATAGACATGTTAAAGGGCATGTTTTCTTTAGTGTAGGGGACCCTCTCCTACCCCCAAACCTCTGCTTGCATGAAACTGCAGGCAGTGGGCAAGACCGGCAGCCGATGTGGCTGCTAGCAGTGTAGAATGCCGGGGGAATGAGGCTTTGTAAGTATAGTTCGAATTATTTATTTTACACACAAATACAGCGGTTGGGGGTGAGAGAGGGTCCCCTACATTACAAAAAAACATTTTTACGCTATGACACCAGGCAGCAAAAAGGGATTGGAAGGGAGGAGGGTAAAGGGCTGCACTGAGCAAGCCAAAAACCTCTCAGAGGACAGGAAATGCTTTCCCTCCCAGCCAGACTCCTACTCTTTACTTTCTAGGACTTTGGGCAGACATTTCAGGAGAACCATTTGGAGCAGAGAGGTCAGGTAAGGATTTTTAAACACTGCACAGTGGGGCCAGAAGTGGGGGAGAATTTAGTTTTGGGGGTGGGCATGCCCTTTAAGCAGCTTCAGACTCCCCTTTGGGTGTCCTTCTTTACGGACCATGGTAACATTTCCATCCTATACCCACTGCTATAAATTATATAGCAAGTATAGAAAGTCTCTTATCACAGATGGGAATCATCAATATAGGCACAAAGTCCTTTTCAAATCCATATCATTATTACTAATCAGTTCTATTGCATTATGCCAGAGGATTTTCTATGCAGCTTTACGGGACACTAAGTCTAGGTATGCACAGGCAGGTTTTTCTGACAAACCGACTGATATTTCCGTGTATTGGTCATGGTGCTGAAAAACCTGCAGCATTTTCATTTTCGCCGGCGGTCGATGTCGGTAGTTCGTTCGGCCAGATTGGATATTTGCCGCACATATTGCCTATACTTCAGGCAGGCTTCTTTTTGGATGTGCACTAGGCTTCTAATTTCTGTATGTATTGAATTAATTTGGTCTCTAGTTGCACTCTGCGTGGATGTATACTATCCCATCTCTGTATATATATTACTGATTCGTACTGATCATCCGCTCGCTATAAAATACTCAGCGTCAGGGGGCGTGGCAATAAGCGCACTTGCTCACAAGGGACTTGTAGACTACATGGGCTGTGGGTTGTACTGGCAACAACATGGAAACCTTCTTAGTTATAGAATCTATTACTCACATGTACTAAATGCAACTTACTAGAGAAGAATCTTACAATGTATTGGTGTTCTGGGGAGAAAAACTTTCACATTAGGATTAAAAAAATAAGTATAGTTCTCCTTAAAACCCTCAGGATTTCCTTCCCTGCAGTCGGGCAGTCCCAGTCACATCAGGACATCTGGCAGCCCTGCTCCTACCTTCCAGAACATCTTTCATGTAGATTTCCTTCCCATGTAACACAGACTACGGTGAATCTAGGAAAATGTGATGAAATCAGTGGAGGAGTCTCATATACTGCAGCTAATGTTTCTTGTTTTCCATTGATGTCAATTGCCTGATTCATGTAGAAATAGGCTGTAACATAACACAGTGAATTACTTCGTAGGAGTCTATTGTGTTGCTCTCCATGGGTCGCACAATATCACAATAATAGTGCGTAAATATAAAGCTGGATCTGTTGCAAGTTGTTAGAGGTATTAGAGGGCATCACACAATAAAGGGACAGACAAAACCCAACAGCCTTTGTTATATTAAAACACCCAGCCTTTCACTGACAGGCAATGGAGAGTTTGCCCTACGAATCTCTAGTCTCATTTCTCCTGTGTGAGTGCACATTGGGTTGTTAGATTCTCATTAATACAGGGGATTCAGCCGATAATTCTGATTAGTGAAGTGTCTTAATATCTCTCGTGATTACTGCACTGTGTGATTTGCCATTTGCAATGTTCCCTGGTATGTTCCCTGATGTTCACATCAGTCTACAGAGGTCCAAGGTGTCACATTGGAGAACTGTTATCTCATCAATGACCCCAAGCCCTTGGACATCTCTGCTGCTGCAATAAACCTGCACAGTCTCAGCAACACTGTGGGTCAATAGTCCAGCACTGTATCAGTATGTAAGGCGATAATAAAATGGGGGTACTTAATTTGCTCCAGAGCCTGTCCGCCTTACTCAAATTCTAAGCACAAGACACTTATTTATCAGGAGTGGGCCCTCACATATGTTGGAGGCAGGGTCTTGCTGAACTACCACTCTAGGTAGAATGCAATAAATGGGCGCCAGTTATTGAACTTAAATGGTATCTTATTTATTACCAGAACAATATTAATAAGGCTTGCAGTTAGCACAATAGAGGTGACATAGTATGGCACAGATATCACATAAATACTCACAAACCAGAGGGATCAGAAACAGCATAAATAACAATCAGCTTGTTAGTGCCACCCCAGCTCTTAGTGGAATCTTTTACCCCTATGTCTGGCACTATGTCCCTATTGTTGGGTGGTATACCCAGGACTCTAGTCCTTACTAAATCTCCTTGTTGGAGCTCAGGCTGCTCAATAGCTATCCTACTCCTATCTATCACTCCTGGAGTATAAAGGAATTTATAAAAGAATCTAATCTCATATTAACTGGGCCTACCTGTTATCTAGATCCCAGGCTCTTCCCCTCTCCTTTAGGCTGGGTACACATGGCCGGACTATTTGTACCAACCAAGCACTCGCTACGAGCGTTCGGCCAGGACAAATGTCTGTTGGTCGCGGCAAATTCGGCCGCACGATCGATCGGAATTTTCCGAAGTGTGATGCTTTTGGAATTCAAACTATAAAACTTACAAAGAGTACCCTCAACTTACCTTTCTTCTTCAGGAGAAACATGCAGGGTAATTGTCTGTTTATAAACCTAATACACTGCACTGGAGCATGCTGCCATTTAAAAGTAAAAAATGTATCAGTGATTGTACATTAAAATGTATCTGCTATATGTGAATTCTGAGAAAACTGATACTAGATTCTAAGCATTTTGTATAAACCACAACAAATAACTCCTGCATATATGTACATAGTAACATAGTAATTGAGGTTGAATAAAGACATACATCCAAACTTTTCACCCTCTATTTTAACCCTACCAAACAGTTGATCCAAAGTAAGGCAAAAAAAAAAAAAAAAAAAGCTTAAAAAAAAAAGGGGGGGGGTCCTTCTTGACTCCAAATGGCAATTGGAAAGTATCCCTGTACCAACCAGAACTACAGTATACATATTAATACCAGTTATTATCAATATTATATAGTATCCCTGGATCAACCAGAACTGCAGTATATGTATTAATACCAGTAATTCTCAATATTATATAGTATCCCCATACCAAGCAGAACTACAGTATATGTATTAATACCAGTAATTCTCAATATTATATAGTATTCATGTACCAAGCAGAACTACAGTATATGTATTAATACCAGTAATTCTCAATATTATATAGTATCCCCATACCAAGCAGAACTACTGTATATGTATTAATACCAGTAATTCTCAATATTATATACTATCGCTGGATCAACCAGAACTACAGTATATATATTAATACAAGTAATTCTCAATATTATATAGTATCCCTGTACCAACCAGAACTACAGTATATGTATTAATACTAGTAATTCTCAATATTATATAGTATCCCTGTACCAACCTGAACTACAGTATATGTAATAATACCAGTAATTCTCAATGTTATATAGTATCCCTGTACCAACCAGAACTACAGTATATGTATTTATACCAGTAATTCTCAATATTATATAGTATCCCTGTACCAACCTGAACTACAGTATATGTATTAATACCAGTAATTCTCAATATTATATAGTATCCCTGTACCAACAAGAACTACAGTATATGTAATAATACCAGTAATTCTCAATATTATATAGTATCCCTTGTACCAACCAGAACTACAGTATATGTATTAATACCAGTAATTCTCAATATTATATAGTATCCCTGTACCAGTCAGATCTACAGTATATGTATTAATACCAGTAATTCTCAATATTATTTAGTTTTAGAAACGTATCCAGCCCACTTTTAAAGGTATTCAATGAACTTGCCATTACCACATCTGCTGGAGGGCAGTTCCACAGTTTCCCTGTTCTTACTAAAGAAACCTTTCCTGAAGATGAAACTTCTTTTCTTAAAGGATGTCCACGAATCCTCTGATATGACCGATTAGTGAACAATGCACCAGAGAATTTATTGTATGGCCCATTAATATATTTGTATATGGTTATCATATCCCCACGCAAATGTTGCTTCTCTAATGTAAACAGCCCTAACTTGTCATGCCATAGATTTAGCGTTTATCTTTGACATCCAAAGTTTAGAGACGGAAATACAAAATGCAAGGTTTTGATGGTCGAAATTTCAGTAGTTCCGCATTGATATTCCATCAGTAGTTTAAAAGGGTGGAACTTTGTTTATTATGAAGAAAAACACATTATGTAGTTATAACACATTACTGTAGTTATGATAATAAACACATCACTGTAGTTATGATAATAAACACATTACTGTAGTTATGATAATAAACACATTTACTGCAGTTATAATAATAAACACATTACTGTAGTTATGATAATAAACACATTACTGTAGTTATAATAATAAACACACTGCTGTAGTTATGATAATAAACACATTACTGTAACTATGATACTAAACATATTACTGTAGTAATATGTTTAGTGATAATGATAATAAACAGGTTACTGTAGTTAAAATAATATGTATGTATTTAGAAGGTGCCACTTGGGTACATAGCACTGTACATTATAAAATACAGACTATACAAACAAGGAGAAAAGTGCAAGCCATTATACAGATACATAAAAATAAAATATAATTTCATACATAGGTTAAGAACACATATAAATATAAATTATGAAGAAAACAGCATGCCTTGACACATTAGGAATGAGATCCCTGCCACGAAGAGCTTACAATCTTCTTATAATAATATACACATTACTATAGTTATGATCATAAACACATTACTGTAGTTATTATAATAAACACATTACTATAGTTATGATCATAAACACATTACTGTAGTTACGATAATAAACACATTACTGTAGCTACGATAATAAACACATTACTGTAGTTATAATAATAAACACATTACTGTAGGCTCCGATCAAACCATGTACGGGCCACCCAGAACTAACAACAGATATGGTGGAATACCAAGTAATTCATCAATATTATATAGTATCCCCTGGATCACCAAACTACAGTATCGGTATTCAATACCAAGTCAATTATCATGATATAATACTCCCCGTAACAACAACCAGAAATACGACGGATATCTGTAATGAATACCCACAGTCAGTCTTCAATATTATATAGATCCCCACGTACCAACAACAAGCTCACATTATATGTATTAAATAACCATTAATTCTCATATTATAATAGATTATCAACCTGGATCAACCTGAGACTACTGTATATGTATTAAATCCAGTAATTCCTCATATCCACCTATAGTTATCTCTTGTACAACCATAACTAAAAACACGGTATATGTAATCAATAACCAATAATTCTCATATTTTTATAAGTATCCCCAGTACCGCACCCGCATAACTCCCGTATATGTATTAATACCAGTAATTCTCACTATTATATTTCTCTCCCGTACAAACCAGAAACTACAGTATCGCATACTTAATCTACGTAACTCCATACAATTTATATAGTAGTCCCCCGTACCCACAGAAACTCACAGTAGATGTGATTATAACCATTATCTCGCCAATATTTATTCGATATCCCTGTAACCCCAAAACCAAACTAGCCAACCCTATATGTATAATGACACCCGGTACCTTACGCATATATATAGTAGTAGCCTGCGCGACATGTACCAACAGAAACTCAGATATATGTGTCCATAAATACCACAGTAATTCGTGCAAATATTATATGAGTATCCTGTACCCAAACCAGACTCAGTCATCTGTCATCAATAAAATACTCAATAATTCTGCAATATATATAATAGTATTCCTGTACCAACTGGCCCGAAACTACAGGATATGTAATAATCCAGTAATATGCCTCAAGAGTATATAGTATCCATGTACCAACCAAACTAACAGTATATGTATAGCCCTAACATAGCACTCAATTCTCAATATTATAGTACCGTAATGCCCTGTAGCCAACCAGAACTACGGTATAATAATGTATTAATACCAACCACTTAATTCTCAAATATTAGATAGTACTACCCTGCGATCAACCAGAGACTCAGTATATTGTACGATAATACCATAATTATAATTAATATAATACTCCCCAGTAGACCACAACCAGAACACTATTATATGTAGATTAATACCAAGTCATTCTCAATATGTATCACATAGATATCAAAACCCCAAGTACCAACAGAAACTAACAGTATATGTATTAAATACCAGTAATTCTCCAATATATATAAGTTCAACCTGGATCAACCTGAACTACTGTATATTGTATTAAATACTAGTAATTCTCAATATTATATAGTTTCTTGTACCACCAGAACTACAGTATGTGTATTCATAAATCCAATAATTCTCAATATTTTATAGTATCTCTCCCCGTACCAACCAGACTCCAAGTA
The DNA here is from genome assembly GCA_019447015.1 of Hymenochirus boettgeri. NCBI lineage: Eukaryota > Metazoa > Chordata > Amphibia > Anura > Pipidae > Hymenochirus > Hymenochirus boettgeri. The sequence goes on along the minus strand of JAACNH010000011.1, from coordinate 1,978,558 downwards.
TATGTATTAATTACCAGTAATTCTCAATATTATATAGTCTCCCCCGTAACAACCAGAACTACAGTAATATGTTTTAATACCAGTAATTCTCAATAATTATATAGTATCCAATCCTGTTCCCCGTACCAACCAGAACTACAGTAAGTGTATTACTACCAGTAATTCTCAATTTATATTGTAATCCCCTTACCAACCAGAACTACAGTATATGTAATAATACCAGTAATTCTCAATATTATATAGTACCATGTACGCACCAGAACTACTACAGTATATGTATAATCCCAGTAAATTCTCAATATAATATAGTATTTCCTGTACGCAACCAGAACTACTTATATGTATCAATACCAATAATTCTCAATTTATATAGTATTCCTGTACCAACCAAACTACAGTATATGTAATACCCAGTAATTCTCAATATCTATAGTATCCCTGTACCAACCAGAACTAATATATGTAATAATCCAAGTAATTCTCAATATTATATAGTAATCCCTGTACCAACCAGAACTACCGTATATGTATTAATATACCAGTAATTCTCATATTATATAGTATTCCTACAACGCTGGACTCCAAATGTCTGCGCGCAAACACTCAGTATATTGGTCACTTAATACCAGTAATTATCATTAATATAATATCCCCGGTACACCCAGACACTCCACCTGAACTATGTCTCTAATCACCAATCATATCTCAATATTATATGTATCACCCGTTAAACACCCAGAATACAGTATATTGTATTAATACAGTAAAAGCTCTCATATTATATAGTACGTCCCTGGATCCAGCCCCATAGAACTACTTTTATCATTATATCAATCACACACGTAATTTCATCCAATATTATAAAAAATAGGATTCTTTGTACCAACCAGAACCACAGTATATGTACAATACCATAATTCATCAATATTCTCACTGATACTCCTGTACAACCAGACACCTACAGTCATATGTATATACGCACAGCTAATTCTCAATAGTTGCGTCCCATAGTCAATTCCCCCTGTAACACCAACCAATCACTACACGTAATTTACTCACATAATAACCAAATATTCTCCGAATATTTATATATATTCCCTTCAACCAAACTACGTATATGTAAATAATCACCAGTAATTCTCAACATATTATAGTCCGTATCCAGTAACCAACCATCACGAACGTAATCCTGTAATAATACCAGTAAATTCCTCATATTTCTATATCACGCCCTAGTACCAAAACCAGTGAACTCACAGTAATGTGTTAATAACCAAGTAAATTGCCTCAATATTATATAGTAATCCCTGGATCACCAGACTACAATATATGGTATTATGGGCCAAAATACACGACAGCTAAATTTATCATTACTCTGCCTATAATATTTGCACAGCGCTAACCAAACCAAGAACTGCACCTCGTAATGATGTACCTAATCCAAGTCATTCTCAATAATTAGAATATCGTATCGGGCCATGGCCCGCCGAGCCAACCCAGAACTAAACCGTAATAATGTATATAATACCAACAGTAATCTCTCAATGATTATATAGTATCGGCTCGCTCGCATCAACCATGGAACTACTGTGATATGTTATTAATACCATTATATCTCAGAATATTTACTATAGGTCATCCCCTAGGATAACCAAGAACCACAAGTAGATTGGGCCTATTAAATACCAGTCAGTTCTCATCTTATATAGCATACGCCATACCACGCAGAACTCACATTTCCTAAATTTATTAATACAGTCATTCATCAATATCTATATAGATCCAGGCCCAACGGCCAGCCGTTGGCCCCCCGATCCCAACCCAGAACTACGGTAATCATGTATATACCAGTAATCCAAATATATCATATAGGTATGCCCCTGTAACCGCTACACCACAGAAACTCCACAGTATATGTTATTAATGAAACTTAACAGCATATCGATCAATATTAGTATAGTATCCCTGTACCAACCAGAACTACAGCCTAGAGTAATAATACCAGTAATATCATCAATATTATATCCGTATCCCTGTACCACCAGAACTTACAGTATAATGTATTTTAAAAAATACCAGTAAACTTCTCAAATTAATTTATATAGTAACCCTGGATCCCCAAACTCCACAGTTATGTATTAATACCATTAATCCTCAAATATTCATAGTGGCCAACACATCCCTGGTTACCCCAAACCAAGAACGTACAAGTAATTGTAATACTAACCCAGTCAACTCTCAAATATATCGTATAACGCTATCACCTGGAATCAACCATAAACTAAAAGTAACTATGTATTATACCAGTAATATCCTCAAATATTATAATCGTATCAACTGTACACCAGAACTACACGTATATTAATAAATAACCAGTCAACTCTTCATATTGATCGTGTCAGTCATCCCTACCAACCTAATGGCCCTACAAGTACTATGTATTAAAATACCATTCATTCGCCCAATATTAATATAGTAGAAACCCCCATACCACTCCCAAAGAAACATACATATACTTAGTTTAAACCATAGTCTCAATATTATTGTATCCCCGTACAACCATAACTCACTGTATAAATGGATCTAGATAACAGTATATCTCAGATAATTGCATATAGTATCACCTGTACCAACCAGAATCCTCACCGATAATGTATTCGAAACACACCAGTAATTTCTCAAAATGAATTATAATAGATATCTTCGCCCCTGTACCAAACGCGAGAGCTGCCCAGTCTGATGTATAAGTACCCAGAGTATTCGCTCCTCAATTTATCAGTATCACCGGTAACCCACCCAGAACTACCCAGATCTATGTAAAATTAATACCAGTAATATCTCAATATTGACCATAGTACGCCCTGTCCAACCAGAGCTACAGTATATGTATTTAATAGCCAGTAATAATCTCAATATTAATAGTATCCACTGTACCAAACCCATCTACACGTATATGTAGTTAATCCCAGTAAATTCTACAATATTATAATAGCTACTCCCCTCCCCCGTACCAAACCAGCAACTACCGTATAATGTATTGACCTCCCCAGTATTCATCAATATTATTTATAGTACATCCCCGTACAACAACACAGACTTGCAGTAATTTATATAATCCATAATTCTCAATCTAATCTCCGTATCCTCACCCGTACAGACCAGAACACAGTATATGTATTAACTAGCCCCAGTTAATTCGTCAATATTATTAATTGTATGCCCCATGTAACGCAAACAAGGCGCACTCACAGTATAATGTATTATACCAAGTGGCGCTCAGTCCCAACTTTATATAGTATCCACCGTATCCAACCGAGAACTACATTCCTTGTATACCATACCAGTAATGTTCTACATATTAATTATAGTATCGCCACCCCGTCACCAACCAGAACTTACAGTAATATGTCACTTACTACCAGATAATTCTCAACTATTTTATCGTATCGGCCAACCCAACTCCCCCGTACCAACCGAACTACAGTATATGTATTAATAACCACATTAATTCTCAATCATTATCATAGTCTCTCCCCGCTACAAACCAGAATGCGGGACACGTATATGTATTAATACCAGTAATTCTCATTATTATATATAGTCGCCCGTACCACCCAGAACTACAAGAGATGTATTAATCCCAAGTAATTCTCAATATTCTATTGTATCCCTGTACCCAACCAGAACATACAGTATATGTATTAATACCATAAATTCCCCCAATATTATATAGTATCGACCCCGTGAGCGCCACCCCACAGAACGAAATTAATATTTATTACTACAGTTTATTCTCAATATTATTTGTCACAGACCCCATAACCCAACCAAACTACAGTATATTTATTAATATACCAGTATTTCTCAATATATATAGTATCCTGTACCAACCAAACTACAGTATATGTAGAAATAGGGCTCATTTTCAATATATATATTGTATCCCTGTACTCCCAACAAACGACAGTCTATGAATTAATACCAAGTATTTCTCAACATTATATAGTATCACCCCGTCCTAACCCAAAACTCGTAAGTGTATTTAATAACCAGTCCATCTCAATATTCATAATAGTAATCACACTGTATCCAACCCGAACTACAGTATATGTATTCACAATAAAGGTCAACTCTTTTTTAACTCTCTGATATACTAAGCATTTTAGGGGTTAGACTTGCTTGGTTCTGCTATCCATATTTCATTTTCCTTTCTATTTTCAGGCTAGTTTAAAAGGGTATGTCCCCCTTAATTGTACTTTTTAATATGTTGTTCCCCCTGGTCCCCCAGCCCCAACCGCATAGGCCTTTTATTATTTTCAAAAAGCGTCCCCCAAACTCTTACTTACCGCTCCATCTTTCCTCCGCGCGCTCCCGGCCCCTCTGCTTGCGAGGGAAATGCAATCAGAGGGGCCGGGACCGGCAATCGCGCCTGTGATTGGCTGAGCGGGCAAGCAATCACGGACGCAGCTGGCGGTCATTCGTCTCACAGTGGAGGAAAGAGGCGAGTAACCAAGAGTTTGTAACCCGGCCCGGAGACTTTTGTTGTTCAACACTAAAAAATATTCGGTTGGGCTGGGAGACTGGGGGGACACACATATTTAAAGGGGTTTTAGTCTAGGGGGACAGGGATGTATAACAGGAGGGAGAGGGAGAGAGAGGGAGGGGGTGGAGGGAGGGCGGGAGCAGGTGTGGGTGCGTCCGGCAGCGCAAGGGTCACAAACCATATCTACCGTCGTCAAGGCTACCAGCGAGCCCTATATGGACTCTGCTAGCCTCCTGGTGGGCAGTTTTTGGGACTTGAGTGTCCGGGGGGGGGGGGACCGCCGCAAGCAGAGGGGCGGGGGACGGATTCGCGCTGTGGAGGTGAGCGGCAGCCATCACGGACGAGCTGGCGGTCATTTCAGTGCAGCGGAGGAAAGAGGAGAGGTAGTAAGGTTTGGGGAGCTTTTTTTGAAAATAAAAAATATGCGGTTGGGGAGTGGGGAGACATGGGGGCGGGGAAGGGGGAACACCATATTTTAAAGGGGTTTATGCTAGGGGGAGGGATAGTAGAACAGGCGGGAGAGGGGAGGGAGAGGAGGGGGGTTATGTTGGAGGGGGGCGAAGAAGAAGGGCGGCAGTACGCATGGCAAAATATCTCCCGGAGGCAATTTGGTAGCAGGCAGAGCCCTATCTGGGACTCTGCGAGCCTCTGGTGGGGCAGTTTTTGGGACTTGGGGGGGGGGTGGAGACGTACAGACTACAGGAGAACCCTATGGAGCTGGGATGCGAGGTAAGGATTAAACTACACTACATGGTGGGGCCAGTAGTTGGGGGGATTATAGTTTTGGGGGTGGACATGCCCTTTAATTGACTTTTTGCACTCCTAGTTACGGTTTTTATACCCCCTGTAAGTCTGTTCTGTTCTCTCTGATTTAAAAATTTTAAAAGTTTTTTTCTTTTTCCCCGAGCATTAAGCCAGGCAGGAGAGGACCTAATTTTTTTACACTAGTTCCCTAAAGGTATAAATTTAGAAAGGTAATGGTTTAATATCTATTTAAAAGCGGTCCGCTTCTGTTCAGTATCTTTACCAAGGACAAAGTCTAAAAGCTGAACATAACTGGTTCAAGAGAGGTGTTAAGGAGGCCATTTATGTGAATAAAAAGAAACCAAGCCTAAATAGAGGTGGAGGGGTTCGACACCAACTGTCTGACATGTACAATGCTGTTTTAACACCTTACTCTGGGCGTTCCTATAACACGCTCCGATCAAACCATGTACGGGCCACCCAGAACTAACAACAGATATGGTGGAATACCAAGTAATTCATCAATATTATATAGTATCCCCTGGATCACCAAACTACAGTATCGGTATTCAATACCAAGTCAATTATCATGATATAATACTCCCCGTAACAACAACCAGAAATACGACGGATATCTGTAATGAATACCCACAGTCAGTCTTCAATATTATATAGATCCCCACGTACCAACAACAAGCTCACATTATATGTATTAAATAACCATTAATTCTCATATTATAATAGATTATCAACCTGGATCAACCTGAGACTACTGTATATGTATTAAATCCAGTAATTCCTCATATCCACCTATAGTTATCTCTTGTACAACCATAACTAAAAACACGGTATATGTAATCAATAACCAATAATTCTCATATTTTTATAAGTATCCCCAGTACCGCACCCGCATAACTCCCGTATATGTATTAATACCAGTAATTCTCACTATTATATTTCTCTCCCGTACAAACCAGAAACTACAGTATCGCATACTTAATCTACGTAACTCCATACAATTTATATAGTAGTCCCCCGTACCCACAGAAACTCACAGTAGATGTGATTATAACCATTATCTCGCCAATATTTATTCGATATCCCTGTAACCCCAAAACCAAACTAGCCAACCCTATATGTATAATGACACCCGGTACCTTACGCATATATATAGTAGTAGCCTGCGCGACATGTACCAACAGAAACTCAGATATATGTGTCCATAAATACCACAGTAATTCGTGCAAATATTATATGAGTATCCTGTACCCAAACCAGACTCAGTCATCTGTCATCAATAAAATACTCAATAATTCTGCAATATATATAATAGTATTCCTGTACCAACTGGCCCGAAACTACAGGATATGTAATAATCCAGTAATATGCCTCAAGAGTATATAGTATCCATGTACCAACCAAACTAACAGTATATGTATAGCCCTAACATAGCACTCAATTCTCAATATTATAGTACCGTAATGCCCTGTAGCCAACCAGAACTACGGTATAATAATGTATTAATACCAACCACTTAATTCTCAAATATTAGATAGTACTACCCTGCGATCAACCAGAGACTCAGTATATTGTACGATAATACCATAATTATAATTAATATAATACTCCCCAGTAGACCACAACCAGAACACTATTATATGTAGATTAATACCAAGTCATTCTCAATATGTATCACATAGATATCAAAACCCCAAGTACCAACAGAAACTAACAGTATATGTATTAAATACCAGTAATTCTCCAATATATATAAGTTCAACCTGGATCAACCTGAACTACTGTATATTGTATTAAATACTAGTAATTCTCAATATTATATAGTTTCTTGTACCACCAGAACTACAGTATGTGTATTCATAAATCCAATAATTCTCAATATTTTATAGTATCTCTCCCCGTACCAACCAGACTCCAAGTATATGTATTAATTACCAGTAATTCTCAATATTATATAGTCTCCCCCGTAACAACCAGAACTACAGTAATATGTTTTAATACCAGTAATTCTCAATAATTATATAGTATCCAATCCTGTTCCCCGTACCAACCAGAACTACAGTAAGTGTATTACTACCAGTAATTCTCAATTTATATTGTAATCCCCTTACCAACCAGAACTACAGTATATGTAATAATACCAGTAATTCTCAATATTATATAGTACCATGTACGCACCAGAACTACTACAGTATATGTATAATCCCAGTAAATTCTCAATATAATATAGTATTTCCTGTACGCAACCAGAACTACTTATATGTATCAATACCAATAATTCTCAATTTATATAGTATTCCTGTACCAACCAAACTACAGTATATGTAATACCCAGTAATTCTCAATATCTATAGTATCCCTGTACCAACCAGAACTAATATATGTAATAATCCAAGTAATTCTCAATATTATATAGTAATCCCTGTACCAACCAGAACTACCGTATATGTATTAATATACCAGTAATTCTCATATTATATAGTATTCCTACAACGCTGGACTCCAAATGTCTGCGCGCAAACACTCAGTATATTGGTCACTTAATACCAGTAATTATCATTAATATAATATCCCCGGTACACCCAGACACTCCACCTGAACTATGTCTCTAATCACCAATCATATCTCAATATTATATGTATCACCCGTTAAACACCCAGAATACAGTATATTGTATTAATACAGTAAAAGCTCTCATATTATATAGTACGTCCCTGGATCCAGCCCCATAGAACTACTTTTATCATTATATCAATCACACACGTAATTTCATCCAATATTATAAAAAATAGGATTCTTTGTACCAACCAGAACCACAGTATATGTACAATACCATAATTCATCAATATTCTCACTGATACTCCTGTACAACCAGACACCTACAGTCATATGTATATACGCACAGCTAATTCTCAATAGTTGCGTCCCATAGTCAATTCCCCCTGTAACACCAACCAATCACTACACGTAATTTACTCACATAATAACCAAATATTCTCCGAATATTTATATATATTCCCTTCAACCAAACTACGTATATGTAAATAATCACCAGTAATTCTCAACATATTATAGTCCGTATCCAGTAACCAACCATCACGAACGTAATCCTGTAATAATACCAGTAAATTCCTCATATTTCTATATCACGCCCTAGTACCAAAACCAGTGAACTCACAGTAATGTGTTAATAACCAAGTAAATTGCCTCAATATTATATAGTAATCCCTGGATCACCAGACTACAATATATGGTATTATGGGCCAAAATACACGACAGCTAAATTTATCATTACTCTGCCTATAATATTTGCACAGCGCTAACCAAACCAAGAACTGCACCTCGTAATGATGTACCTAATCCAAGTCATTCTCAATAATTAGAATATCGTATCGGGCCATGGCCCGCCGAGCCAACCCAGAACTAAACCGTAATAATGTATATAATACCAACAGTAATCTCTCAATGATTATATAGTATCGGCTCGCTCGCATCAACCATGGAACTACTGTGATATGTTATTAATACCATTATATCTCAGAATATTTACTATAGGTCATCCCCTAGGATAACCAAGAACCACAAGTAGATTGGGCCTATTAAATACCAGTCAGTTCTCATCTTATATAGCATACGCCATACCACGCAGAACTCACATTTCCTAAATTTATTAATACAGTCATTCATCAATATCTATATAGATCCAGGCCCAACGGCCAGCCGTTGGCCCCCCGATCCCAACCCAGAACTACGGTAATCATGTATATACCAGTAATCCAAATATATCATATAGGTATGCCCCTGTAACCGCTACACCACAGAAACTCCACAGTATATGTTATTAATGAAACTTAACAGCATATCGATCAATATTAGTATAGTATCCCTGTACCAACCAGAACTACAGCCTAGAGTAATAATACCAGTAATATCATCAATATTATATCCGTATCCCTGTACCACCAGAACTTACAGTATAATGTATTTTAAAAAATACCAGTAAACTTCTCAAATTAATTTATATAGTAACCCTGGATCCCCAAACTCCACAGTTATGTATTAATACCATTAATCCTCAAATATTCATAGTGGCCAACACATCCCTGGTTACCCCAAACCAAGAACGTACAAGTAATTGTAATACTAACCCAGTCAACTCTCAAATATATCGTATAACGCTATCACCTGGAATCAACCATAAACTAAAAGTAACTATGTATTATACCAGTAATATCCTCAAATATTATAATCGTATCAACTGTACACCAGAACTACACGTATATTAATAAATAACCAGTCAACTCTTCATATTGATCGTGTCAGTCATCCCTACCAACCTAATGGCCCTACAAGTACTATGTATTAAAATACCATTCATTCGCCCAATATTAATATAGTAGAAACCCCCATACCACTCCCAAAGAAACATACATATACTTAGTTTAAACCATAGTCTCAATATTATTGTATCCCCGTACAACCATAACTCACTGTATAAATGGATCTAGATAACAGTATATCTCAGATAATTGCATATAGTATCACCTGTACCAACCAGAATCCTCACCGATAATGTATTCGAAACACACCAGTAATTTCTCAAAATGAATTATAATAGATATCTTCGCCCCTGTACCAAACGCGAGAGCTGCCCAGTCTGATGTATAAGTACCCAGAGTATTCGCTCCTCAATTTATCAGTATCACCGGTAACCCACCCAGAACTACCCAGATCTATGTAAAATTAATACCAGTAATATCTCAATATTGACCATAGTACGCCCTGTCCAACCAGAGCTACAGTATATGTATTTAATAGCCAGTAATAATCTCAATATTAATAGTATCCACTGTACCAAACCCATCTACACGTATATGTAGTTAATCCCAGTAAATTCTACAATATTATAATAGCTACTCCCCTCCCCCGTACCAAACCAGCAACTACCGTATAATGTATTGACCTCCCCAGTATTCATCAATATTATTTATAGTACATCCCCGTACAACAACACAGACTTGCAGTAATTTATATAATCCATAATTCTCAATCTAATCTCCGTATCCTCACCCGTACAGACCAGAACACAGTATATGTATTAACTAGCCCCAGTTAATTCGTCAATATTATTAATTGTATGCCCCATGTAACGCAAACAAGGCGCACTCACAGTATAATGTATTATACCAAGTGGCGCTCAGTCCCAACTTTATATAGTATCCACCGTATCCAACCGAGAACTACATTCCTTGTATACCATACCAGTAATGTTCTACATATTAATTATAGTATCGCCACCCCGTCACCAACCAGAACTTACAGTAATATGTCACTTACTACCAGATAATTCTCAACTATTTTATCGTATCGGCCAACCCAACTCCCCCGTACCAACCGAACTACAGTATATGTATTAATAACCACATTAATTCTCAATCATTATCATAGTCTCTCCCCGCTACAAACCAGAATGCGGGACACGTATATGTATTAATACCAGTAATTCTCATTATTATATATAGTCGCCCGTACCACCCAGAACTACAAGAGATGTATTAATCCCAAGTAATTCTCAATATTCTATTGTATCCCTGTACCCAACCAGAACATACAGTATATGTATTAATACCATAAATTCCCCCAATATTATATAGTATCGACCCCGTGAGCGCCACCCCACAGAACGAAATTAATATTTATTACTACAGTTTATTCTCAATATTATTTGTCACAGACCCCATAACCCAACCAAACTACAGTATATTTATTAATATACCAGTATTTCTCAATATATATAGTATCCTGTACCAACCAAACTACAGTATATGTAGAAATAGGGCTCATTTTCAATATATATATTGTATCCCTGTACTCCCAACAAACGACAGTCTATGAATTAATACCAAGTATTTCTCAACATTATATAGTATCACCCCGTCCTAACCCAAAACTCGTAAGTGTATTTAATAACCAGTCCATCTCAATATTCATAATAGTAATCACACTGTATCCAACCCGAACTACAGTATATGTATTCACAATAAAGGTCAACTCTTTTTTAACTCTCTGATATACTAAGCATTTTAGGGGTTAGACTTGCTTGGTTCTGCTATCCATATTTCATTTTCCTTTCTATTTTCAGGCTAGTTTAAAAGGGTATGTCCCCCTTAATTGTACTTTTTAATATGTTGTTCCCCCTGGTCCCCCAGCCCCAACCGCATAGGCCTTTTATTATTTTCAAAAAGCGTCCCCCAAACTCTTACTTACCGCTCCATCTTTCCTCCGCGCGCTCCCGGCCCCTCTGCTTGCGAGGGAAATGCAATCAGAGGGGCCGGGACCGGCAATCGCGCCTGTGATTGGCTGAGCGGGCAAGCAATCACGGACGCAGCTGGCGGTCATTCGTCTCACAGTGGAGGAAAGAGGCGAGTAACCAAGAGTTTGTAACCCGGCCCGGAGACTTTTGTTGTTCAACACTAAAAAATATTCGGTTGGGCTGGGAGACTGGGGGGACACACATATTTAAAGGGGTTTTAGTCTAGGGGGACAGGGATGTATAACAGGAGGGAGAGGGAGAGAGAGGGAGGGGGTGGAGGGAGGGCGGGAGCAGGTGTGGGTGCGTCCGGCAGCGCAAGGGTCACAAACCATATCTACCGTCGTCAAGGCTACCAGCGAGCCCTATATGGACTCTGCTAGCCTCCTGGTGGGCAGTTTTTGGGACTTGAGTGTCCGGGGGGGGGGGGACCGCCCTACAGGAGAACCCTATGAGCTGGGAATGCGAGGTAAGGATTAAACTACACTACATGGTGGGCCAGTAGTGGGGGGATTTAGTTTTAGGGGGTGGACATGCCCTTTAATTGCTTTTTGCAGCTCCTGAGTTACGGTTTTTATACCCCCTGTAAGTCTGTTCTGTTCTCTCTGATTTGCACCAAAATTTTAAAGAGTTTTATTTTCTTTTTCTTCCCCACCATTTCCCTTTTTACGCACCCGAGCCATTAAAGCCAGCGGAGAGGAACCTCATTTTTTACACTAGTTCTAAAAGGTATAAAATTCCTAGAAAAAGTTATGGTGTGCTACCATATCTATTTTTTTAAAAGCGTCCGCTTCTTGTGTCCTCCTCATTTACAAGGACAAAAGTCTAAAAGCATGAAAATAACTGGTTCAAGAATGGCTCGTTTAAGGCAGAACCATTTATGTGAATAAAGCAAAACCAAGCCAAATAGAAGGTGCGAGGGTTCGACACCAACTGTCGTACATGTACAATCCTGTTTTTAACACCTTACTCTGGGCGTTCCTATAACACATCTTAGCCACTATCCAATCACGCCCTTAACACCTGGCTGTGATATGCTAATTGGGATTTTCCAGGGTACATAATTGCCACAGATTCTTGTACAAGTCATTCTGAATTGAGAAAGCCAGTCGGATGACTAGCGAAACGTCAAGAACTTAAGTCCAGTTGATCTAACTGAATACAACAGATTTCCCGTTACCCTCACCTGAAGGTTTATTAGATATTTATCAGGGTTATTAAATATCACCAGATCCAACAACGCATTCTGTCTAGTAGGAACTTCTACCATCTGTGATAGAAAATGCTCATATAGGAAATTTAAGAACTTTATACCTTTAGAGGTGCTGGCAGTTCCCTTACTCCAATCTATGTTAGGGTAGTTAAAATCCCCCATAACCAGAACATGCCCCATACCAGCAGCCTTCGCCAACTGCATATGGAGATTCATTTCCACAAATTTACCCACCTACTATTACTGAATGGTATAACCTTCCCTGGCAAAATTGGTTGGTTCAAACGGTTTGTGACAGAGCACTGGGGTCTGTAATATCATTAAATAATGAATGTAAAAGGGAGAGTGTGGAGCCCAGTCTTTAACTATACTCTAAAATTATCTGTTTAAAAATGGAAGGTACCCAGGGAAGGGAGGTCGGCCTGTCATGCAGTAATCTGTTTCCAATTGCTAACAAACATTACTCACCCAATGAGCAGTTCTGTGGATTCTCCTTCATCACTTCTGTAGAATGGACACTGTTTTCTCTTATATACTCCAACACCTACAGAAATAACACACATGGAAACATCCTTATGGCAACCGGTACCCACAATGTTACAGTCACCACCCAGACAGACAGATCATACACTGTTACTAAGGACTAGTACCCACAATGTTACAGTCACCACCCAGACAGACAGATCATATGCTGTTACTAAGGACTAGTACCCACAATGTTACAGTCACCACCCAGACAGACAGATCATACGCTGTTACTAAGGACTAGTACCCACAATGTTACAGTCACGCACCCGACAGCAGATCATACGCTGTTACTAAGGCCTGGTACCCACAATGTTACAGTCACAACCCAGACAGACAGATCATACGCTGTTACTAAGGCCTGGCACCCACAATGTTACAGTCACCACGCAGACAGACAGATCGTACGCTGTTACTAAGGCCTGGTACCCACAATGTTACAGTCACCACCCAGACAGACAGATCGTACGCTGTTACTAAGGACTGGTACACACAATGTTACAGTCACCACCCTGACAGACAAATCATACGCTGTTACTAAGGCCTGGTACCCACAATGTTACAGTCACAACCCAGACAGACAGATCATACACTGTTACTAAGGCCGGGTACACACAATGTTACAGACATCCCCCAGACAGACAGATCGTACGCTGTTACTAAGGCATGGCACCCACAATGTTACAGTCACCACCCAGACAGACAGATCATACGCTGTTACTAAGGCCTGGTACCCACAATGTTACAGTCACCACCCAGACAGACAGATCATACGCTGTTACTAAGGCCTGGCACCCACAATGTTACAGTCACCACCCAGACAGACAGATCATACACAGTTACTAAGGCCTGGTACCCACAATGTTACAGTCACCACCCAGACCAGACGATCCACAGATCATCACGCTGTACTAGGATTGGTACCCACAATGTACAGTCACCACCCAGAACCGCCAGCATCATCACTTTACTAAGGCCTGGTACCAACGGGCCCCACAATTTACACGTCACCAACACAACCATGGCCGACAGCAGATCCATACGCCTGTTACTCCAAGGATTGGTACCGCACAATGTTACGAGTCAGACCAACCCAGACAGACATATCATAGCACTGTTTACTAAGGAAAGCCTGGGTACCGACGCCCACAATGTTGACATCGGGGCACCACACGGGGGCGGATGACAGGGAGAACGAGGGTCAATCAACTCGGATTATAATGCGGGCGCCTTGTAGCACGCTCACTGAAAATTTCGTAGTTCGCAACACGCACCCACACGATGAAAGATCATACAGAGGCTGTTTACTAAGGCGCTGTCACCCCAATGTGTACCGGGGTCCCGGGGGGGCGACCCAAGGGGGGGGTACGGGAGGGGGGGGGGGGACAGAAATCTTGTGGAAAACACAAAAGGGGACTCAGGCGTGTTTATACTCGAAAAAAAGGGGGGGGGGGGGGGATAAGGGAAGAACTTTACGAACACAACATGTGCAGTCGAACCACCGACTGGAGCGAGAACAAGAATCAGCTGGCATGTTCGTCAAGGCCTGCGGGCGCACCCCGGAGTTAACAGTCACCACGCCACGTACACCGAGCAGATCTACGCTGTTTACCTAGGAGAAGAGAGAGAGGCCTGGCACGCGCCAAGCACTGAATGTTCAGTCACCACGCGCAGACCCGACAGATACTTACACAATGTTACTAAAGGGGGAAGGGAAAGGAACGTGCCCTGACCGCACGGCAATGAGTTACATATCACCGACCCAGACAGATAGACAGAAAAAATCGGGACGTCGGTCTCCTAAGGACTGTAACACACAGGAAAAGAATAGTGGTCCATGAATCATCGAAGCACCGCATGGACACCAGGACAGAGGATCTGAACACACTGGATCCACTGCCTGCCAGGACTTAACTTTGACTCCATTTTCGCGGGTCGGACACTTTAACAGGCACCACACACGAGAACAGATCCAGAAATCACTAAAAAAAACCTGTTACTAATTGCACCTGTGTACCCGACGCAAACATGCTTACAGTGGCATCGACAAAAAACAAACGGAGGGGGAAAAGCGTCGGGAAACACAGAACACGAAGCAAGGCATCAAATAGAGGAAAAAACATAAAAAACGCTGTTTACTTAAACACATAAACAAGGCCAGTGTTACAAAAAAAAAAAACACAAAAACAAAACAAATAGATTATAAACACTATAACAAATCCGTCAACCCACCACAGAACAGAACAGTCATATCTCACTGTTACTAGGGCCCTGGTACCAGGCACAAGTTCGTTCAAAACAGTCCACCACCCAGACAGCACCAGTCATCAACACTGTTACTACGGACTAGTACCCACAATGTTTACAAGTCACCACCCAGACAGACAGATCATACACTGTTTACTAAGGCCTGGTACCCACAATGTTACAGTCAACAACCCACCGAGACAAGCAGATCATACGCTGTTACTATACTAGGTCCTTCGCACAATGCTATACAGTCTACACCACCCACCCAGACAGACAGATCATACACTTTACTAAGGCCTGGCACCACACAATGTTACAGTCACCACCCCCAGACAGACAGATCATACCATGTTACTAAGGCCTGGATCCCACAATGTTAAAGTCAACCCCCACCCGACAACAACACGATCGATCACCATAGCCAGACACTGTTACTAAGGCCTGGTACCCCGGGCACCCACAGATAATCTACAGTCCCACGAACACATACGAGACAGATCATGCGCTGTTACTAGGACCGGTACACACAATGTTACAGTCACCACCCAGACGACAGATCATACAACTGTTTACTAAGGACTGGACCCACAATTTTCAGTCACCACACCAGACAGACAGATCTACCTGTTAACTAAGGCTGGTAACCCCACAATGTTCACAGTCACCACCCAGACAGACCAGATCATACGCTGTTACTAGGCCTGGTACCCCACAATGTTCACAGTCACCACCACAGTACAGACAGATCATGACACTGTTACTCTGTACTAAGGCTGTACCCACAATGTTACATCCACCACCAACAGACAGCATCATCCTGTTCTAAGGACGGTACCCACAATGACAGTCACCACCCAGACAGACAGATCGTACGCTGTTACTAAGCCTGGACACACAATGTTACAGTCACCACCCTAACAGACAGATCATCACCTGTTACTAAGGCCTGGCACACCACAATGTTACAGTCCCAACCTCCAGACAGACAC
Source organism: Hymenochirus boettgeri (assembly GCA_019447015.1). Classification (NCBI taxonomy): domain Eukaryota; kingdom Metazoa; phylum Chordata; class Amphibia; order Anura; family Pipidae; genus Hymenochirus; species Hymenochirus boettgeri. Next base: position 1,961,966 of record JAACNH010000011.1, on the reverse strand, counting down.
GATCATACACTGTGTACTAAAGCTACCCACAATGTTTACAGACAGTCCCCCAGACATACAATCAACGCTGTTACTAGGATGCGCACCCCCAATGTTACAGTCACCACCCGACAGACAGATCTACCTGTTACTAAGGCCGGCACCACACAATGTTTACAGTCACAACCCAGACAGACCGATCATACACTGTTACTACAGGCCTGGCTACCCACATGTTACAGTCACCACCCAGACAGACAGATCATACACTGTTAACTAAGGGCCTGGTACCCACAATGTTAACGCAGTCACCACCGACCGACAGAAGAATACTACACTGTCTATGCCTGAACCCACAATGTTACAGTCACCACCCAGACAGACAGATCTACGCGTTACAAGGCCTGGTACCACATGTTACAGTCACCACCCCAGACAGACAGATCATACTGTGTTACTACAGGGTAACCCCACAATTTTACAGTCAACCACCCAGACAGACCAGATCATCACTGTTACTACGGCCTGGCAACCCACAATGTTATCCGTCACCACCCAGACGACAGATCATACACGCTGTACTAAGGCTGGACCCACAATGTTACGACTCACCACCCAGACAGACATTCATACGCTGTTCTAAGCCTGGACCCAACAATTGTTACAGTCCACCACCCAGACAGACAGATCATACACGTTGTAAGGACTAAGGCCTAGGACCCACAATGTACAGTCACCACCCAGACAGATCATACAGATTGTACTAAGGCCGTTGGTACCCACATGTTTACAGTCACCACCGCAGACAGACCATCATACACCTGTTACTAAGGCCTGGTACCAAACAAATGTTACAGTCACCACCCAGACAGACAGATCATACACTGTTACTAAGGCCTGGCACCGCACAATGTTACAGTCACCACCCAGCAGCAGACAGATTCCACTGTTACTAAGGCCTGTGCACACACAAGTTCATCAACCACCAGCAGACACGGCCGACTACACTGTTGACTAGGCGTCCTGGATCCTCAATGTTACAGTCACACACCAATGGACTACGACAGGATGTAACACTATGAGGGGGGGCTCCTGAAGCCAGGTCCCAGCTTGTCTCGAGTCTAGGCACACCACACAGATAATGCTGTGTATTGGGGCTTACACACAATGTCAGTCACCTCGGCGTACACTCAATCATCACCTGTCTGATGGGCGGGTACCCATGTCAGTCACCGACCCCAGACAACAGATCAACAACCTGTTACTGGGAACGTGCCTAAATTGTGCGACGCCACATGTTACAGTCACCACCCTAGGACAGACAGATCATCGCTGTTACTAGAGCCTGGTACCCACAATGTCTCAGTCACCACCCAAGACAGACAGCATCATACGCTGTTACTAAGGCCTGGCACCCACAATGTACAGTCACCACCAGACAGACAGAATGTACCTGTTACTAAGGCCTGGCTAACCCACAATGTTACAGTCACCACCCAGAACAGACAGATCTACGCGGTTACTAGACTGGTACACACAATGTTAGTACAGTCACCACCCATCCTGACAACGATCATATCATGACGCTGTTACTAAGGCCTGGTACCCACACAATGTTACAGTCCACAAACCCGACAGACAGATCATACCTGGTAGACTAGAGGCCGGAGCACGTACGACACCACACAGTACAGACAGTCGGGAAGTTACACGCCTAGCTGGCACGAAACGTCATACGCGGAAGGCGTTCAGGACTATACTCACAATTTTCAGTCGACACCACCCAGACAGACAGATCATAGGAATCACTGTTCTCGTGATACAGGCTTGTGCTGGTACCCACAATTTTACAGTCACCATCACCCAGACCAGACAGATCATACACTGTTACTAAGGTCCCCTGGTCACCCCCATGTTACAGTCACCACCCAACAGACAGATCATACACTGTTACTAGGCCTGGTACCCACAATGTTCACGTCACCACCACCCAGACAGCACAGATCATACGCACCTTGTTACTAAGCCTGGACCCAATGTTACATCACCACCCCGACAGACAGATCTACGCGTTTACTAAGGCCTGGTACCCACAATTTACAGTCACCACCCAGACGACAGATCATACGGTGTTACTAAGGCCTGGTACCCACAATGTTACGTCACCACCCAGACAGACAGATCATACGCTGTTACTAAGGCCTGGCACCCACAATGTCAGTCAACACCCAACGACAGATCATAGCCTGGTATACTAGGCCATGTACCCACAATTTACAGTCACCACCAGACAGACACGAATCATACGCTGTTACTAGGCCTGGTCCCCACAATGTTACAGTCACCACACAGACAGACAGATCATCACTGTTACTAAACCTGTACCCACAATGTTACCAGTCACCACCAGACAGACAGATCATACGCTGTTACTAAGGACTGGTACCCCACAATGGTACAGTCACCCCCACGACAGACAGATCATACCGGTGTGTACTAAGGCCTGGCACCCACTGTTACAGTCACCACCCAGACAGACAGATCATACACTGTTACTACCTAAGACTGTACCCCCAAGTTACAGTCACCAACACACCCAACCAAGACAGACAGATCATACGCTGTTTACTAGACGCTGGACCCACAATGTTACAGTCACACCAGACAGACAGATCATACACTGTTACTAAGGCTGGTACCCACAATGTTACAGTCACCACCGACAGACAGACAGATCTACGCTTTACTAAGGCCCTGGTACCACACAATGTTACAGTCACCACCCGACAGACAGATCATACACTGTTACTAGGCCTGGTACCCGCACACACTGTACAGTCCCACCCAGGACAGACAGATCATACGTGTTACTAAGAGCTGGTACCCACAATGTACAGTCACCACCCAGACAGACAGACATAAGCACTGTTACTAAGGACTGGTCCCACAATGTACAGTCACACCCAGACAGACAGATCATACAATGTTTACTCTAGGCCTGGTACCCACAATGTTACAGTCACCACCCAGACAGACAGATCATACACTGTTACTAAGGACTGGTACCCACAATGTTACAGCAGTCACCACCCAGACAGTCAACAATACGGCTGTTAACTAAGGCCTGGACACCCCACAATGTTTACAGCTCACCCAGACAGACAGATCAGTAAACGTTGTGTACGAAGGCCTGGCCCCACGAAGTACCAGTCCACCACCCAGACCGACATACATACACGACTGACTAAGGACCTGGTACCCACACGATGTTAAACAGTCACCACCCCATACAGACACTCATGACCGTTTATAGGCCTTGTACACAATATGTACAGACATCACCACCAGACAGACAGATCGTACGCTTTACTAAGCCTGGTACCACACAATGTTACCAGTCATCAACACCCAGACAGGACAGATCCTACACTTTTTACTAAGGAGGCCTGGTACACCACAATGTTTAGTCTCCACCCAGCAGACAGATCAACCTTACTAAAGGCCTGGTACAAATCACCAATGTTCAGTCAACCACCCAGACAGACAGATCGTACACTGTTACAAGGCCTGGCACCCACAATGTTTACAGTCACCCACGCCAGACATAGCGGCACTTCATAAGCGCTGTTCTACTAACAGGGACTATACCGGAAGGGCAACATGTTACGAGTCGACCGACCCAGACCAAAAGGGGACGCGCATAGTCATACCTGCTCCTACTGGAGATAGGGAGGGACTGGGTACCTATGCAGCCAATGTTGACAGTCGACCCGAACCCAGAATCAGACAAGATCTTACCCATCCTGTTACTAGTGAACGTGGCCGAACGTCCTGGTACGCCGCCCGCTGTTACACATGTCCCACCGAGCCCACCCAGACAGACAGATCAATCGCTGTTTGACTACTAAGGACCCACGGTTAACCCACACAAATGTCCACCAGAGTCACCTCACCCAGACAGACAAGATCATACACTGTTACTGAAGCACTGGTAAACCCCCGAACACAATGTTACAGTCACGCGACGGAGCACCAGGGGTCCTGTAAATACACACTTAATATATGACAATGAATGACCTGCTATGTAAGGGAGAGAGTTGGTTGCAAGCTCTCAAACCTATACGTTTAAAATGGAAAGGCTAACATGAGTCAGGGAGGTCAGGGGATTGATTATTCCTACCACGCTTCCCAATCACTCACACTTCCATTATGGGTTTCCAGCACGCTAACGACAGTTTTATTTGTCCATGTTAGTCCCTGGACTTGTCCTGTTATAAAGATAACGCGCTAAAGCCCTGAGCAAACTGGCGACTCAGTTTTTCTTTGGGCTGGTGCTCCTCAACAGAAACAATTATTGATGAGTAGGAATTACTACCCGAATGACAGCTCCGAAGCCGGGGGGACGGTCCCCTGTACTTTTCAGTTTAACTGTTTTTAAACTAAACCTTATATTACACACGATAGTCGTTTCTTTAATAATAATACAAAATTGCTTCTCTAGCAAGCACTACCTCTCTGTTTATCCTATGTAATTATGTAAAGGTAAGATGATAACGAAGCTCAACATTTGAATATGCAGGTTAGTCCTTTTAACACACAGGATGGGCCTGCAATGGGTAAAAGCTCCTGAAATTGCCTGTCGTAAAGTCAGTAAGTAACGAGAGACTGTTTAATTCAATGATGGTGGACTGCATACTTTCCAGAGGAGATAAGCCCAGGCAAAAATGTGTTGGCCACCACGCGCCACCGCACTCTCCAGTCAGCATTGGATGACATGTTGGAGATGAGTTCCACCAGCATGCTTGTTGTACATTTTCCTTCTGGATGACGGAGTGAAGAACTTTTGGGAACACTAGTAAACGTTTGGCAGGATCCTTCAGGCTCCATCCAACAACTGCTCAGTGCAGCTCAGTTGGCCATCATCAGCATGCTTCTTCATGTACAAGATGTACTCCTAGTATGGGGAAGAGAATGAGGGGATTTAAATATCTTATTATAGGGAGATAATTCCCATGTTTACATGTAACAGTAGAGACTTCCCCCATGGTCAGGGTGCCAGTTATATCCCACAAGATTCCCCTCCCTGTCCCGTCCCCTCACCTCTCCAAGATCAAGCAGCACAAGATATGTCCAGTGTGAGTTCAAGGATCCCCTCATTCTGTTGCTTTTATCCTTGTTCCCATCACTGGGTCAGTATCGTTAGTCTCTTCCTTACAATTCCCAATTAGGGGTTCCTTGCCTCCGTCTGTAAATGATAATGGTACAGATTTCTATACGTACATTAATGACTAAAGAAAGGAACAGTACAGGATTTAGGGGGGGGGTCAAGGTGAAGCGTTCGAGGCAAAACAAAACAGTGTCTGTCATCCAGAACCAGGGAAGAATGTAAACATAAGTTCTTATTGTTAAAAAAATGGTGTCTTATTTTTGCACACACATCGAGGAATACTGATTGGTTGTGCAGTACCACATTTGCACTTTTTTAAAGATAGGACTTTATAATCCATTTCCTAAGCCCATTTCTGCAAACATTTGCTCCACAGCAACCCGATAGGTGAATTCCCCTTAATATCAGAACATCCTCACGGGCTCAATGTGAGCACAAATATTAACACACGTAACTGGTGGACTAAAATGTGGCAGGTCTTGTGAACATTACCGGGGTATCAGGATAAGACTTAATCTATAAGAACGTCCATGCTCTGACTAAATCTCCTACATAAGCAGCCACTGATCACAAAGAAAGAGTAATTGCTCGTCACTCAGTGCACACCCACATCATAAATCTGTGTAAGCAAAAACAGTCATCTACACGGCATTAGTTCTTTACAGGTCATACCCGGAAGCTACCCGAGGGATAGTCCCAGGTGGTTGGAAGTTTCTTTCAGATCTGTGTTTATCAGGCTAAGGTGATCAATGTGCTGGCGGCACGGGAGGGCCAGAGGGAAACAGGTGCCTAACGGTAAAGGAGGTTCCACGGTTAATAGTGGAAGGGTCTGGGATACAATCCCAGGGTATCACCAACCCGGCCATCCTACCAACATTTTGCAATGGAATTGGAGTGAAGCCTATTTCTTGTCTCATTTATGAACGAGACGTCCTAAGAGTTTTCCTGGAGACCATTATCCGTGGGCGGAGGCTGTCAAGTTTTTATCCTACTAACGGCCGCACAAGGATCTCTCTGGAGTACACACCGCCTTAATGGGCAATGTCGCACCTCTCTTACAATATTTAGTTGTGATCGAACCACCCTGAAACCGACCTAGGATCATTTTAACATTACAGTTAAACAAAGCCCATCCCTAGACAGAGACAACGATGCTGTCTGCTCCCACGATCCAGCGCCACTAAGTCCACTGCGCTATTCGCTGGGTGCCCAGGCAACAGCAGGGCTTGTTCGTAATGTGCTGTGACGTCACTGTCACAATGAGCTCGGCCAGGCATTACTCAAGACTCAGACACGCAACTGAGCCGTGGCGCTGTGTCGATCGTGGACTTCAGGTAAAAGGACACTCCACCTTATAGAGAACAATCTTTTAGAAGACATGGTCCTCGTTTAAATTGTTTGATCATATCATAAGTTTTGTCCTTGAAATTTCATCTCTACTGTAAATGCCTGCTATGCTGCTGGGATGCCCTCATGAAAACTAGAGCCATTTAGACAACCTGTACTTGGCCTGTACTGAGGCCTGGGCATGCTCAGAAGAGCAGAACATGGGATTAACATTCCAGTCATTGGCTGTGATGTCAACTGTCAACCAAATAACTGACAGTTCCTCACTGTAAGACACCCGGAAGCAGAACAGGGGGAACAGGACATTGGTGCGGAATTGCGCTCAGGTAGACCTTTCCATATAGGGTGTGGATCACAGTATTTCACCTCAACATATTACCCCGTTTAGGGCTCCTGTTTTGGGCGTGGAAATAGTCTACCTCGTCACTTCTGTAAGTATTTCATTTTAGGGTCTGGTACTTGCCCTTTACAATATTCGCGGCGCAACATCTATTGTTGGTGGGCTTGTGGACAATGCCTTTTAAGCCTGGGTGCCACACATGGAGATCACAGTGAACACACAATATTCCATCCATATCCAATAGGAATTGCTGTTCATGGTGCGACTCTGCCTATGCGCACTAAAATGACTCGTCACTGCCTGAACGTGATTTGTCCCCACTCCTTACATAACGTTTTCCATTGGGTCAAATTAGTCTCCGTCTAATGTAAAGTGGAGACGATATTATTATGGCAATAAAATCTGACCACATTCCCAGGAGAGGATACAGAGGGTCCAACTAGAAGTGATGAGTGTACCTATTACCCATATGACACTCCCCACACATGTTATAAGTAAATTCCCCAGTCTCCCGCTTCCCTATTATTACACAGAATGGTTGTGTGTCTTAATACTCACACCCATGCTCATTATTGGAAAGTGGGACACAGAATCTCTATCCCCATATGAAGCAAAGCATGATGAGAGCGTCACCACGTGTGATCCTACATACGTACTGCTGTACAATCAATACCCCCACCTTACATTGCGGTGCGACACCCTGCACATAGCTTCTCTGTATGAGGGTGGGGTGCATAGAGGAACAGGGGCATCCCTACTGCATAAACAAGACCGCAAGACCCATATATCCATGTGTCTCAGTGACAAAGGTGATCAGCGGCGCGGACCTGTCGCACTATCCTGTGTGTGCGCACAGGGACCAAAAGGTCAGTGGGCGTGTGCAGCCCCTTGGAACCCTTCCATATAGAGAGATGGCCAGTGAACCATTGCGGGGAACCAGGGTTAAGTCTAATGCGGAATATTAAAGGCGATCGCTGACCATGGGGGGGATGGGGATAAGATAGACCCCCACTAGCCAGTTTGTCTATAGATAATATGGGGGGCACCCTGTATTATATAACACTGACCTGATTTCCCCTTGTAGGCAGCTGGACAGTAAGGTCCCCTCATGCACGCTTTCTACCTCGTCATCCGGTCCCATGTGAGGACGGCTTTACAAGCAGGGCACAAGCGCGATTGGCTAGGAGGGAGCGGCCGCTCGACATCCGCCTCTTATTAGATCATTAGTTTGCTGAATTAGGGTAGGGAAAGAGCCGTCTATCTCACTGTCCCGACTTAAGGAATGGCGTCACGAACGCTGATTGGCTAGATGAGAGCATCGCCCCTGAATGGGCTATTGGTTGATTAGGGGGCGAGGTACCCATGCCTAAGGAAGTAGTTAAGGGGACTGAGAGGGGGAAATGGTACCGTCTTTGCTGGAAGTTGGGACTCCGTGGTATTGGCCCATGGGTCCACCAGGAACAGGAAGGGTGGCGAAAAAAAAAGGGGCAAAGGTTTGGGGGTCAGATAACAATAAGCAACAGACCCACAAGTTTTCGGCCACTAGTGTCTGGAAGTACAGTGGGGCGGGGGACAAAGGGGGGATAAAAATAGCAGGTCGCAACACACGGGGGAGTGAAGTGGATAAAACCCAGGAGCAAAACGGGGACAAACAGAGAAAACCCGACGTAATAAGCTGGTGGATCAGGGCTGGGCACTCGTGGGTGTCCGCGGGACCCACAATACAAAAAGGGGGAGGAGCCGAGGAAATGTCACTAACCATTGAATTTCTAAATTCAACGTTTCCCTGTGCTTATTTGTAGAAATTTGTATTATAGTGATACTGGATGTGCTGGCGGAGTGCTTCACACCACACCACCCAAAAACACCACACAACTTGTCGTGCAACATTAACTATTTGTTCAAAAAAACGTGGTATAAGCCCGGCGGTTCCAAAAGAACTATTATTTCATAGTATTAAAGAGGCGTTTCGGGCCGTTGTGATGTGTATTGTGTTTTAAGTTGTACTTTACTGAATTATGTTGCACACCCCGTATCTTACTAATTACCATCACTATTATATCTAATTAACGTTTTCCCACTTTCCCTGTATTATTGGTTTTTATTGATTACTGACATTATGGTTCACCGCGTATCTTACGATTACCAGGCAGAGGGTGTCATAATTAATTCTAATTAACGGTTTCCCGGTGATTCTTGTGTTTTTAATTGATTACTTGCCAGTTATGGTTCACACCACCCGTAATCTAACACGCTCATGTAACAAACCATCACTAATTACACTGTCAGGAATATTAATGTACCCAAAACATATTCCTGGGTGATATAATTGTGTGTTTATTGGATACCATGATCCATGTTCAACCACCGTATCTGACTATTACCGCAAGGAGCGGTGACACTGACAATTGACAGGTGTCTGTGCTGATCTTACCGTTTCCATCGTGGTGCTTATTTGTTGTTTTTATGATTACTGATTATGGTTCAAACCCGTACTTACTAATTACCATCGACTATATAATTATGTTCTAGTACCGTTTCCCTGGTGATTATTGGTTTTTTTATTGATTACTGATTATGGTTCACCCGTTATCTTACTAATTACCAGTCACTAATAGATCTAATGTAACACAGTTTCCCTGGTGGATTATTGTGTTTTTAATGATTTACTGATTGTGGTTACCCCGTTTCTTACTAATATAACCGTCATCAAATTAGTTCTAAATTACTTCTCTTACGTTGCCTCCCTGGTGATTATTGTGTGTTTTTTGATTACTATCTATTGTTCACCCAGTACTCCTTGAGCTAATTCCTACCGTCACTAATATTGTTCTAATTAACGTTTCCCCGGTGATTATGGTGTGTTTTATTGATTACTGATTATATGTTCACCCCGTTACTTACTAATACCGTCACTAATTATGTCTCAATTAACGTTTCCCCCTGGTGATTATGTTGTTTTATATTGATTATGATTATGTTCCCGTATCTTACTATAACTTACCATTCCAAACAATTTTTATGTCTAATTAACGGTTCCTGGTGATATTAGTGTGCTTTTTTTAATTGATTTACGGATTATGAGTCACTCACCCTATCTTACATTACCGTCACTAATTATTTAATTACCTCGTGTTCCCTGGTGATTATTGTGTTATTTGATACTGATTATGGTTCACCCGTATCTTACTAATAACCGCGCACTAATACATCTAATTACCGTTTCCCTGGTGATTATTGTGGTTTTTATTTGATTACTGATTCATGGTTCACCTCCGTATCTTATTAATTACCCGTCACAATTTGTCTTACATTGTAACCGTTTTCCTCCCTGGTGATTTTTGTTTTGTTTTATTGATTCTGATTGGTTCACCCCTGTATCTTACTAATTAACCGTCACTAATTAGGTCTAATTACGTTGCCCTCACCCGTGATTATTGTGGTTTTTTGATTGACTGATTATGTGTTCACCCGGTATCATTACTAATTACCGACTAATTATTTCCTAATTCAGTTTCCATGGTGATTATTGTTTTTGTAATGAGACTGATTATATCGTTCACCAGCGCCCATCTTATCTAATTACCCTAGTCACTATTAGTCTACATTCAACGTGTCCATCCTGTGGATTATTGTCGTTTTTATTGATTACTGATATGGTTCTCACAACCCGGTATCTTACTATCTACTTCGTCACTAATTATGCTAATTTACATCGTTTCCCGGTGTTATGTGTTTTTATTGATGAATGGGGATTATGGTTCACACCCGTATCTTACTAATTACCGCTCAAATTATGGCTCATATTAACGTTTCCCTGGTGATTATTGGGTTTTTATTGATTCTGTTATAGTTCCACCTTCTACTATGTACCTCTATTAGTCTAACCGTCCGTGAATTGTTTTAGTTCGATAGGTCACCCTTATACTATTCGTCACTATGTAATGTTAATAGACGTTTTCCCTGGTGATTATTGTGTTTTTATTGATTACTGGATTATATGTTCACCCCAGCGGTATCTTACTCCAATTACCGCCTAATGCTAATACCTTTCCTGGTATTTTTTTATTACAATCAGTTCACCCAAGATATTTCGACGAATTACGTCACTAATTATGTCTAATTAACGTCTTCCCTGGTGAAATTATTGTGTTTATATTGATTACCTGATTGATGTGTTCACACACCGTATCTTACTAATAACCATACCACTAATTCATTCTAATTAACGTTTCCCTGGTGATTATTGTGTTTTTTATTGATTTACTGATTATGTGTTCACCCACGTATCCTTACTAATGACCGTCACTAATAGATGTCTAATTGAAACTTTCCTCCCTGGTGATTATGTGGTGCCCTTTTTATTGATTACTGATATGGTTCACCGTCCCGTATTCTTACTAATTACTGTCCTAATTATTCTAATTAACGTTTCCCCTGTGATTATTGTGTTTTATTGATTAGATGATGTGTTCACCCCTGTATAATCTTACTAATTACCAGTCACTAATTATGTCTATTAACGTTTCCCTGGTGATTATATTGGTTTTATTGATACTGATTATGGTTTCACCCTCTCGTATTCTTACACTTACCGTCCTAATTATCTATTAACCGTTTCCCCTGGTTATTATTGTGGTTTTTAATTGAGTTACTGATTATGGGGTTCACCCGTATACTTACTAATTCCGGTCACTAATTATGTCTATTAACGTTTCCTGAGTGATTATTGTGTTTTTTGATTACTGATTTGGTTCACACCCCGTATCTTACTAATTACCGCTCACTAATGTTGTCTATCTCTAAGTACGTTTCCCTGGTGATCATGTGTGTTTTATTGATCTACTGATTGGGTCCCCGTTATCCTTACTAATTACCTGTCACTAATTATGTCTATATTAAAGATTTAACTGTGCGGGGAGTGTGTGATTACGATTGTGCTATGTTATTGATTACTGATGATGGTTCAGCCCGGCACCGTAAGTCTTACTAATTACCGTCACTATTATGTCTAATTACCGTTTCCTCTCGCGGTGAATGTATTGTGTTTTATATTGATTACTGATTATGTTCACCCACGTATCTTACTAATTACCCATCACTAATTATGGTTAGTAATCGTTTCCTGCCCATGGTGATGATTCATGTGGTTTTTATTGACTTACTATCATATGTCACCCCTTACTTACTAATTAACCCCGTCACTAATTATGTCTATTAACGTTCCCCCCTGGTGATATCTGTGTTTTATTTGATACTGATTATGTTACACAGTTCACCAACCACCGTATCTTACGAATGACCTACGTCACTAATTATGATCTCAATTAACGTTTGCCTGCGTGCTTAGTCAGCTGTTTTTATTGATTACTGATTACATGAGTTCACCGCGCCTACGTTGTACTACTTACCCTACGCCCACTATTATGTCTAATTAACGTTTTCCTGGTGATTATTGTGTTTTATTGATTTACTCGAATTATGGTTTACCCCCGTATCTCACTAATTAACCCCGTCACTAATTATGCTCTATTACCGTTTCCCTGGTGATTATTGTCTTGTTCCCCATCACTGGGTCAGTCTCTTCCTTACAAATTCCAATTAGGTCCTTGCCTCCTCTGTAATGATAATGGTACAGATTTCTATAGTACAGTCCTTGCCTCCTCTGTAATGATAATGGTACAGATTTCTATAGTACATTATGACTAAAGAATAAGGAACAGTACAGGATTTCAAGGTGAACTTCGAGGCAACAAAACAAGTGTCTGCAATACAGATACCAGGGAGATGTAACATAAGTTCTTATTGTTAAAAATGGTGCTTATTTTGCACCAAACAATCAGAGGAATATCTGATTGGTTGGTGCAACATTTGCACTATTTTTAAAGATAAGAACTTTATCCATTTCTAAACATTTCTCAGCAACCCGATAGGTGAAATTCCCCTTTATACAGAACAGTCACAGGGTCATGGAGACAAAATATTAACCTTCTGGGGACTAATGTGAGGCTTGAACATTACCGGATAATTATTAATCTATCTCTCTACATCTCCTACACAGCCAATCAAAAGAAAGGATTGATCAGTTCACCAATCACAATCTGTGTAACAAAAAGTCATCTACAGCTTAGTTCTTTATCAGGTCATCCCTAGTACCATATAAGGTGGTGGAAAGTTTCTTTCAGTCTGTGTTTAGCAGGTAAGTGATAATGTCTGGACGAGGTAGAGGAGGGAAAAGTCTCGGTAAAGGAGGTGCCAAGCGGTATAGGAAGGGTCTGTGTGATAACATCCAGGGTATCACCAAACCCGCCATCTACCATCTTGCAAGTGGATTAGGAGTGAAGCCTATTTCTTGTCTCATTTATGAAGAGTCCTAAGAGTTTTCCTGGAGAACATTATCCGGGGAGGCTGTCAGTTTTATCCTGAGCTACTGCCAAGGATCTCTGGAGTACACCTTAATGGGCATGTCCACCTCTCTTACAATAATTTAGTTTGTGATCGAACACCCTGAAAACCCAGGATCCATTTTACTTACAGTTAACAAAGCTGCTCCTAGACAGAGAAAAGATGCTGTCTATCCCACGATCCAGCGCCACTAAGTCCACGCCTATTCTGCTGTGCACAGGCAACAGAGGCTTGTTCGGTAATGGCTGTGACGTCACTGTCACTGACTGACAGGCATTACCAAGAAGAAGCTTGAGCCGTGGCGCTGGATCGTGGGATAGTAAAGGACAACTCCACCTTCATAAGAACATCTTTTAGAAAGAATGGCCTCTTTAAAATATGTTGATATATCATAGTTTGTCCTCTGAATTCATTACTGTATGTCTGCTATTCTTCTGGATGCCTCACGGAAACTGAGCCATTCAGAAACCTGTACTGAGCCTGTACTGAGCCTGGGCATGCTCAGAAGAGGCAGACAGGGGATTAACATTCAGTCATTGGCTGTGATGTCACCTGTCAAATCCATAACTGACAGTTACTAACTGGAAGAACCAGGAAGCAGAAACAGGGGAAACAGGACATTGTGCAGGATTTCAGGTTAGACTTATATATTTCACATTTCAAACTATTACCGTTTAGGGTTTTGGGGGTGATTTACCTGTATGTAAGTTTTCATTTTAGGGCTGGACTTGCCCTTTAATATTGGTGCAAATTATGGTTGGGGGTGGACATGCCTTTTAAGCGGGGTGCACACATGGAAGATAAGTGACAATATCCATCAGATCCAATAGGAATTGCTGTTCATTAGCTATGCGTATGGCACTAAATGACTCGTCACTGCCTGAAACGTGATTGGTCCTTCCTGACAGAACGTTTCCTTTGGTCACAATTAGTCTCCTGTCTAATGTAAATGGAGACGATATTATTATGGCAATAAATCTGCCACATTCCCAGGAAGATACAGAGCCAACTAGAAGTGATGATGTCACGTCCATTCCCCACACATTGTATAAATATCCCCAGTCTCCCCTTCCCATATTACACATGTTTAACATAATACATCACACACATGCTCATTATTGGAAAGTGGACACAGAATCTCTATCCAACCATATGACAGCAAAGCATGATGAGAGCGTACACACACGTGTGATCCTACATACGTACATGTGTGTACAATACACCCCCACCTTACATTGCGGTAGAGACCCTGAGGCTTCTGGGTAGGAGGGTGGGGGGCATAGAGGAAAGGGCATCCCTACTGGCTAAACAGAGACCTGCAAGCACATATACCATGGTTAGTGCAGTAGCCCAAGCACATTGCTGTTCCCTAGATGGATCCCTTCCATATAGAGAGATGGCCAGTGAACCATTGTGGGAAACCAGGGGTTAATAATAATGGAATATTACTGATCCACTGACCATGGGGGTGGGATAGAGAGACCCCACTAGCAGTTTGTCTATAGATAATATACACTGTATTATATACACACTGACCTGATTCCCAGTGTGGAGCTGGACAGGAAGGTCCCAGCATGCACCTTTCTACTTCCTGTCCCATGTAGGAAGAGGAGGGCACAAGCGCTGATTGGCTATGGAGGACATCGCCTCTGATTAGATATTGGTTGAATTAGGGCGGGAAAGAAGCCTGTCTACTTCCTGTCCCACGTAGGAAAGGGCGGGCACAAGCGCTGATTGGCTAAGGAGGACATCGCCTCTGAATGGCTATTGGTTGAATTAGGGCGGGACACGAAGGTGTAGGGACTGAGAGGAAATATCTCTGTGTGTAAAGTGGATCCTGGTATTGGCCATTCCACCAGGGACAGTAACAATGTCAGATACACAGACCCAGTGTTCCTATGTACACCCCGTATCTTACTAATTACCGTCACTAATTATGTCTAATTAACGTTTCCCTGGTGATTATTGTGTTTTTATTGATTACTGATTATAGTTCACCCCGTATCTTACTAATTCCTTCCACTAAGTATGTCTTAATTAACTTTCCCTCCGGTGATTATTGTGTTTTTATTGATTACTGATTATAGTTCACCCCTATCTTACTAATTACACGTCACTAATTATGTCCTAATTAACGTTTCCCCCTGGTGATTATTGTGTGTTTTATTGATTATACTGATTATGGTTCACACCCCGTATCTTACTAATTACCGTCACTAATTATGTCTATTAACGTTTCCCTGGTATTATGTGTTTTTATTGATTACTGATTATGGTTCCCCCCCGTATCTTTACTAATTACCGTCACTAATTATGTCTAATTACCGTTTCCCTGGTGATTATTGTTGTTTTATTGATTACTGATTATGGTTCACCACCGTATCTTACTAATTACCGTCACTAATTATGTCAATAACGTTTTCCCTGTGGATTATTGTGTTTTTATTGATTACTGATTATGTTCACCCCGTATCTTACTAATTACCGTCACTAATTATGTCCTAATTACCGTTTCCCTGGTGATTATTGTGTTTTTTATTGATTACTGATTATGGTTCCACCCGTATCTTACTAATTACCGTCCACTAATTATGTCTAATTAACCGTTTCCCTGGTGATTATTGTGTTTTTTATGATTACTGATTATGGTTCACACCCCGTCTCTTACTAATTACCTGTCACTAATTATGTCTAATTAACGTTTCCCTGGTGATTATTGTGTTTTTATTGATTACTGATTATGTTCAACACCCCGTATCTTACTAATTACCAGTCACTAATTATGTCTAATTACCGTTTCCCTGGTGATTATTGTGTTTTATTGATTACTGATTATGTTCACCCCGTATCTTACTAATTACCGTCACTAATTATGTCTAATTAACCGTTTCCCTGGTGATTATTGTGTTTTTTATTGATTACTGATTATAGTTCACCCCGTATCTTACTAATTACCTTCACTAATTATGTCTAATTACGTTTCCCTGTTGATTATGTGTTTTTATTGATTACTGATTATATTTCACCCCGTATCTTACTAATTACCTCACTAATTATGTCAATTAACGTTTCCCTGGTGATTATGTGTTTTTATTGATTACTGATTATGGTTCACCCCGTATCTTACTAATTACCGTCCACTATATCGTCTATAAACGTTTCCCTGGTGATTATTGTGTTTTTATTGATTACTGATTATGGTTCACCCCGTATCTTACTAATTACCGTCACTAATTATGTCTAATTACCGTTTCCCTGGTGATTATTGTGTTTTTATTGATTACTGATTATGTTCACCCGTCTCTTCTTACTAATTACCTTCACTAATTATGTCTAATTAACGTTTCCCTGGTGATTATTGTGTTTTTATTGATTACTGATTAGTTCACCCGCGTATCTTACTATTACCGTCACTATTCTGTCTAATTAACGTTTCCCTGGTGATTATTGTGTTTATTGATTACTGATTAATGGTTCACCCCGTATCTTACTAATTACCTCACTAATTATTCTAATTAACGTTTCCCTGGTGATTATTGTGTTTTTATTGGATTACTGATTATGGTTCACCCCGTATCTTACTAATTACCGTCACTAATTTACGTCTAATAAACGTTTCCCTGGTGATTATTGTGTTTTTATTGATTACTGATATGGTTCACCCCGTATCTTACTAATTACCGTCACTAATTATGTCTAATTACCGTTTCCCTGGTGATTATTGTGTTTTTATTGATTACTGATTATGGTTCACCCCGTATCTTACTAATTACCGTCACTAATTATGTCTAATTACCGTTTCCCTGGTGATTATTGTGTTTTTATTGATACTGATTATAGTTCACCCTGTATCTTACTAATTACCGTCACTAATTATGTCTAATTAACCGTTTCCCTGTGATTATTGTGTTTTTATTTGATTACTGATTATGTTCCCCCGTAGTTTTCAGCCCTGTTCTGAACTAATTCCCCGTCACTAATTATGTCTAATTACCGTTTCCCTGGTGATTATTTTGTTTTTATTGATTACTGATTATGTTCACCCCGTATCTTACTAATTACCTTCACTAATTATGTCTAATTAACGTTTCCCGTGATTATTGGTTTTTATTGATTACTGATTATGGTTCACCCCGTATCTTACTATTACCGTCACTAATTATGTCTAATTACCGTTTCCCTGGGGATTATTGTGTTTTTTATTGATTACTGATATGGTTCACCCGTATCTTACAATACCGTCACTAATTATGTCTAATTACCGTTTCCCTGGTGATTATTGTGTTTTTATTGATTACTGATTATGGTTCACCCCGTATCTTACTACTATTACGTCACTAATTTGTCTAATTAACGTTTCCCTTATTATTGTGTTTTTATTGATTACTGATTATGGTTCACCCGTATCTTACTAATTACCTCACTAATTAGTCTAATTAACGTTTCCCTGGTGATTATGTGTTTTTTTATTGATTACTGATTATGGTTCACCCCGTATCTTACAATTACCGTCACTAATTATGTCTAATTAACGTTCCCGGTGATTATTGTGTTTTTATTGTTACTGATTAGTTCACCCCGTATCTTACTAATTACCGTCACTAATTTGTCTAATTACGTTTCCTCCCTGGTGATTATTGTGTTTTTATTGATTACTGATTATGGTTCACCCCGTATCTTACTAATTACCGTCACTAATTATGTCTAATTAACGTTCCCTGTGATTTTTGTTTTTATTGATTACTGATTATGGTTCACCCGCTGTTCTTACTAATTACCTCCACTAATTAGTCTAATTAACGTTTCCTGGTGATTATTGTGTTTTTATTGATTACTGATTATGGTTCACCCGTATCTTACTAATTACCACGTCCTAATTATGTCTAATTAACGTTTCCCTGTGATTATTGTGTTTTTTATTGATTACTGATTATGGTTCACCCGTATCTTACTAATTACCGTCTCACAATTATGTCTTTAACGTTCCCTGGTGATTATTGTGTTTTTATTGATACTGATTATGGTTCACCCCGTATCTTACTAATTACCGTCACTAATTATGTCAATTAACGTTTCCTGGTGATATTGTGTTTTTATTGATTACTGATTATGGTTCACCCGTATCTTACTAATTACTGTCACTAATAGTCTAATTAACGTTTCCCTGGTGATTATTGTTTTTTATATTGATTACTGATTAGTTTCACCCCGTATCTTACTAATTACCTCACTATTTATGTCTAATTACGTTTCCCTGGGATTATTGTGTTTTTATTGATTACTGATTATGGTTCACCCCGTATCTACTAATTACCGTCACTAATTATGTCTAATTACGTTTCCCTGGTGATTTTTGTTTTTATTGATTACTGTTATGTTCACCTCGTATCTTACTAATTACCGTCACTAATTATGTCTAATTAACGTTTCCCTGGTGATTTTTGTGTTTTTATTGATTACTGATTATGGTTCACCCCGTATCTTACTAATTACCGTCACTATTATGTTCTACATTAACGTTTCCCTGTGATTATGTGTTTTTTATTATGATTACTGATTATGGTTCACCCTTATCTTACTAATACCTCCGTCACTAATATGTCATAACGTTCCCTGGTGATTGAGTGTTTTATTGATTACTGATTATGTTTCACCCCGTATCTTACTAATACCGTCACTAATTATTGTCTAATTACCGTTTCCCTGGTGATTATTGTGTTTTTATTGATTACTGATTAATGGTTCACCCCGTATCTTACTAATTACCGTCACTAATTATGTCTAATTAACGTTTCCCTGGTGATTATTGTTTTTTATTGATTACTGATTATAGTTCACCCCGTATCTTACTAATTACCGTCACTAATTATGTCTAATACGTCCCTGGTGATTATTGTGTTTTATTGATTACTGATTATGGTTGTCACCCCGTACTTACTAATTACTCTCACTAATTAGTCTAATTAACCGTTTCCCTGGTGATTATTTGTGTTTTATTGATTACGGATTATGGTTCACCCCGTATCTTACTAATTACCGGTCACTAATTATGTCTAATTACGTTCCCCCTGGTGATTATTGTGTTTTTATTGTTACTGATTATGGTTCACCCCATCTACGATATCTCTACTATTCCTGTGGTCACTAATTATGTCTAATTTAATCGTTATCCTTTGGTTTGATTTATTGTGTTTTATTTGTGATTACTGATTATAGTTCACCCCGTATCTTACTAACCGTCACTAATTAGTCTATAATTCGTACGTTTCCCTTGTATATTGTTGTGGTTTTATTGATTACTGATTATGGTTCACCCGTAGATCTTACTAATTACCATCACTAATATGTCTAATTAACGTTTCCTGGTGATTATTGTGTTTTTATTGATTACTGATTATAGTTTCCCCCCCTTTATCTTATATTACCGCACTATAATGTCTAATTAAGTCCGTCTTCTCCCTGGTGATTATTGTGTTTTAAATTGATTACTGATTATGGTTCACCCCCCGTATCTTTATAAGTA